>JAFVMD010000023.1:0-477632 GCA_023758005.1 Alternaria sp. BMP 0032 | reverse complement strand
GGGGGAGGGGCTGGTGGTGGTTAGAGAGGGGTGGATGTTTGAGAGGGCTTGGGGCAGGGGGGTGGTGGTGGGTGGGGATGGGGGTGTGGCGCCTGAGGTGAGGTGTATGGTTTTGAGGGGGGTGAAGAGGAAGTTTGAGGACTGCGATGTCGATGATAGTGAGGAGGAGAGTAGGAAGCGCGTTAAGCGTGTGTAGCAGACTAGGTTCGGTGAGCTGAGTACTAGTAACTTTCTTTACTAGATTTCCGCAAAAGTACATTGCCAATCGTAGAATCTCATCGACTTAATAACACATACATCTGACTCCTGCAGTCCAACTTATTCCTCAGAAGTGTGCGATGGACTTAGTGTTCTTTCGATGCTCCCGAAGCAGAACCACAAGTTCGTTGTCATCAGGGAGGCGCCTCATCAATGCTCTTGCTGGCGTCCCGAACGAGTCGCCTTTATCGGGGTCGGCACCATGCTCCAGTAGCCATTTAGTCGTCTCGTATCGCTTCCGGCGGAGAGCACAGTGTAGTGATGTGCCTTCGCGTCCGCAACACTCGTCTGGTATAGGTGGTCCACTGTCCATACTGTGGATGTCAACCCCTAGCTCTCCGACGAGATACTCAAGCATTGGAATTCTGCTGTCGCTTAGACTACCCGCTGCACGGTGGAGCGGTGTAGAGTTGGATAGCACAGCACCATGAGCGAGCAAAAGAGCGAATATCTCTGGGCTACAGTGTACGGCTGCGCTATTGAGTGTGTGGCCACAGTTGGATATGGGACGCATGTTCATCGCTGGCGCTGTTATCTTCTTCGGTGGCCCGAGGTTGGGGTTCGCTCCTAGTTCAAGGAGCAGTCGAATGCTCGGTTCGTCGTTTTCTTGAACAACGAATCTAATCCCAATAAGCTAGTTAATGTAGTTGCAGTTGCCGTGCAGACTTACAGGAGGAGAGTAGCACCGCGGGCTACGCTGGTATTGACGTCGTAGCCAGACTCTATCAACCACTTCACCGTTTCGTGGGATCTGGATGCAAGATGCACTGTGCGCGTATCCCATTTGGCACCTACTCCAAGCAGCTGGCTGGCTAAGGCGAGATGTCCGCGTTCAACCGCTCGGTTGAGACCATACGTCAACAACGCAAGCTCGCGACTCGGTGCCAGTTGTAAGACAATGGCCGTGTCATTGTCCTCGCACGCTCGCAGAAATTCTCGGCAGTACAAGTCGTTTTCCGCGTTCTTGAGAGAAGCATATGCGGCATGCGGCGGCATGGTGAAATCAGGTGGTGGTGCACAGTGTGCCCAGGTGAGGAACGAAGCGGGGGGGTGAGATCAAGCGACGGTTTCGATTGCTCAGTCGCGATCGCGATATAAATACATCTGACTGGCCCCCCGTAGGATTGCCGTCTTCATGCGGCGCATGCGGCGTACTGTTTCAGATACTACCCAAAGACGATGGATGGCCATCTGGGGTCGCCATGGGGTTAGCGCCGGACTCGCGGTCGTCCGTGCGGCCTGTAAGTGGCAGTCGCACTCATCCTCGTCACCTTCGAATCGCTTCCTTCTGTTCAACATCGACATCTCACTCTCCTAACTCTATCACTCCATCTAGTGGATTCGCATTCGAAGTACACCTGGCATTCCGCTGCTACAGCAACGTCAGACAAGTCACAAACATGGTGAATTGCATCGTCAAATGAGCCCCCATGGCCATCAGCGTCTGGTCTCGACAAAGTATGACGCTACGCCACGGGCCAAAACCTCTTCGGGGACCAAACATCCGTCTTTTTTTTTGCTTGGATTCGCTGACCGATCTGACAACATCGCACCTTCGCAATACCGCTCCTTCGCGGCGCAGAACTGGACAGCGAGACCCAAGGCAGAATACGTGTCCTGAGTCCCGATTTTAGAACATCAACGACAATCCTTTGCAAGCGCTTCGGACATGCAGGAAATTACTACATGGAGCGTATGCAAGAATGTCTAAATGGGACCGTAGGTGGATGGAAGCGCAAGCACGCTGACCATCCAGATGACACATAAAGCTGAACAAAGATCATGATTCTAGGAGATTTCAAAGTACTCCCCCCATCGTTCCATTCTTCCTGCATCACTACGTCGTCATGAAACTCCTACACCGCGGTTGTGCATTCGCTTTACTTTTCTCCCATTCGGCATTCATCGAGGCACAGATCAGTACGGGTACCGGAAGCAGCAGCGTGATTATCCAGATCCAGGCCCCATTTCCGGTGCCGGCCAACATCACAAGCACCACTATCGTCAAACCTTCCATTCCACTCGATGGACCACATACGACGGCTTCCTCGAGCCTTTCGTTCACTAGTCTCTCCTTGGCGACGCAGATGAACGATACCGTCGTGTATACCAGCACAATTGCATCTTCGTCGAAGGCCTTATCTGGAGGACTTACTACTTCTCCGCAACCTTCCGGCCCCCCTTTAGTCTCGTCCATCACTTCGTCTTACACTCCATCTCCAGTCTCGTCGAGTACCGCCACGTTTCCACCAGCGGTATCAAGTGCTAGCAATCTAACGACTATATCAAGTTCCGTTACGGGAGTTACAACCAGTGGTGGGACAAGCCTCCATCCGCCCGTACAGCCTACTGTAGTCAGTTCAGCGTTCGACACTGCCTCAACAATACTCGCAACATCAACTAGCCTTAGACTCCCTCCCGGAATTACCATACCTCCATTGCCAGTCACTACCCTGGTTCCCACTGGAACCGAAGTCCAGCCGAGTGCGTCGGATCTATCCATAGCCATCGTGGGCGTGTTTCCTATTCTCCAAAACTGGATAGAAGATCCTGTCGCTCATGTCACCGATGTGACAGACGAGCTGAACAATATCCTACCCCACGCAGTTGGCTTCTTGGCCAAGTTACCAAAGCCAACAGACGGAGTTGAGCCATGTGGGTCTGGAAAACGTCGAAGAAGCGAACGAGACCATGAATTGCACGATGTTATCAGTGAGCGCGATTTACTCGGCGGGTTGTTCAAGACAGCATTCTCGCTCGTCAACTGTGTCATAGACACTACTAACAAGGTGAAAGATGCAGTTGTTGGTGGGACTACGGCCGCAGTGAATACTGTCAAGGGCTTACAAGATGACCTCAAGCCGTTGCTCGATGCTCTCAACGAAGTGGTTCCAGACGAAGCCTCTGAGCCATCTGACTCAGTATCTGAGACTGAAGAACCTACGCAGACTTCTTCCTCTACATGCACTCTAACTACCGTTAGCAACTGCAACATTGCATGTACAGCGACTGCAACTACGACCAAAGGAGGGCCAAACAAGCGGGCGCAAGGTGATGTCTGCACCACAGTCTGCGGTGCACCCATAACCAAATGCGATGTTACTGGTTCCACTTCTTCATCCACGGTTACGTCTACAACAACAGCTACTAGACAGAGATGTGCCCCCGACTGCGACAACTGTAATGAAAAGGTGCGAAGATTGGCGACCAGCGTGCCTGCATCGACCGAATTTCCCACAGCTTTAGAAAGCATTGCTGTTTCCTCAACCTCGGCCATCGCTGCATCGTACTTCGGTAAACCCCAACCAAGGACGCACGAACTCGCACCAGTGGAAACTAGTCAGCCTATCAGCCATATCTCGAAGCGAACTCTTTCGAGCCCTTATGGGCCTGGAAGCAACGGTATGTACCTTTTCGATCAGCTGGTTGTACCATCTCAGAGCTATCGGAGGCTATTGACTTGGATCGTTCACATGTACTACTCAGCTTTCACAGCAGTCGACTAAATCTATTAGGTGATGTTGGAGCATGGCTTCTTTCCCGGATCGCTGAAAACCCTGACGGCTCTGTTGAACAGGGCCGAGGAACGACTGGGCTGACGTTCCCACTGGAAGATACAGCGGACGATTGGCACCTGGTCAACCTATGGGGTTGCACATCCGTCGTGGTCATCTCCCGGAAACGCATGTTTCTTACCCACATCTGGGAAAACCCTTCAATGGAACAGCCACAGCTTTTCCAAAGTGAGGTATTAGATGCTCTCCGAAATGGTAATCCGGAGTTTCCCCACGGTCTCACAGTTTTCACTGTGCCCGGCGAAGGCTTCGAAAACATTGCAGAGAACAAAGTACGTGCGTTCATCATTACGCCGTATAGAGATTTCGCTATCAACCCGGCCAGCGACGACATTAACTATCCATACGAAGTAGACAAGATCAAAAATCTGTTAAACAACATCCTTGGACGGAATGACGCAATAATCATACCCTACTCTCCGGCTGAGGAACATAATCGGGATCAGACGACCCCGAAAGGCAAGATCTACATTCAATATGACCCCGCAGCCGCTCTCGTACCGGCAGAAGGCGGTTGCAATCAGCAGCAAGTTGCGGCGATAGAGCTTTGGTTTGAGGATACTCCCACCTACCGTTATAGAGACACATGGCAGCCATTCCCAGATCAGGTTGTGCAGGCAAGGAAACGTTCCGTCGCATCCAGTGGTAAAGACCTGCGCTTGCTCAGAGGAAGAGAGGTGACGGATGCGGACGAAGCAGAGTGGAAAGAGGTCGAGGCTTTGATGAAACGTCAAGATGGCGACACTTGTGCTCGACCTAGCAACAGCTTGTCGGTATCACCGGTATCATCCATCGCATCACCAGCTTCGACTGCGCCTACTCCGTCCACCCTCCAGACAACGGTCAGGCCGTCATTGAGCGACTCAACCGGCGGAAGCTCAAGCCCAAGCCCACCGCCCTCGTCGATAGCCACATCACCATCGTCACAGTCTTCCATGACGTCGGCAACTCCGTCTCTTACTTGGACACCGGCCCAACCTAGCACGACGAAAACACCTTCAGCAGTGCCTAAGCCATCCCCTGCATCGCAACCTCCGCCACCACCTCAAACCGAGCCTCCAACGAAGGCATTATCGGTGATCTTCAGGAACACAAAAGGCAGTGACGAAGACTACAACAACTGGACCTTCTTCGAGATCAAACCGAACATGCAGGCGGACGGCTGCAGCGTTCCCGTACTCAACGACGTCTCGCGGCAATGGTCGGATCCCTCTGCACTATCAACTCCACCGTGGCCGCACGGCACCTTTACCATGCCACTATTTGGAGAAAAGGACTGCGAATACCTGAGTGATGGGACTAACCCGGGTGTGCTTCACTGTCCCAGTATGGGTGATGGCAAAACGGTCGGGTGTAAAGAGGCTGATGAGAAGGACGATGCTGATGGTGTTACGGATTGTGATTATCCAGGTCTTGAGAGGAAGGTTCATGCTGTTGTCTATTGTGAGTGGTAGGATAGTCCCATGTTATGAGAGTGTGAGCCTCTTATGCACATGCCGGCGACTGTCGTGCGATTAGTGATGGCTCGCTGCTTACTCCGCGTTATCGCAGGCCATTGGCATGTGTTCTGCTCCTGCCGGAGAGACGCTTGAGATGCAATGCGCCCCTTCGTCACCATAACAGGCTTCAAAGTCCCCCAAACAAGGTCTTATCTACACTAAACAGCGGCTGAAGTGCAGTATCGTGTGAATGGCTGGTGTTTGAGAAGCTAGCTGATCGTCGCTGCGGCACTGCAGATGTGGTTATGCGAGCCTCCTGTGACGTGCGTTGCGGCTGGAAGCTTAGCACTTGAGGAAACCATGACGTCAACAACGAGCTTGGACTTATTGCAGCTCTAGACCCTACGTTTGGCGGGCAACCTCAACTTTAAACTACACACCTCACAACACAGGTATCTTTGTCAGTTTCAATTGCATCTCACCAATTCACATCATGAGCTTCCTACGACCCATGTCAATGCTGCGCTCGGCAGCACTACGGCCCGCAGCCCTCTCGGCGGCTCCCCGTGCCCGCGTCCAAGTTCGTTTCGCGACATCAGATTACGGCTCTGGTAAGGGCAACCCAGCTGGAGAGAAGCCCGAGAAGCAGGGCGCCAACCCCAGCGAGAACCTCGAGCACCCCGGCCCCGCACCTCCCAAGGTCGCTCAGGGCAAATCGTCGTCGTCGCCGAATAAGGACAGCAACGCCAGTCAGAATGACTCTCCCAAGCCTACATCAGAGTCGCCGGCTCCTAAGAGCTCTTCCGGCAAGCGCGAGTTCTCGACATCGGCCCGCCAGATGAAGGACAACAAAGAGCCAGCCGTCAAGCAGGGCCAAGACAACAAGCCCTCGCCCAACGAAGTCAAAGGTGCGAAACCCAAAATACTCAACGAAAACCCGCCGGCTTCTGAAGAGCAGAGCGAGGACGTCAAGCAACACAACAAGGACATGGATAACAGGGCGGAACAGGCGCATGAGAAGGTCAGCAACGAGGAGGCAGAGAAGGACAAAGTCCCCGGCGGCTTCTGGAAAGGTATGTCATAGCTTGACGAAGGGCATTGGCATGTTGCTAACACATTTACAGGCGAGGGTGGACGAAGCGGCTCCGAAGGCGTACGAGGATAAGCAAGGGGCGGGTGAATGTTCGGACAAGATGAGCATGGTGTACAATTAGCTGAAATTGACTCGTAGAAGTGTCATGAAATGTACAACATTCATCAAGCATAAGCAGTCAGAGATATCGCGTCCTGTGCTATCTATCCATCGTCGGAGCGCTGAAAGTAGGCTTGGCTTCATAAGTTTTGTGCATGTTTGGGGATGACGTAGGGGGCTAGCGTGTGGATCGCCCCCGCATTTGTCGACGTGATGGGATTTTTTTGAAATGCCATCGCGACACAACGCACGCTGGAGTGACGCTATTTCGCACGACTTGTGCCACGATGATGCTCTCTGCCTTTCCACACAAGAGTGACAGGCCTCGGAGCTCTCTTACTGCGAAAACGTCAAGCATATGCAGGGCCTAGACCGTGCTCCTGAAAGGCGATCTCACAATTGCGCACAGCCAAAAGACGCGGTTGCATGTGGCCATAGCTCCTCATTGGCTGCTCTGCGAGGCAGGCGCGTTGGGGATCTTGTTTGCCCAAGCTCCATACGTGCAGCACTACGTCACTCGCACGCACACAATCTACCCGCCATTGTCTGTTCCCTCCCCTCATAAACTCGCTGCCCACCACTACCCTCTAGCCCTCACACCTCTGCCGAGTTTGCCTACCCTTCAAACCCTCGTCTTTGCTTCATTAATCGATATCAAGCACATCCTCACATCGGCAGCCACACATCATGAGGTTCTCCCTTACATCCACCTTCGTGGTGTCCCTTGCTGCCACGGCAACGGCCAACAGCTGGTTTGGAAGCGCCGGTGCGTATAGTACATAACCCCTCCCGTTTGTTTTGATTTGTCCACAGCGCCATGCAGCAGTATACTGACGCCAGGAAGCAGTCTACGACAAGTGGCACGAGACCGAGCTTGAGCGCTGGCTCAGCGACCACGGCGTTCCCCACCCCAGCCCCTCGGACCGCAAGAACCTCCAGTCGACTGTCAAGGCCAACTGGAACGACAAGGTTGTCACTCCCTACACCAGCTGGGATGCGCAGACCCTTCAGAACTACCTGACTCTCAAGGGCCAGCAGGCGAAGAAGGGCACCGAGAAGGACGCCAAGAGCCTCGCTGAGCAGGTCAAGGTGTACTGGACCGAGACCGAGGACTCCGCGAACCAAGCCTATGGTAGTGTCAAGGATTGGATCTTCGACTCGTGAGTACCCAGAAGCCTACCCTCAGCACAGTCACTAATAATCCACAGTTGGTCCGACTCTCAGCTCAAGGCCTTCGCCGATAAGCACGGCATTCCCGTCCCCCAGCCCCGCCAGCGTGACTCTCTCCTCGCTGCTGTCCGTAACAACTACCAGTCTGTAGCCGAGAAGGCCAAGGAGACCGCCAACTACCCCGGTGACTGGCTCTACGCTTCCTGGTCTGACTCTGACCTCAAGTCTTGGTTCGATGAGCGCGGCTACAACGTCCCCCAGCCCAACACCCGCGACTCGATGATCGCTGCTCTCCGCCGCCAGTCTCGTCTTGCCAGCCAGCAGTCGCAGAGTGCCTACGCTTCCGTCTCTTCCGCTGCTGCCAACGCCCAGCAAAGCCTCAGCGACGCCCTGCTCGACTCCTGGTCTGACAGCCAGATCAAGGAGTGGGCTGACAAGAACGGTATCAAGGTTCCCCAGGGCTCCAAGCGCAACGAGCTCATCGCTCTCGCCCGCAAGCACCGTGCCCGCCTTTACGGTGACAGCGCCTCTGCTTCTGCCGGCTCCGTCTCTGCCTCTGGTGCTTCCGCTTACGGTGCTGCTACCTCCAACGTCGGCCAACAGTACGCCGCTGCCACCGGTGGCTTCGCCTACTACACCGACTTGATCAAGCAGCAGATCGGTCTCGCTCAGGCCAGTGTTACCTCCGCTACCGACGCTGCTGGATCCAGCGCCAGCTCTGCTTCCGTCCGCGCCGCTTCCAGCGCCAGCTCCCTCAGCGGCGCTGCTGGCAAGGCCGCGTCCTCATCCTCTTCCTCCATCTCCAAGTCCGCCGCCAGCGCTAACGCCGCTGCCTCATCCTCTGCTTCCAGCGCGTCGTCGGTTGCCTCCAAGTCTGCTCAGAGCGGATACGATGCTGCCGCCGCCAGCGCCAGCTCTGCTAAGCAGGAGTTGTAAGCACCTCACAATAACCGACAAGTAGCGTTCAGTCGTACCTTCTCTCGATATGACTGCCATGCGCATCACTTCACGACCTTACGATCTGCGTACGGATAGGCGGAAAATGGAAACCTGTAACATTAGCATCACGACGATATCCCCTCTGCGACCTCCTGGTAGGCTTGAGGAGGGTCTTGTAGTTTTTCTTATTCCTTCGGAATTGGGATGGATGGATGGCGTCTCACGTAGCTTAGTATGCGCTTGATAATAAAAAGTATAATTGCATTGTTGTTCTGATGGTGACATGTGCTTGATGTATAATTTGATATTGGTGTGTGTTGCACCAATTGAGTTTCACAGCCTTCATTGTCGGAATGATGATGATGATGATGATGGTCATCACTGCATATCACATCCAGCTTGCGCGCTTGTTCTCATACATACTCAACATCTGAGTTTGTGTGAAGACTTCTCATCACACCGGCAGTCATCGCGACAAACTCGAAAGGTTTTGATCACGAACTTCGTGATGCCAGTGGTTGGAACGAGTACATGGTAGCACTGGACTTGAAAGAAGGATTTATACTTTTCGCGTCGCAACTGCTTCTCGCACTATAGGCAGAGGTTCTTAGAGATGCGATACTTCTCTCTTTGTAGAGTATCTCCTCGCGTATAAGTTGTATAAAATATAAAAAGTATAGTTAGCTTATTATCTTTAGGTTACCTCTAAGTTATTATAGTACTATAGAATAGTAATACTAAACTATAGGCTTTAAATTCTATATATATAGTAATAAGTTAATAGTGCCTTATACCTAATTTTATAGACTCTATTTAATAAAAAGACATTAAAAAACGCTTAGCTATTAGTCTTAGAACTACTAGTAAATTTTAATAAACTTAAAGTATATTACTATTAGTACTAAAGCTTCTAACTAATACTACTTTTATTTATATAACTTCTAGAAGCTTAGATAGTAATTAAGAACTACTAAAATAATATAGTAGTAACGTAAATACTATAATAGCTTTATAGTATATATTCTCTAATAACTATAATATAATAACTATTCTTCTAAGTATTAATAAGACTTATAGTAGTCTATTATATCTACTATCTAGTAAATAGTATCTTACTATATAAAATAAGCTATAAACGCTATATTCTTATTATTTTAGCTCTTATTACTCTTATAAAGTATTCTAGCTAAGACGTTTCTATTATATTTAGAAGTATAGAAATAAATAGAAAATAAATTATTATATTATAAGCTTACTTAAAAAGCTCTTTTAAGTAGTAAAGCTTCTAAAAGCTTATCTTAATCTATACTAGTATAATTATATACTATACTTTTAAGAAGTATTTAAAGGTACATTCTATAATATACTCTCTAAGTAGTTTATAAAAGTAGGCTACATAGTTATAATAAGCTCTTTTATTATAGCTAAGAATACTAATTATATACTTATTAGAGTATATATAGTGCTAAGAGCTTACTTAGCGTACGTACGCTAATTATAATATTACTAAAAATTATTTAATTAGCTAAACGCTCTTTACCTCTTATCTAAAATAAGAGTAAGTATCTCTAATTTTTATTAGTACGCTTACTAACTTTAGTAGTATACTTTATTATACTAATTAAACTAAGTATACCTCTTTATATTTATTTCTAAGCTCTCTAGTACTATATTAAAAAAAAATAAGTATAAGTATAAAAATAGCTACTCTTCTAAGAATAAGTAGTTTAGTTCTAGCTTTATAAGTGCCTCTAAAATAACTTCTTTAAGTTCTAGTTATATAAGCGCGTTAAAGGCTAAGCTATTAAGCTCTAATACCTCTAACTTCTCTAAGTATCTAGCTACTCTTTTTAAAGTAGATAATTATAAGTACTTAAATAAGCTTTATAGTATTTCTAGAAGCTCTTCTAAGTATAGTTCTTTTAGTAAAAAGTAAAGCTTTAGTCTTATAAGTACTTCTACTTCTACCTATAACTTATTTACTACTTTAACTTATACTTCTAAGAAGTCTAATCTATTTACTAAGTATAGTAATATAGTTACTTAAGAGTAGGCTAATAATATTTTATATTATAATAAGCGCGCTACCTAGAAGTACGCTAATAAGTAGTATACTTATAATCTTAAAGCTAAGAATAAAGTAAAGTAAAAGTATTATAACTAGATTACTTATAAGTATTATATTACTAGTTAAGCTATAGAAAATAAGTAGCGTTTATATTATAAGTATAATAAGTAGGTTAAGTGTAACTTAGAGCGTAGTAATAAGAATTCTAAAGCTAAGACTAATACTAAAACTAAGTATATTAAGTCTAAGAATAAGCGCTTTATTAATAAGTAGCGTACTAAGTAAGAATACTTTAAGATTCTACTCTTAAAGGCTATTAAGCTTTATTAAAAGATAGTTCTAGAGAAAGTAATCTACTAAGCGTAGTAGTTTACTAATTTTATTAGCGCAATAGAAAAGTACTATAATAAGTAGACTAGTAAGACTATCTAGAAAAAGTATACTAACTATAATTCTAACGTTACTACGCTCTTTTAGAAGCTTTCTAGTAATTCTTATAAGTATTTTACTAAAGTTACTATTATAGTTTCTAGTTCTTTAGCTATTAGTAATACTTATTCTAATATTCTATTTCTAGATTCTTTTAGTTCTAAGAGCTCTACTTCTAAGAACTCTTTTACTATTTCTTCTAACGCTTCTAAGCTTTTAACTAAAGCTTTAAATAAGCTCTCTATTTTTTAAAAAAGTAGTACTATTTATAATACTTTACTTTTTTCTAGCTCTACTCTTAAGAAGAAGTAGTATTTTTTTATTATTATAAGTAGTATAAAGAGCTCTCTCTTTAATCTAGAGCTTCTTATCTAGTCTAATAGTTTAGATAGTACTAATTCTTCTAATAAGTATAATAATAAGAAGTATAATAATAAGAAGTATACGCTTAATAAAGATTCTAATAATAAGAATAATAAAGCTTTAGTAACTAAGTCTATATATAAGCGTTTCTCTAAAAAGCTTACTTTTATTACTACTAGTAAGCTCTATAAGATAGTATACCTTTAATACTTCTAGTCTATAAGTACTAAAAAGACTACTAACTCTCTTTATAAAAACTATATAAGTATTAATAAGAGTAAGAAGTCTACGCGCTACCTTACTAGTGCTATTAGTAATTATAGATATAATAATATATATATATACTTTTTTTTAAGCTTAAGAAGCTTTACTAACTCTTTTTTAGATCTAAGTATATAAAGAAAGTTACTAAGCGTATAGTTAATTAGTTTTATAATATAGAGTAAAATCTAAAGACTAGTTATCTACTTAATATTAAGAACTCTTACTTTTATAAGCTTATTTATAACTATAATACTACTTTTAAGTAGTATCTTAAGTATAGCTATATAATCTAAAGGCGTAGTAAGAAGTAAAGCTTTAATACCTTAAAAATAGAGTATAATACTAATAAGTCTAAGAATACTTCTAGTATTAAGTAGTCTTAATCTAACCTTAATAATAAAGCTAATAACGCTTTTACTTCTAAGTAGCGCTCTTCTAGTAAGTTTTATTTTAGTACTCTAACTTCTTAGTACTAATAAGCTTTATAGAACTTTATTTAGTAGTTAAGTAAGTTAACTATAATAAGACTATAGATAATAGTATAGCGCTTTCTAATAATAATAATAAAAGCGCGTCTTTCTAGACTACTACTAATAATACTATTATAGTTACTTATAAAAGTATTACTACTAAGCTTAGTTACGTATTTATATTTATAGAAAAAGTTATACTTTCTTAGTTTTTTATCTTAAAGTTTAAGTATCTCTAAGCTTATAAAAATACTACTAATAACTAGTAGTACTTCTTTAACTTTACGCTTAGATAACTAAAGAAGTATTACTTTAATTATAGTTCTAGGTATATACTTTCTTATCTTACTACGCTCTTTAGAGCATATACTTTAATAAAAGTCTTTTCTAATAAGTAGTTTTCTATAGGTTTATAAGAGAGGCTACGCTTAAAATACACTTTCTACTACTCTCTAAGAAAAGTAGCTAAAAACTTTTTTATACCTTATAAGCTTTATAATACTACTAATAATTTAATATTCTTTATATTTAACTACTTCTTAAAGTAGATAAATTACTAAACTAATAGATTTTTAGTAAGCTTATTAGCTAGTATACTCTTAGTCTCTAGGTACTTAACTCTAAAAGACTCTTTAGTATACTCTTACTTTAGCTATATATTTTAGATATTAATATATCTAAGGCGTATTATTATATACTTATTAGCGCTAACTACTAAGTGTATAGTTTACTAGTTATTATAGAAAATTATCTACACTACTTCTAAGGTAAGCGTAAGCTCTTAAAATAGCCTCTTAAAAGCTATTACTTCTTTACTAATATACTTAAAAGTAAGAAGCTTTACTTCTATAGTTAAAGTTATTACTATTACTTATTATACTACTTTCTAAATAATAGTACTTCTAAAGAGTATAATAAAATAGCTCTATAAAGAGTGTCTAGTCTCTAGATTATCTATAAAAGAAGCGTTACTATAAATTATAAGCTCTACTCTAGAGTATACTCTATAGTAGATAGCTTAATAGTAAGTTTTATATAAGTATATAATTACTTAGTTAACTACTTTAATATACTCTTTACTTAGATTTATAAGAAAGTATAAAAGCTTTAAGATAGCGTATACTATATTAGACTATAGTATAATAGCTATATAAAGTAGTAATCTAATATACTCTTAGTAGTCTTTAACTACTTTCTTATCTACTTTACCTATTAACTTTATAAGCTCTTAGCTTAGAAGTAGTGTAGTAGAGCTTAAAGAAGTACTCTCTAAGTTAAACTTCTTAGTAAGCTTATCTAAATACTTATTATATATAAGCGTTATAGTATAAGCAGCGTAATTATATAATACTCTTACTTCTAGAAACTATTTAACTAGGCCTTTCTCTTCTAGATTATATACTACTTTTATTATATTAGTAACTTATAAAGCTTTTTAATAAGTAGTATAGTAATATATAAGTAGTATATTATTAATATAGAAAAGTAAGAAGATCTTTCTTTATTTATTAAAGAAGAGATAAAGCTCTTCTTTAGAAGTAATAAGATCTACTTTCTTTACTATATATAAGAGCTCTTTATACTAGAGTAGTAGAAAGTTCTTTAGTTTATAGAGAGCACGCTTAAGCTTTATACACTTACTAGGCTTCTTAAAGCTATCTAGTATATTATATACTATAACTAGCTAGTACTCTTAGTATATATAAAGAAATACTTCTATAATATTAAACTAAAGAATCTCTAGGTTAAACTTAGCTACTATTACTATTACTATTCTAAAAGAGCGTAAAATAAGTATTACTATATACGTAAAGTATATAAAATTAATTACTTATAGATCTTTTCTTACTACTATATAAGCTTTATACTTAATAAAGTAGCTATTCTAATTAATCTTATATATAAATATCTACTTTAGTAAAAGTAAGCGCTCTTATACTAAAAAGCGCTTAATCTTCTCTTAGATATCTACTTTATAAAGTATATTAATCTCTTTCTTATAGGCTTTATAGAAAAGCTTACTATATAGATAATTACTAAGATTCTTATACTTCTTTAGAAGCTATAGTAGTTAATTATAGTATATATATTTAGATAGCTTATACTTCTATAAAAGTATATTACCTAAGATTATAGCTACTATAATTAAGTAAACTATTATAAGCTCTTTTTAGTCTTCTTCTACTTTATATAAGTATTAGAGAAGACTATTTAAAAAGTTATTATCTTATATACTATTCTATAAATTATATAGTATATAAACTCTTAGTTCTTCTACTTCTAGGTCTTTATATTACTCTCTAATTCTAAAGCTTAATTATATTAGTTCTTTATAATTACGCCTCTAGCGTATTAGTTTAGAAGTAAGTAGTAGTTCTATTTTATCTTATTTTAGAGAAGTTCTAAACGTAGAGTATATATAGAAATATAGTATACTTAAAGGTACTCTATTCTAATAAGTACTATATACTTTATTCTAATAAAAGCTTCTTATATTAGAAAGCTATTTATTACTTAGTACTAGTAAGCACTCTTCTCTAGTTTAGTGTACTTTCTAGGCGCTACTATTATACTTCTAACTAGACTTTATAGTCTAGTACGCTCTAGGCTCTAGTATTTACTCTAGAGTAAATAGGTCTATATACTTTTAAGAGTCTATATAGATTTCTAATAGTTAGCTAGCTAAGCTTTCTACCTATATAGAAGATATATTATATACTACTTATTAATTAGACTAGCTAGCCTATTTAATAGTAAGCTATAACATACTACTTTTTAGCTTCTAAATAGAGTCTTTAAAAGTATACTAGTCTTACACTTTACTTACTATAGCGTAGAGTTAGTTAAAGATATCTTTATATACTTCTTTTATATTATATAGCTTATTCTTATATAGAAGATTAATAATATATATAAGCTTTTCTACTAAGTACTTCTAGCTATCTTTAGTGTTACTTTTATAGAAAAGCTCTTTATTAAAGCTTATATTCTTTATTATAATTACTTAATTAAGCTTTAAAACCTATATTCTATAAATATTAAACGCTTTATATTTTACTAGGTATCTAATATAGCCTCTTAGTATAACTTTAAAGTTATACTTATTTTATCTAGCTACTTACTTCTTATTAAGTAAGTAAGCTCTATAGCTATAAGCGTAGATAGTACTCTAATCTAGATAAAGGTTAGCTATAATAGTATAGACCTTCTTACTATACTCTATATACTATACGTTAAGTATAGTATTAGATACTAAGAGATTATAAGTATATAATAGGCTTATATTATATAGCTAGGTTGCTGCTTCTATAATATCTAGCTAGAGCTTTTTAGAAAGATTTATACTAACTCTTATCTTAATAGACTTAGTAATTATTTTTTAATCTACTCTCTTTACTTCTCTATTTAGTTTATAAGTATAGATAAAGATACTATAGTAGAGAGATTAGAAGTATCTCTATTAGAATAGGTACTTAATATAGTTAATTATATTATATCTCTCTAGTTATTATTCTTGTCTAAACACTATTTAGACTTAGCCTTCTCTAGTGTACTAACTCTTAAGCTTAATAGCTATTTAGCCTATTATTATATTACTAGTTTTACTACTATATTTTTTCTACACTTAAGAAGAAGGCCTTTTCTTCTTCTTAAGTATAAATAAAAGAATAGCTCTTAGATATCTTCTTCTACTTATTATATTACTAGATTCTATCTACTTAATCTAAATATACTATACGCTAAACTTCTACCTAGAAATCTAAATATAAAATCTCTTTAGGCTATTTCTATTCTAGTATATCTTCTTTTATTACTTTTCTTATTTTAATTTAATCTCTTCTACTAGCCTATAGCTTCTTTCTCTATTTCTCTAGTATATTCTAAACTTTATCTTAATTACTTTTAATATTAGTAGCTAATAATCTTTTAGGCTTAGATCTATATCTTTCTTAAGTTTAATTTTTACTTTTCTATAGCACTTACCTATCTAGCGCTTAACTCTCTATAATATTAGCCTTTTCTTTAATAAATATTTTATTATCTCTAGTATATTACTAGTATATTTATAGAGATATTCTAGAAGGTTTATATATGCTATACTACTATTAGAACTTATACGCTAGTTACTCTACTTTTTTACTTAAGAACTTTTTAGCGCTTAGTAACTAGACTATTAAAATAATAATATTATAACTTTTCTTCTTACGTATAGTAATTACTACTCTTAACTTTATCTTTACGCGCGTAGTCTTTTACTATTTTCTCTTTATTTTCTTCTCTTCTTCTACTCTACTTTACCTTAACTTTCTTTCTTTACTATAGCTTTACCTAAGTGCTTTAAAGGCAAGTTAGCTACTACTAATACTATACTAGTTACTATATCTACTTTCTATACTTAAGAGCTTACTACTAAGCTAGCTATTATATCTAAGGCTAATAATAGCTTTACTACTTTTACTACTATATCTACTCTTAAGCCTACTATAGCTAAGTAAGCTTTTACTATTACTATATACGCGCTTACGCTTTCTAAGCTAACTTCTACTAATAAGATAACTATTAAGTCTAAGACTATAGATAATTCTACTACTATTACTACTTAGCCTATAACTAAGAGTGCTAGTAATAATACTACGCTATTATTCTAATTTTTATGTACGCCTAAATAGCTATTAGCTAAACCTACTCTATCTACTCTACTTAAGACTATACTCTTAATTAGAGCTAAGACTAGCGCTAGTATTAGCTAAACTAATACTATTATAACTAACGTATCTAATACTACTCTACTACTTTTCTCTATCTATAACGTTAACTCTACTAGCTCTTCTTAGTCTAACTTAGCTTTAATAAAAGCCTCTTAGACGCCTACGTTTTACTTTTCTAAAAAGTAGAAGAACTAGAGTAAGTCTTTACGCCTTTCTATCTTTACTCTAACTAAGGCTATTAAAGAAAGTAGATATAGTATATATATAGTAAAGTTATATAAGTATAAAACTTCTAACTCTAGTTATAATTAGTATATTATCTAGCGTAAGTCTTTTCTCTTCTCTAGAGCCTTTTAACTAAACATTATTCTAATATCTTCTACCTTATTAGTAACTAACTAAAGAGCCTATATTATTATCTTTAGCTTTACTATAAATATATAGAATTACTTATATACTTTATAAAGCGTAAAATATATACTTAGGCTTTCTTTATTTATTTTAGCTACTAATTAGAAAAGCTATTAGTCTAATATATAGGTTAACGCTTATAGCAACTTCTACTTAGCTAATTTAGAGATAACTATTAGTAAATTCTTTTAGTTAGATAATAAGTCTACGCACTAGCTATTTAACTCTAATATAGAGGCGCTTATACTATCTTATTACTTTAGCGCTAAGTTAGTTAGTATAATTAATTCTTTAGTTAAGAATTCTTCTATTAAGATTATTATCTATAGTTAGTATGCGTTATTAAATTATAGAAAGATGTTTAGCTAGTATATTTAGGTTTATATTAATAGCTAGCTAATAAAGAGTAGAGTTTACACTAATTACTTAAAGTATAGTAATTATTAGGTCTACTTTTTTTATAGTAAGTTGCTAACTATTCTTTAGATACTTACTTTCTTATTTTTAGTATCTTTACTAATATATTCTTCTAGAGACCTAAGTAGTAAGGTATAGCCTTAAGTCTACTATAGCTACTAAGTCTATAGTTACCTTTAATATAATTACTAGTCTCTCTAAAAGCGTTCTTACTTATTTTAAGGCTAGTAAGAAGCTAACTACTATATCTAAAGAGAGTAATAAGGCCTTATTTACTTAGGCTAGTAATAGTATAGCTACTTAGTATAGATACTATTTAAGTAATATTAACGCTAGTTATAACTTAGCTTTCTAACTAAGCCTAAAGAATCTTAGCTATAATTTACTTAAAAAGGTTTTTAATACTAAGGCTACTTCTACTTCTACTAGCGTAACTTATATTTAGTTATTATTACTATGCTTAAAGATTCTTAGTAAGAGTAATAATAAGTTTAGATTAACTATTACTAAGCGTTAGAGCTAACCTATAAAGTCTAATCTATCTACTAGCTAGTCTACTCTAGACGCTACGCTTTCTATTAGGCCTAATAGCTATTTAGCTACTAGTGTTCTTAAGCCTATTATACTAACTAGAAAACTTTATTATTACGCTCTTTATACTATTTCTTCTTCTATTTAGATTCTAGGTAGTAGTTATAGTTAACTTTATAAGTAGTCTAAGCCTAAGAAGGCTATTACTAATAAAGTAGATACTATTAGTAATAATGTTATTAAGTCTAAGGCTTCTACTATTACTACTTTTATTACTACTTCTACTAGAACTACTAAGCCTATTTCTTTTTTAACTTCTACTAATTTTATAACTTTTAGCTCTACTAGCTCTTTTATACGTAGGTAGTTCTTTAGTTTCTTTTCTCTCTAATTAACTCTTAGGTCTATCTATTCTACTCTATAGTTATAGTAAATAAAATTATAATATACTTCTAAGTCTTCTTTTATTATCTTATATTTTTATACTTATAATATTATAATAGCTAAACCTATATTACTTCTTTTCTATACTTAAAAGAAAGAAAGTCTTTTCTTTTTTAGTCTTAGGTTCTAAATATTGTTTAGATATAATCTTTCTATTATAATATTTTTAGATTTCTAGTAGTTATTATAATAATACTAGATTTTAAGCTATAATTAAGAAGTACTAATAGTAATAGCCTTAGTAGCCTTTATAATTATATAGAAGATCTTCTAATATCTTTCTAAATTAAAATAATTCTTCTATAAAGTTAAGATCTATTTCTAAAGTTCTTAAAGCTATTCTCTAGCCTATCTAAGAGCCTTTTCTTATTAGTAGATACTAATCTAAGCGCCTACTTAAGATATCTAGTTAGAGTTTTACTATAGCTTTAGCTAAGTAGCCTTTAGTTAAAATTCTAACTACTCTAAATATATTATATTTTATATTATAGTATTATAATATTCTTCTTATATTGCTAATATATTCTAAGAGTATTATTATATACTAGCTAGCTTTAAAATTCTAGTATTATAATCTAGTATTGCGTAGTAGTTCTTATAAGAAAAGTAGGTCTATTACTATAGACTTAATAGCTCTTTAGATAGTAAATATATTAAGTAAATTCTTCTATAATATCTCTATTACTACTTTCTACTCTTTCTACGCTTTAACTACCTTATACTCTTCTACGCGCTCTTTTACTTTTTTTTACTTTTTACTTTACTACTACTACTATTATTCTACGCGTATTCTTACTATAGCTTTTAGCTCTATTAATACTACGTCTAAAGATAAGACTATTAAGCAGCCTCTTGTTAAGAGTATATTTATTATCTTCTCTAACTTTAATAACGCTTACTTTACTACTTTATAAGCTCTTTTGTATACTATATCTAAGTAAGTATCTACTATTACTACGCTAGAAGCTACTACTACTAAGCTAACTTCTACTAATAAGATAACTACTACGCTTAAAGCTAAGAACTATTTAGCTACTATTACTACTTAGCCTATACTTATAAGTGCTAATAAGTTTAATAAGCTAGATACGTAGCTTTTTAATAACTTTAACTTCTCTATCTTAGATAATAAGAAATCTTTTCTTAGCTTTTAAGAGTAGATTAATATTAAGATATTCTTAAGTATTACGTAAATAGATTTTAACCTTAATTACGTGCTAAGTACTTTTTAGGCGCTTTAGAGTGTTATAGGTAAGAATACTTTATACTCTACTATACTACCTAACTACTATAAAACTCTATCTAATATTAAGAAATTTAGCCTCTCTATTAAAAGCTCTAGCTCTTCTAAGTCTAAAGTTCTTTCTAAGTTACTTATAAAAAAGCGTCTAGTGCCTAGAGCTTTTAGTAATTAGATAGTAGAGTTGTATAAGCTACTAAAGCGTATTTCTACTTCTAATACTATTATTAGCTAGAGTAAGTCTACTATCTTTCTTTCTTACTTTCTAAAAGATATTTTACTAATATTATATTTCTTTATAGTAATATATATATTACGCGTAGACTTTACTATTAACTAGATTAAAGACCTCTATAGATATATTATTAACCTTAATACTTTAGAGACTTTAGCTAGACTAGTTTTTATAGTAGCCTACTTTCTAACTTAGAGTAAAGAACTTTAGATTAAGTGTAAAATTAATTTAGCGCCTTTAGATATATCTAAAAACTATTTATTCTTCTATAAGTTCTTCTCTCTTAGTATAAATTATAAGTAAATTATCTTTAAGCCTCTTATTACTATACTTATATACTATTATCTTATTAGCGTAATTAAGTATAAGTTAGCTTTAGGTAAGAATAAAAAGCTTAGTAAATATAATAAAATATATAGCTATTATAAACGTAGTTTAAAGCTTCTATTTAAGTTATGTTACTTAGTTATATTAAATAGCTTTCTAATACTATAGAGAACTTGCACTAATTACTATATAAAGAGTGTAGAACCTTAGTGCTCTTTTACTTATAAGTTTCTAACTACTTCTTAGATATCTACTTTCTTAGTATTAGTATAATAGCTAACTTATTCTTAGATTAGCTTAACTTCTCTAGTAAGAAGGTTATATTTACTAAGCTAGTAGATCTTAATAAGTCTTCTATAGTATTCTACTTTCTTTATTAATTATTCTAGTCTTTCTTCTCTCTTAATAGCTTTAATAGTCTAAGCGCACTTTAGTTATATAAGAAGAGTTCTGTAGTTTAGGCTCTACGTACTTCTAAGAAGCTAGTTAGTAATAGTAACTATAATTCTACTAAGAAGTTCTAGAACTTAGATATTAGTAACTATAGTAAGAGTATCTCTAAGAAGAATTATAAGCTAAGGCTTACTTAGCTAGAGAAGGCTATAGCTACTCTAAAGAGTCTTCTAGCTCTACTATCTTCTAAGTATAAGCGCGTTTCTTCTAAAAGTACTATAAAGTCTACCTCTACTAAGAAGATAAAGAAACTAGTACTACTATCTACTTCTATATATATTCTTTATACTTATAAGCCTACTACGCCTTCTACTAAGGCTATAGATATTAATAATAATAAAAGTAATAAATTTCTTACTCTATCTAAGTCTAAAGGCTTATTAGTCTAGAAGACTTCTAGTAAGAAGAAGAAGAAGAGTAAGAAGTAGATACGTTGCTTAGTTATAGGCTATAATAGTAGTAGCTATTCTTTGTATATATTTATAGACGTAGTTTAGAGCTTAGTTATAGTATTTAATATATATATATCTAAAACTACTTAAAACTATACCTATAATATATATACTTAATACTTATTCTAGTTAAAATCTAGCTTTTTTATTAGAATAACTACTAATAATTACTAAGGTCTAAATAATATCTATTCTATATCTTATTTCTCTTCTATATTAACTAATAGATTATTTAGTTAAGCTCTTAGCTATAGGCTTCTTTAAACTTTAGTTAACTCTAGAGTATCTAGAATATC
This sequence comes from Alternaria sp. BMP 0032, assembly GCA_023758005.1. Lineage (NCBI taxonomy): Eukaryota > Fungi > Ascomycota > Dothideomycetes > Pleosporales > Pleosporaceae > Alternaria > Alternaria sp. BMP 0032. The sequence goes on along the minus strand of JAFVMD010000023.1, from coordinate 455,950 downwards.
TTAGCTATATGTAGGCTATTTAGACATCTTATTATTATTATTACTACTTACTTCTTAATTTATATTATTAGTTTTATTAGTAGAGAATATAGTTATAGCGTAGTCTAGCTTATTAATCTTAGTAAGATCTACTACTATGCGCTAGTAAAAGACCTTTAAGTAGTTTTCTAGTATATAACTTTAGAAAGAAGTGCTATTAAGCTCTTCTAACTAATACTAATTTTTCTTATTAATGCTGTAAATACAAAATAGTCTCTTCTACTTAGGTAGAAACTTAGTAAGTGTAGATTAGTTATTTTTATAGAAAGAGTCTCTTAATAGAATAAAGTTACTTAGAGAAAGCTTACTTAGCTAAAGAACTCTTAACTAGTTAAAATAGTTCTTGTTTTTATACTTAAAATATATAGTATAGTTAATAGACTTCTTAAATTATTTATCTCTTTAGTTAAACTAGTAGACTTATATTATAAGTAGAGTAAGTGTATTCTAAATATTATTCTATAAAAGCGTCTACTAAGTTAGAATAGATAGCTTAATAGGTAAGATGTACTACTAGCCTAAGACTAAGTAAGCTAGTGTCTTGTTTATAGATTATTTAATAGTTATATAGTTAGCCTATAAAATATTAGGTAAGTTATCTATCTAGTTACTAGAAAGCTTCTTTAGAGTAGCTATAATAGGCGCGTACTCTTACTTAATAAGTTCTTACCTCTAAAAGTAGTAGGCGCTTAAAATAACTTTGTTAATTTTCTATTACTTCTAAAGTTTCTTAATAAAGCTCTTATTCTTAGAGCCTCTATTAGCTAATATCTTAAGTAGAATACTCTATTAATAAAAGATATTATATAGTAAAAACTTCTAAACGCTCTTTAAGTTATTCTTAGCTAAAGTCTTAGCTTCTATCTATTGCAAAAGGTAGTCTTAGGTAATAATAAGAAACTTCTTACTATTACAGCTAGGTAGTATATAAATAACGTTAATAGTAATCTATATAAATAGTATTATTAGTAGCTCTATAGGCTAAAGCTCTTCTTAAACTATTACTAATATATATAATTAGTACTTAGAGTAGAACTATATATAGCGTTTAACTTAATTATACTATTCTTTCTAATAGTAGCGTACTTATACCTTACGCTAGGTACTTTTCTTATCTTAGTAGCTAGACTTATTATAGAGAGATCTAATAATCTTATACTACTTATTTATTAAGTTTACTACTCTTTATAGAGGCTAGCCTTCTAAGAGAATTATAAAAAGATATTATTCTCTAATAGTTATTTAGAGCGCCTTCTTCTTAAACTTACAAAACTTAGTAGTAGATATATACTTAGGCTTTCTATAGAATAGAAGCTAGCCTATAATTACTTATAACTTATTACTATAGCTATCTACTAGTAGTTAATTATTAAAAGAAAAATCTACCTAGTATATTCTATACGTATACGCTAGAGCTTTGCTAAAGATAAGCTAAACTATATTTAGGTGCGCATTAATAAAGTCTTTTATATCTTTCTTAGGTTTATTAGGTAGCTTCTAGCTATCTAGCTTAGGTATTCTTAAAAGAGTATTAGCTATAATATTCTTTTTACTAGCTATATAGATAATATTAAACTTCTATATATTAAAAAGTATAAGCTACTAAGTAATTAGAGCTCTAGAGAGATCTATTACGCTTTATTAGAGTTATGTAATAAGTATCTTTATATCTATCTTAACTTTAAAGTTTACTTTATAGATATAGAACTAAAACTTCTTTAGAGTAAGTAAGAGAGCCTTATATTTATACTTACTTAAATTCTAATTTCTCTTAGTAGTAGACTAAACTCTACTCTTAAAGCGTACTAGGTAATAATAGCTATTTAGGTTAAGCTATATAATAACTATACTCTAACTCTTTTTACTACTATTAACTATAAGAATAATCTTTTAAATAAGCTTAGTGTAATTAATAGAAACTAGCGCTAGAGTAGTTATTAGAGCTACCTTAAGATATTCTATTATCTACTTTTACTCTAGGCTTTATTTAAATAGTATATTCTTATAAAGAAGCTTAAATAAAAAGGCTATAATAATAGTAAAATCTAGTACCTATACTCTATAGTAAATATAGATTCTAAGAAATATTTAGACTTTCTTAGTGTTATAATAATCTAGCTAACGTATAATCTTATTAATCTTCTTCTTATTAGAGTAGTAGCTATACTTATTAATTTAATAGCTAATAATAATTATAAAGAGGTAGTAGAAGTTAGACTTATAGCCTAATATTGTTGCGCCTACACGCTTAATATCTATAAGCACTTTATTAATATTTAAAAGGTATTTAGTAATAAACTACTTTATATCTAGTTCTACCTTATAGTTACTATAGCGCTTTTTTAGTCTCTTAATATATATATTATTAAGATATAGTATATATTTATTAGAGATGTAGTCTCTATAAATCTTTGTTATAACATGTATAAACTCTACTAAAGAGTTTATTATACTTATTAGAAGTATATACTATTATATAAGTTCTAATAGTGTTAAAAAAGCTATTATATCTTTTAAGTCTTTATATAGTTCTACTTAGTTATACTCTAAGAAGAAGTCTAATAGACTTATAATAACGTATTTTGCAAATTTCTCTAAAAACTTATTAGAATTAGATAGTAGGTTAGCGTTATAAATTATAACTCTATTAAGTTTTTAAGCGTTATTAATTAGGTAATACCTCTTATCTTTCTTAGTAACTAAGAACTATAAGTTATAATACTAGCTCTTATATAACTCTAAGGTACCTCTATTAATATAGTTCTAAATTATATTAATTATAATCTACTAAAGCTTTCTTAGAATAGAGAACTAGTTAGCTCTCTAGGCTTAATATAGTACTATATTAATAATAACTAGAGAGATAACGTCTTTACTAACTTTTCTAGATTCTCTAAAGTTCTAGGCTAGTGCTACTTCTTATTAGTAGAGAACCTCTAAGAGTATATCTTTCTCTACTAGTAATAACTCTAATAAGATTTTTATCTCTAAAATGCGTTTAGGTATTATTTAAGTGTCTTAGAGAAATATAGTATATTATAGCTTAAAATACTTAGTAAATAGAGCTAATTAGCTATTAGTATTAGGTACTTACTTTACTACTACTCTCTTCTTCTAGTCTAACTACCTCTTAATAGGTTGTGTTAGTTAGCTAGAGTTATTAATAGGTTTAATCTTAACCTCTTTATACTTATAAGCTCTATTAATCTAAGCGTTATTTAGCTAACTTACTATATACTTAGTAAGTAGGCGCGTAGATTTACGTAATACTATAACTATATTAACCTTTAGTGTAAGGCCTTTATCTACTTTAGCTAGGTTCTTTACTTAGAAGAATACTTTACTTTATTTTATAGTATCTTTATTACTAATACTCTTTATAATATTACTTAGAAGTTAGACTAATAGCCTTTTAATGTCTTCTATCTTAAAAATATATAGGCCTTTATTATCTCTTATTAGTAGGCTTTTATTAGGCTTAAGGCCTATTAACTTACTATTTAATCTTAATAAGTATACTATTAGATCTTTTCTAAAAGCTCTACACTTCTTTTATAGAACCTATTTACTAATAAATTATATAGGTATCTAACTACTATTTAGTCTACTATCTCTAATCTTCTTTATTATTATACTTACTACTTCTATATACGCGTACGCTACGCTACTTACTAGCTCTTTAGTTATATACTAGAGTATAGCGCTAGCTACTATACTTTTATACCTTTTTCTAATATAGATTTAGTATAAAAACTAGAAGCTATAAGCTTATTACTTCTAGTATATATAAATCTTATATTAGCTTAGCTATCTACGCTAAAGATGTAATAGTACGTTAATCTATTAGTTATATACTTAATACGCGCCTAAGTATCTATTAGAAAAGAGTTACTTAAAATAATTAGATTAGTATAGAATTCTATAATAAAGAAGTTTATTTAAACTTTAATTTACTCTATAATAATAGAGATACTCTAAATAATATCTATAAAGCTTACTATACTCCTATTTATAGTAACTATCTAAGTAGCTTTTATACTACCTAGTAGTAATATAATTAGTAATATAGCTCTCTTAGCTACTTCTCTTTTAATAGTATTTAGCTTAGCGCCTAAGTCTAAGAGGTAAAGAAAAGAGTTCTCTCTAATATTAATAGAGACCTTTAAGTAGTCTTAATATAAGTGCTTAATATCTATTAGTTAGTTATACGCTTAATTATCTCTTAGGTAGTTATAATCTACGTCTTTAGAGTTATACTCTTAGCTTTAATCTACTATAATATACTATTATATATAGCTAATCTTCTAGTTAGTCTAGTGTTCTACTTTTAGGCTATAGTAGTTAACTACTCTACTAGCTTCTACTTCTACTAGTACGTAGTTAGAGAGAGTACTAAGAGTAATTATATTAACCTTAGCGTCTAAGAGCTTATTAAACTTCTATTCTTCTTTCTCTTCTTATATCTTTTCTTATCTAGCCTGTTACCTTAACGTCTTAATAATATTAACTTTAAACTTATCTAGCTTTTTATTTATATAGTTAGAGTTAAATAGTGTTTTATAGACTTTAGGTATATTACTAAAAAGAGTACTAATTTAAAGAGAGATTAAAGTATCTAGAATACTATAAATTATAGTCTATGTATTAGGCTTAAGCTTATTAATAATCTTACGCTTTCTTAGTTACTTATTAGTTATCTTAGGCTTTAGTTCTAATTATTCTTATAGTGTTCTAGATACTCTATTATCTAGTTGTATAAGATTGTCTTCTTTGCTAAATTAAATAACTCTCTTTTTATTTAGTGCCTAATAGCTTAAAGAGTATTCTATTCTATTTTTATAATCTTAGAGATAAGAGATATAATTATTACTAGGTCTTTATAGTATTATCTTCTTCTAAATCTTAGAAGAATTATAAGATACTACCTTCTTAGGTTTTAAGAATACTCTAGAAATAGTTATAGCTATAATAGTATTATTATATTAATTTAGATTTACTAGACGTAGGTAGTAGTCTAATTTATCTTTAGTAAAGATGCTTAAAAGCTTCTAGAATTATTCTATATTATCTACTTAGAGGCTTCTAGTAGAGTCTAGTATAAGCTAAACTAAAATAGCGTTATTCTTTATACTAATTAGAGTCTTTAGGTTACTAAACTAGGCGTTAACTATAAGAGAGTTAATATTCTTCTTTAGAAATTATTACTTAATCTTAGCTAAAATACTCTTAGCCTATAGTCTCTAGCCTAGATTATTAATACAACTCTAGAGATTCTCTAGCGTACTCTACTAAAGTATATTCTATTTATTTATATAAAGCTAGCCTTTATCTATATACGCTTAAAGAGTTAGGTAGTTCTACTTATAATAGTTGCTCTTATTATATACTTAATAATTTATAGTTACTCTAAGAGCCTATCTATTTATAGTACCTTAATTATATCTAGTTTCTAGATTCTAAAAGCTTTAGAAGTTGTTATAGAAAGTCTAACTAGTATTCTATTAGTAACTACTATATTACTACTACTACTAAGGTTAATACTAGTTATTTAGCTAAAATTACCTCTAGCCTTAGAGTAGGTACGCTTTTAGGTAGTTTACGTATTTATTAGCTTAATAGTCTACTTTACTACATATATTAAAGTTATTTATAAGTTTAGTTTTATAGTAGATCTACTAGATTTTCTATAGTTCTATCTCTAGGCTAGTATAATTAATCTTTAGGTTAAGCATCTTATTAACTAAGTTATCTACCTCTATATTAGTAAGTACTTTTTCTAGAGAAGACTAGAAGGTATAGAGTCTAAGTAGCTTATCTTAGAGTAGAATATTAAGCTTAGATAGCTAAAAAGCCTACGTATAGTTATCTTAGAAAGTTAGTACTAGTTACTAAGGTTACTAATAGACTATTAGCTGCGCTAGGTTAAATTTAACTTCTAGAATAATCTTTTTAACTACTTTAGAGAGGTTAAGTATATAAGCTTCTTTCTCTACCTCTAGATAAGTAGTAAGGTAGTTACTAATCTTAGTATAGTTAAATACCTTTAGGTTATTAGTTTTTAAACTAAACTTATTAAGTATTTTTATAGTATACCTAAAGAGTAGTCTCTTAACTAGGTAGAAATCTTAGTAATTTTTATTAATAGTTAATACTTTAATACAGCGCTTGCTACAAATCTAAAACTTTTATAGGTACTTTTTAATATTTAGATTAGACCTTACTTAGTACTAGAGAAGCTAGTACTTAAAGTACTTAGTCTAAGCTTTTTATTAGTCTTTATTATTAGTATAAAAGAGCTTTCTAAAAGTCTCTCTAAACTTCTTCTAGAATTTAGTAACTAGAGTATTAGAATATTTATTTAAGGCTTAGATAATTACTCTTTACTTAGATTTATAGTGCGCTAAAAGATAATTAATCTTTATCTTATCTATAAACTTATAGTACTTTAATATATTCTTAAAACGCTTAAGAAATATAGTAACGTTAGTTCTATTAAACACTAGAACTATCTCTAATAGGTATAGAGAAAGCTAGGTAGAATAGACTAGAGAGTAATTATCTAGCTACTAGAGAGACTAAGCTATTATCTAAAGAAGCTTTACTATATTATTATTTTAGAGTTATACTAAAGGTTATACCTAAGGCTACTAGCTAGTAGTGCCTAAGAACTCTAGAATATCTAGTATCTTAATATTCTTCTAGAATAATATAGGTATTACTTTAGGTTTTATAGGCTTAGTTTAGAGAGGTAAAAATAGTTATTTAGTAAACTAGGCTTTTAAAGAGGCTTTAGTAACTAACTTAGATTATTTATTAATCTTAGCCTTATTAGATTAACTCTTACTTATTTATATAAAGTAGTATATAAGTATTATAAATAGTATAATAGCTAGTGTAAATATTAAACGTATAAGTACTATTAATTAGGTTTAACTATTTACTTACTAATAAAGTTAGATATTCTTTACTAGAAGAGCTATTACTACCTTTTTTATATACTATAATAGCTTTCTACTACTATCTTATTATTTAGCCTCTTTCTTTCTAGCTATACTAGAATTAAGATCTACTATATTAGCTTTTCTAATCTTTTTTAGGTTTTATTATTTATTCTTAGTAGAATAATATAGCTATATACTTTCTATTATATTATTTTCTATCTATATAGCTATTTAAGAGGTAATTAGCCTAGTCTAAACCTCTTATCTAGCTCTTTATATTACTTAGCGTAGCGCTACTATAGCTATATTATTTATTAGCCTAAGTAGTAGTTATTATTATCTAATTATTTATATTATTAGAGGTCTTTTAGTATACTTACTTCTTAGGTGTTTATACTATTAAGTTTTTATAGCTTATAGTTTACTTCTACGCGTCTCTTAGGTATACTATTCTATATATTATCTTATTCTTTATTTTATATACTTACTTATTACTTATTCTATTATATTATATAATAGTTATATCTCTTCTAAAGCCTAGTTAAACTATTATTTTAATAAGCTTTTAGTAGGTAAAATACGTACTTAAAAGTAGCGCGTAGCCTTTCTAAGATAGAAGGCTAAATAGATTAAGTTTTAGTTAGTTGCTATATATAGTAGAGAGATTAGAAGTATCTCTATTAGAATAGGTGCTTAATATAGTTAATTATATTATATCTCTCTAGTTGTTATTCTTATCTAAACACTGTTTAGACTTAGCCTTCTCTAGCGCACTAACTCTTAAGTCTAATAGCTATTTAGCCTATTATTATATTACTAGTTTTACTACTATAGTACGCTCTATAATAATACTCTACTTTTTAGCCTATATCTTAAAGCGTAACTTATCTCTCTAAGATAGCGTTATAATATTATTATCTTAGATAATAATATAGATATTAAGCTTATACTAAGCTATAAAAAAGCTTATAAAGTTATAAAAGACTCTTATAATCTTTATAAGCGTTTTAGCTTAAAGAGTATATTAATAGATCTTACTACTATAATTATCTTTAAGTAGTATAATCTAGAGCTCTCTATTATAACTAATAGAAAAGTTAAAAAAATTTTATAAAATTCTCTAATAAGGTTTTAAAGCTTTCTTCTATAGTTATCTAAAGATACGCTACTTTATATAAGTAATAGCGTAATACTTATACTTACTTTAAGTTATTCTTTTAATATATATATTACGCGTATTTTTAATAAGAGCTTAGAGTACTTCTAGATCTAGGTAGCTTACTTTTACGTACTAAAGCTTCTCTAAATTAGACTAAGAAAAGCTTTTTTAGAATTATTATAAGCGCTAGTTATTAGTTACGCTTATTATAGTTAGGTAAAACTTTAAAGAATTATATTTAATAAATATAAGCTTATACTCTCTTTTAAGCTTTACTAGTATAAAGTTATTAGAGAGTGTTTCTATATAAAGCGTTAAGTCTAACTCTAGATACTATAGTCTAGCTTTATTAAAAGCTACTTTTAAGATAATATTAATATAGAAACTTTCTATAAGCGCTATACTTATTAAAATAAAGTTCTTTATATATAGTTCTCTTTTTTTAGTTAAAGCGTTTCTAATCTTTTATATACTATATCTAAGCACCTAAAAGAAAAAGCTTTCTACTTCTATAGTATAGAATTTATATACTTTTATAAAGGTCTTTAGCTTAAGTAAAGATATATTATTAATAAAATATACTACTACTCTATTATCTAAGATAGTACTTATAGAAAGTAAGTAAATATTAAAATTTATAGTAGAGTATATACTACTAATACTTAGCTAACTTATAATAAGAGTAAAGTTAATAAGTATTACCTAAATTAATCTTAGGTAAATAGAGCTTAGGCTCTTAATCTATACTTACTATAAAGTAGTTTATCTCTTCTTATTAAAAGCTCTCTATAAGCTATTATACTTTAAGTTTCTAAGCTTAGTAGTAATTTTAGCCTTAGCTTTATTAGAAAGCTTTAGAAGTTTGCCTATAAGCGCTGTTTCTAAATACTTATATATAGTAGTAGACTACTTATAGTACTATCTATATAAGTAATTCTTCTTAAGCTTCTAGAATAAGTTATTATTATTAGAAGCCTATTATAGTGCTTCTATAATAGTAAATATACTACCTTTACTAGTAAAGTAAGTAGTATACTCTTAGATTAGTATAGTAAAAATCTTTAATACTTATTTAAGAGTAACTTAAGTTCTACTAATAGTAAAAGCTTTAATAAAGTTCTACTATATAAAGCGCTTCTATTCTAGAGTAAGTCTAACACTAATTACTTCTAAATAGTTCTAAATAGTAAGTATATTATTAACTTTAGTAAGTTTATATACTTTAGCTTAGGCTAGAATATAGAAGTATTTCTATTACTAGCGCTTAGCGTTAATATATTCTTATTATACTTTTTAGAGATATACTCTATACTATAAGTATATAAAATTCTTAGTATAGTTCTTCTTTAAAGAAAGTATAGACTTAAGATATTTAATAAGTACTTATAATATAGCCTCTTTCTCTATAGAGATAAAGAGTATAGTAGAAACTAAAAGCTTTAGACTAATAGTCTAATTAACTTAGTTTTAAAGATACCTAATATAAGTACTCTTTAACTACTATTTTATTACTTATATTTTATACTTTATAATAGATAGATTATACTTATTAGTATAAAGCTTATTAACTAAAGCATTCTATATAATTACTACTAGCTCTAGAGTAGTTAGAACGCTTATCTAAATAGAAGTAGCTATTTTAGTATTAGAGTTAATATTAGCTTAAATTTCTCTACTTAAAGTATAGAATTTAAACTAAGTAAACTACTTAAGCTAATACACTAAGTTAGTAAGTATAAAAGCTTTTATAAAGATTATTATAAAGTTACTTATTATAAGTAATAGAGTAGTGCTTTTATAGAAGCGTAAAGATTAGTAATAGAATTAGTATTACTATACTCTATTAAACGCCTTACATTTTAAGTATATAAATATAGAACTATATTATCTTCTTAAAGTACTAGGCTTATAACTATTATGTCTAGAAGTATAGAAATAAATAAAAAATAAATTATTATATTATAAGCTTACTTAGAAAGCTCTCTTAAGTAGTAAAGCTTCTAAAAGCTTATCTTAATCTATACTAGTATAATTATATACTATACTCTTAAGAAGTATCTAGAAGTGCATTCTATAATAGTTTCTTTACTAGAGTATAGTATTTTTAAAAGCTAGAGAGAGCTATAGGCTTAATATTAATCTTACTTTATATACTTAGTTATAGATATAAATAGTATAAGTAATTAGGTATATTCTAGTAAAATTATAAATAGAATACTTTTTCTATTACTTTAAAAGTAGGCTATATCTACTAAAGAGCTTATATATCTTACTAATAAGCTTCTTAAAAGTAAGACTAGAAAAAAAAATAATAAAAAGTCTTACGCTAGTTATATATATAATAGAAATAATAGAAATAGAAGTAAAAGAAATAAGTGTAATAAAGATAGGTATAATAGAAAAGAGTATAATAAAAATATTAATAGGCCTAGCGTATAGCTCTAAAGTACTAGTAAAGTAGCTCTTTAGAGCGCTTATAATAGTCTCTAGTATAGTATAAATAAAGTAGTTTATAATAGCTTCTATAATAGCTTCTAAAATAATAACTTTAAAAGAACTTATAGAGTAGCGCGTTTAAGAAGAAAGTAATTAATATAGTAATAATAAAAAAGCTTAATTAAGCTTTAGTGTAGTAGTAAGGTAATATAACTAGTAATAAGATTAGCTTTAAACTTACTAACGCTAAAAGAACTTATAAAAGAGGTGTAAGGTATTAGAGACATAGTTAGAGCTTATTTAGTGTACTAGTATAGCTTTAGTATTAGATTTAAGCTACTATTTATATCTTTAATAAGTCTTTAGATCTCTAATTTATTATAAGTAGTAGAATAAGAATAGAGAGTGTATATATAGAAGTATAATTTTGCTTACTAAAAAATTTAGTATTTTATAGCTTTATAATCTATAGCTTTATTAGTTATAAGCTATTAAAGATATATAATTATATTATAATTCTCTCTACTATTAGTAAACGTTAGTATTTATAAAATAGTTACTTTACTACTTTAAATTTTAAAAGCTTTAACTACGCTAAAAGTAGTAGCGCTAAAAACTTAAGCCTTAGTCTACTTAACGCCTACACCTCTAAATATAAAATTTTAACCTTTTTAGAAATACGTCTTTTTATATACTAGTAATAAACCTTACTCTTTTTAGACTAGTTTACGCTATAGAATTAGTTTACTAATAAAAAGTAATAAGTTAAAAAGAGAAGTATATAAACTATACTATAGTATTTTTATTACTTCTATAATATATATATTATACTAGTTATAAACTTCTTCTCTATAATAGTATTTATTTTTATAATTATCTACTTTAATATTTATACTTACTAGCTCTACTCTATAACTTTATATTTTGCTAGTAAACTTATTATAAGAATACTTAGTATCTATTAGTAACTTTACTTTTTATATATAGCTTAAAAAATATAAAGTATAAAGTTATACTTACTCTTTTTAAGTACTTAAATAAGTATATATAATACTTATTTATTAGATGTGCTGCTTACTTATATAGAGATAACTCTAGCAGCTAGAGCCTTCCTTCTAGCTAAGGAATCTCGCACTATAGGGCTGCGGGGTGATGTGTTTTGGAAAGCAAGAGGCGGAGACGACCGCATAAAGCGACATGTTGTCAAAGGCGCGTTGGTTTTGGAAGCAGACATGAGGGATGAGTGGTTCAGTTTTGGTATATCAAGGCTCGCGATGGACCGCGGACACATGAATTTCATTATCTGTCTTTTTGTATCTTGTGTGTTGTAGTAAAGAGGAGGAGGTGCTCCCCATGTTCCAGTTTGAGGAGGATTTGATGTATCACCGAAGAAGGACGTTCTCCTCATGCTGAGGTAACATCTATGTTCTTAATGTTTCGTCGAAGAAGAGGAAGAAAGGCAGACTCATGAACAACAGTCCAGCTATGCGATGGGGCTATCCGCATTTTGAATACTAGAGCATGGCGAAGATTTCGAAGGGTGGAGGGAGGGAGGAAGAGAGGCAGACACATGGCCCATCGAGCTGGTCTTTTTGGAGAAGACGGCGCAGCCATCGTGAGCCACCGCCTCCCTTTTGGTATTTTAAACGCTTCAATGCCCAGGAGGTACCGAGAGTAGAAGAGTGGAAGAAAGGCAGACACATCCACAGATCGGACAGGTGTTTTTGAAGAAGACGGCGCAGCCATGCTGAGGCTTTCGTTTTCTTATGGTAGTTTGAGTACTCAAGTATGGAGAAGATACCAAGAAGAAGAAGGGAGGAAGAGGGGTTTTTCATAATCGTCGCACTGCTCATGACGCTCTCCATGCCAAGCTATTTCTTGTAGTTGAAGCAAAGAGGAGGAAAAGACGCATGTCTGGTCATAAATCCGTTTTTGACATTCCAGAGTCGGTTGGAGTCTTTGAGACCTGATTTCTAATCGTCTCTGCTTTGCACATCAGAAGTTGGGTATGAGCATTTTCGGTTGACAGGGCCGCTGGACGAACATGTATACAAACAAGGATATTTTTTGGTGAGATGAACCCTGTGTGTGAGAAGAAGGAGGAAGAAGCGACAACATGCGACAGTGTCGAAGTATTTTCCAGTCGACGAGTGCGCTCATAAGACATTAATGCAGTACTTTTGGTATACAATGATGCTGGAAGAGCCTTTTCATGCCTATAGGCTTGCATAGTTTTGAAAAAACAGAGGAATTCGCCATGTTCAGTGTCGGTCTTCGTTTCTGGTAACTCTACGCTTTCCAAAGTCCGCGAGCGCGGTCATCAGAGCGCGATCTCGAAACTTTGGTATGCAATGTCGATCGGACAAGCCTTCTTATACTCAGTAATGAGTGAAGTTTTGGAGAAAGAGAGGAAGTCGTCATCCCAGAGTTGTTTGCTGTGTTTTGTTGCTCTATGATTTTCGGGTTCTGCGGGCGCGCTCATCGGTATTAACCAGCCCAGTTTCGGTATGCAATGGCGGCTGGACGAGCCTTCTCATGCGCGTGATAGATTTGAGTTTTGGAGAAGTGAAGCAGTCGCCACACTCGAAGTTGAACATCGCTTCTTGAAAGCGTTGTTTTGGAAATGAACATGTGGATTTAGTGTAACGAAGAAGAGGAGAGGATGGCGGAAGGACGCATTTATAGTGATTTCGCGGCAGTAGCGTCATGGAGATGGTAGAAGTGCAGGTCGAGCGCAGGTATGAAGTATTGGTCGGAAAAAAGAGATCAGAACATGGTAGATCGTTCATGATGATTTACTATCCGACCATACGAGTGAGTCGATGCAAAGTGTTTTGGGACACGCAGCTCAGCAGCGCCATAAGCTGCTCAATTCATAGTTTTGAGTAAAGCGGATATGTGTGTGCGGAAGGTAGTAGTAACCTTAGTCAAACGGCCGCAACATAAGTCGTGCAGGTCTGACTTTTGATAGTTTTTGAAAAGCGCTCAGGCGTTGCAGTGATGCAGAAGAAGACGCAGCAGCCTCGAAGTAAGCGTCCCCCGAATTCCGCGCCATCCCAATGCGTCCTAGCCCCATTGTCGCCGCCCATCCGCATCCTCAAACTCCACCACACGATCCCCAACTCTATCCCGCACACGTCAACCCATCACGAACACGTCTCGAACGCCTTCTCGAACGTTTCGCTCAGCCATCTGACAAGCTTTCACAAGCCTCGCGCACCGCATCCCACCGGCCCACCACGGCCCGATTTGTTTCCACTCCAGATCTGCGACGCTGACTCCCCCGTTTCCCGTCTCACGGCCGTCTCCAATTTTTTCTGACCGCGCGAATCGAAGGAAAGAGTTGGTAACTCCGCATGAATATCTTCCTGGTGCTGTAGAGACGTATTGTAGGCCCGTTTCCGGCAGGTAGGTAAAAGGTAGGTAATAAGGTTGGCGGGTGGTGGTGCTGAGGTGCATGTTGTGAGAGCGTTGCGTGGCGAGGTGGTGAGAGTTGTGTCGGTCCGAGTTTGCTGACGTGCCGACGCGTCGGGCGGGTGGTGTTGGAGAGGAACGGGAGAGGTGAGATGAATGTGTATAAGAGAGGGATGGGATGTCGAAGGATGGAAGTATTCATTCCAAATCATCTCTCACATACTTCGCCTACTTCTTACGATCGCTACTCACCTGGTGTGAGCTTGCCTTTAGTTTATTTACACTCTTTCAACGTCGACTATCTTTATTCTAATACTTTATATTGCCTCTCACGCTCTATACACACGTCAACATGAAGACTTTTGCCATCCTCTGCCTCCTCGGCGCCGCTCTCGCAGCACCGGCACCTCAACAAGCGCCCCAGGCTCCTCAAGCTCCTCAAGCTCCTCAGGCACCGCAGGCTCCTCGTCCTTCTCAGGCTGCTCAAGCGCCTCAGGCTCCCCAGGCTGGCCAGGCTCCTCAAGCTGGTCAAGCTCCCCAAGCTGGCCAGGGAGCTGGCGGTAACTGCGCCGACATCCAGTCCAAGCTCGCAAAGGGCATCCAAGCCAACCTCGACATCCAAGCCGCCGAGCTCAAAGGGTCCGTCTTTCCCCCTCTCCCCATTTCCCCATACCCACAACTAACATTCCCCCAGCGTCTACGCCCTAAAGCTCCAAGCCGGCACCGCCGGCTTCAACACGACCCAGCAATCCGTGCTATCCATCCAAAAGCGAGGCGTCGACATCCGCGCCAACAACCAGAAGCTCGCCGCGCAGATCAAGTCGCCCGCTGCTGATGGCCTGGCTATTGTAGCTGGAGCCCAGACCAAAGAGATTGGCCAGGTGCAGAGCCTGAAGGGAACGGGTGCAGATGCGCCGGTCATTGCTATGTTGGTCCAGGAGGTTATGGATGGTACGATGCAGAATCAGAAGAACCTTGCTGCTGCTAAGGGACAGGTTTGCGCGAAGTAGATGAGCGGGTGGCATGTGTATGATAGAATTGGTACGAGGGTAATCGGGTACTGGGTCGCGTTTGTGGTTTAGAAGTAGTGTAAATGTAATAGGAAAGCTTTGAGTCGAGAAGACAGACACTCTCACATGAGGATGCAATGTGTTTGTTTCGGAAGCACGCTCAGACATGGACGATCCCAATATACTTTTTCGTGCTCAGTTCATACCGCGTCATAAGATAACACGACGCAGCATACTAGAGTCTGCTATCCCTTTCGAAAGACCAAAGCAGCCATATCGACCCTCTTGTTGTTTTTCAATTTTCGGTTCCGAGGATACGAATCTCAAAGTGTAGAAAGGAGGAGTGAACAGCCAGAATAGAGCTTTTTATTCCTAGCAAAGATTAAGCTAGTCGATGAGAGAAAGGGCGGTAGATCCAGTAGCAAAGCTTTGCTATGAAAAGAGAAGGCAAGTTTTGTCGCATCGGTTACTCATCATCTTACTTTGGACGCACACACAACCATGTGTTCCCTTTCGGTGTTTTTGGACTTTTACATTGAACTCGGGCTCAGAGTTTGGAAGAGAGGACATGGGTCCTCATATTTTTTGTTTTGAAAGAACAGAGCAGACATTCATCATCGGACTCTTGCATTGGGTTTTGGAAACATGGAGTCAAGTGTGTAGGAAAGAGAAATGGGGAACCGGAATGAGTGGTTTTCATACACACTGAACATCACGCTAGTCGGCATGACAGAAGACAAGGGGATAGACATGGTCATCGCGATAATGTCGATCTTTTTGGAATTATACATCGATGTAGTGTTTGGAATTTGGAAAAGACGACATGTGTAGCTTCTGGGTACGTTTTGAAAGGACAGAAGGCACATTTCTTTGGTGCAATTGTCTTTTGGTATCGTAGACAGGGAATTGTTAGGATAAAGAAGAGATGTAGAGGGCCTGGATCGAGGCTTTTATACGCGCTGAATGCCAAGGTAGTTTTGAAGAGACTACATGGTGTGATCATCGCTAGGGCCATGGTTCCCTCTCGACGTGATTTCGGAGAGGGGTTTGACTGTGGTCAGTACATCGACATACAAAACACTCTCACGTAGGAGTTCACCCAGCTCAGAACCAGAAGGGTTGTATACTGCGAAGAAGTAACACAGCGCAATCTATTAAATGGGTAAGGTCTAATGTCTAACTGTGGGTCTGCTTGAGCAGCAAATCCGAGATGACGAATCACGAGAACGATACGACCATTGTGATTCACTTCGAGAGACGAAATCAACCGCACTACTACTATTAGCACACCATCCATCAAAAACCTCACTTCATCACTTACGCAGCTGATAGTCTACACACCCAAAACGTTAGCCCTATTCTCCCCACAACATCCAAGATCAGAGTACTTACACCACCAGCACCACACCCATTCAAACTCGGCCGTCCCCCACTACCAGGGTAAACGCAATTCCTAAAGGTAGGAAAGTTCCTGCTAGGCGCTCCAGGGCTCTGGCACTACACACATGTCATGTTAGAGCTCGAAACTTGTTTCGTTTGCAATCCTATCGAAGACTTACGCAGAAGGAGTTTGGCTGGGAATACGTTAGCAATCGTTTTTGAAGGGTATGGCTTTTTGGGGGTGAAAGGGAGAGGAGGGGACTAGAACTGGACTGGACGTGAACTTACGTAGGCACCAGGACATGTAGAACCACCCGGTAAACCCCATCCGCCGTTACAAAACGCGGCTTCGGACGCGGCAGCTAAGGCGAGGACAATGGGGGCGAAGAGTTTCATGTTGGTTGTTTTAACGAACGTGTAGTTGGTTATCCGAAGACAGCAAGCCTTGCGCAACGGGACGCAAGCGTATATATACAGTATCAACCGTAGCCAAGAACGATTCCAACTCAGGTCCACAGGCAATGCACGCACACGTCGCATGAGTAATAACCCGAAGTCTAGTGCGCGTCGTTTGGTATTAACAGTGGTTCTCCATCTCGTTGTAAAGCCGCGATTGAACCGCATGCTAGCTTCACACAGCTAGCTGGTTCCGTATTCCTGCTCTCATGAGTAGACCGCAGTACAGATTGCGCGGCTAGCCAGAGACGTTTGACAGGAGAAACGCGAGATACTGATACCAACATCCGTGGAAGGTTCGAGCTGTCCATGTTTCAAGCTGACAGATTGCGCTGATCTCACGGTAGTCGAGGGAATTGCCGGTCATCTTGATGATGGTGATGGGGGAATGTCAAATTGCGATGTGAACCAAAGTTCCGAACCAAATCGCCAGTGTAATTGAGGCTGGTATCTCGATCGACAACGCGATAGCAGTAGGTACAGGGCTGGGAGACAAGATGGACAGTGCAGCTTACGCTAGCACTAGGTTCAAACGTGGTTAGAGCCGGTACTAATATGTAGACTTTTTGGTAAATTCCCAGTGGCTAAGGTGAAGGGCCGAAGACGAGGCTGAACTGAAGTGGTGCATTGCTTTCATGAGTACCCAGGTATTCAGATGCTGAAGTAAAAGCATGAAGCGCAATGCAGATGTTTTCTGTACTACGATCTTGATCTCAAAAGTTCGACCATCACCAACCTACCCAGGGCAAGATTCAAGTAGTCACAGCCGGAATGACCCTCCTCGTACCATCCGCTTGGCGACTGCGGTGGCGATATATTGAGCGGAAGCATGACGCTCCGGCGAGCCGGGCAGCGATGTGAACATCTGCGCGAGCGAGGCCAAGATCGCGAAGAGGGATGTAAACTTCGCGAGATCTGGTGACACGACGTTCGATAGGTAGGTGAGGAATGTATTCGTGAAAGTGAACGTGAATAAGGACACCCAAAGGAAGATATGATGGAAGAAGGGAGGACTGGTTTTCAGGCATGCTGAACACGTAAGAGTGACCTCGAGGCAGATACGTAATATGATGAAGAGGTGGAAGAATGAGTAAAAGTAGTGACTCACACACCACATACATAGATATCCGCCTGACGAGACATCCAGCGCCCTCTCAATCCATCATCAGAAGGACAAGCCAAATCTATACTATACAATCATCAACAGCAGAGCCACACGCAACGAGTATCAACTGTGTTGATTCCCCGCTTCTGGTACCGTTTCCTCGGTACCTACCCAACGATGACTTGAACAATGAATAGTAAACCCAACTCTACCCTCACCAAGTCCATTCTCACGACTTGTTCTTATCAAAAGCCCCAGCAGACGCTTTCGTCGCTTGCACTCCATGCGCACTCGCCTTCTCAACCTGTTTTCTAGTAAGCAAGGGACCTTCTTGTAACTCCGCGACTTCAGCCGTTGTTGCCGGAACAGTACCATCTCTCGCCCCACTCCCACGTTCGTCCTCTCCCTCTTTGTCTTTCATCGCCATCGCGCTATCGACCCCCGCTTCCACGACCACACCACTGTCGTCAACCCTTTCTCTCGCCCTCTGTAACCTTAACAATACAACATCTGCCGCTCTCAAAAACCTTCTCCCATCCTCTGCATCCTTCTTCCACCTCTCCCTCTTATCCCTCGGTTGTCTCTCATCTTTCCAACCATCCTCAAATGTCTTGACCTCTGCAGAAATCTGCCCATGTATTTTTTCCAACTCGCCCATTGAGTATGTCGGTTTGTGTGTGGCGGGGACGATGGCTTCGGTAGTGGGTGATATACATTGCGGCTCGGGTACCCAGTCGGCAGGCCTATCCGTCCCTTTCGCGGTGGTTTGGCCTGCTTCCCAAATTGTTTTGTGTCGGAGGCTAATGCGCCATTGTTTGAGCTTGACGTCGATGTCGTGGGCTGCGTTGCGAAGACTGGCGTATGCTATGTCGACGAGTTGGATTTGTCGGAGGAGGTTTTGACGTTCATCCTCGTCCGTAGACTCCATGTGGCAGTGGTCGTATTTTTGCTGTGCGTTTATGTAAAGCAGGTATTCGGCCTCCCGGAGTAGTTCCCTCTTGTCAGCTTCCATGGTTCTCATAGTAGCCAGCGTGCTTTCAATATCGATGCGTCGCAGGTCTTCGGCATAGTCGAAGGGTGTAGCGTAGAACGGTGGCTGTTGCTCGACAGGTGTTGCAGAAACTGCCATGGGCTCACTGCTGCTGTTTTCGAGTTGCACGTCCTGTTCTGCTCGCTCAAAGTCCTCCTCTTCCAGCCACCGTGTGTACCAGAGGCTGTGGTGCCGGACGTATTGCTGCATGATGGGGTCGAGGCTCGCCATGAGCTCCGGATCCCAGAAGATGCTCCAGAACTCGAAGGACCGTCGCTTGACATGTCGACCAAAATGTTTGTATGCCTCCTGCCTCTCTCCGGTGTACTGAAAGTATGCATGCGCTCCGAGCACACCTGCGCAAGCGCCGATATTCGTCATGCCCAAGCACCGCGTCCACCTGGGTATAGCAGGCCGGCGCATAAACAGCGTAGGCACTGAGACAGCCAGGCCCAATGCCGCACCTGCCAGAGCACCATCGTCAATGGTGTACTTCTTCGTCCGCTCATACAGCTTCCAAGGCTTGACTTCCGGTACATTCGTCGACACCAAGACATCCGCAAGAGAAGAATGGTAATACCAGTTCAGCGCCGCTCCAGCCACGCCTGCCCAAACCCCCAGCCTTGCCGAAGCCCGTATAAACACCGCTGGCCGCGATATCGGCCTCGTAGGGGTCACACTTTGTGCATATCTCGAGGCGAAGGACGTATACGCGGCGGCAAGGACGGTCGAGGAGATGAGGGCGTACTGAGGTGTTGCATTCGCACCGATGGGATCAGGGCGTTTAGGAGTAAGGCGGTGTTGTCCTTCGCCTATAGCGTTCTGTTAGCAACTACTTCTCCACATCGTCTTCGGCGAGACATACCAGGCGGCACAAAGAGTCTCAGCACCATGGCGCCCAAACTACGCGCGTAGTACAGGATAAGCGATAGAGTGTGGAATCATATGCTTGCTGTCCACGATCCACGGCTATAAAATAGTGTGCGGCTGCAGCGAGCGCGTGGGGCATTCACGAGGCCGCTCATGGCAGTGAAGGTGCGTGGGCACTACCGGTGAGTGCCCGGATTGGCGCGCCTGGAGGGTGTCATGAGGCAGATGTGAAGGAACAAGGTTCCGGAAGCAGCTACGGCGGGCGGCCGCCGGGAAGGCGCATCGCAGCGGGACAGGTTTAATCCCTGCTATGTTCGCATGACAAGGCTGAAGGGGGGCGCAAGGGGCGAGGCCGCGTGAAGAGGGTGTCGTTGTGTCTTAGTCGGGATGGGTGGGCGAGAACTCGCGATGATGCGTGAGGCCGGGGTCGGAGGGGTGCACGTGAGGACGTGTGGTCAGACGACCTCATAGGTCCAGACCGCCAATGGATGATCGCATCTGGCCATTGCGCGAGTGGAAGATGGAGTCTCGTCGGGTACAGCATCACACAAAACGTTTTCACAACTTGGGTATATTCATTTTGTGACTGATTAATACAAGCTTCATTCTCCGATGGGAGTCTGAGTCGACTATGCTACTCCGCATCGCACAATCATTACCACACACCCAATCTCGATCCCACCACCCGATTACAACGACTACTCATACCAATTTAGTAACACAAGCTAATATCGAAACCCACAACCCGCTTTTCGTATTGAACACAGTACAGAAAAAGGAAACTAGAAAAGTCGAATGAAAGAGGTAATGTCCCAAACGCCATCGCTAATACGTTTTAAAAGCAAGTTCAACGCCAGAAAACGAGAGAACATGCGCAAGGACCCCATCCACCCACGCTAAGTGGCATTAGTACAAAGGTAAGCGAAAGATCGGAATCGAGAATCGAGAAAGAGAAATGGCATGCGAGCGGGTACGGGAACCGAAGCAGATCGCAGAAGCAAAGAAGAGACGATGCGGAAACATGGAAGGAGGAGCAGAAGGAGAGAGCCGTCAGAGAACCACCTCAAACCCCTACTGAACCGACTTGACATCACCCCGCCCTCGTGTCCCTCCGCTGCATAACAATCTTCGCATCCTCGTTCCTCAAAAACTCAAACACACCCAGCTCCAGCCTCGCCAACCCATCTTTAAACATATACTCGCTCCCCTCCGTATTCGTCATAACCCTAAAAGCCATACAAAGAAGATCCTCAGGACTCAATCCATCAATACTACTCATATTCTTCCATTTCAACCGCATAGCCCTGAGATCGTTCATAGCCAGCAACCGGTCTACCAGGCCAATGTGAGACACGCCGGGGTTGGCAGCCATGCTGTGCCGTAGTGAAGCGATGGCTTGACGCTCGTGTAGCCATGCGGTGAGGATCTTGGAGACGAGATCGTAGTGTGTGGATAGTTCGGTGCGGAAGAGCGGTTCGCCGTGGTACCAGAGTGTGTGCATGCGGACGAGGAGGCTGGCTTCGTCGGGCGGCATTGTAGAGCGAGGGTAGAAGAAGGTGAAGAGGCCGGCTGTGACTTCGCATTGGAGGAGGCGGAGGTCGGCCGTCGAGACGGAGCCGCGGGGGAAGGTTTGGGGTTGTGGGGGCTGGACGACGTGTGCGGTTTCGGGGGGTTGAGGCGGTTGTTGGTGGCTTTTCAGCACGGGTTGGTGCGGTGAGGTGTGTTGGGGGGCGGCGGCGGGTTGGCTGTGGTTTGAGGGGGCTCGGGGTTTGCTCGAGGGCGCGGGCGGTGCGTCTTGTGTAGTAGGAACGAGTTGTATGCCGTATGCGGGGGCGCTTTGTATCGTGGGTGCAGAGGTAACCTGCTTATTAGGTGCCATAATAGGCTGATTAGGTGCGGCCTGCGCATGTGGTGTATTAGATCTACTGCGAGGGTGTGGTGCAAGAGAACGGCCGAAGGGGTGGCTCGGGGTATTAGATCGACTTGGTGGTTGGGGTGGAGGCTGTTGCTGAGCCTGAATGTGCGGATGTGACGGTAGCTCTGTATGCTGAGGATGATGTGTATGCGGTGATGCCTGGTGTGGGTGTGAAGGGTGGGACGGTGTCTGTTGCTGCTGTGGTGGTGCCTGAGGTTGCGGTTGCGACTGCTGTGGCTGCGGAGCGATCTGTGTATGCTGAGGCTGGACGGCAGGAGACTCCCTCTTCATATATCCACCTGCTCCATTAGCCGCTGAAGATGCGTTCACTGCTTGAAACCCTTGATTCGAGGCTGGTGTAGGAGTGGCTGGCGGTGCAGAACGAGGAGTTTCCGTAGCAGATCGAGCCATGGCAGCACTGCGTGAAGACGGCTCATATGGGCTCGTGTAACTGTTGCTGTGACGATGTCCAATACCGGGAGGGGGTCGATGCACTTCTCTCGACGGTTCTCGGGATGCTTCCCGTGTTGGCTCTCGAGGTGGCTCGCTAGGTGGAGGCGTGTTGTTAACAGCAGTGAAACCTCCGTTGTTGACAGCCGTGAACCCTGCAGGTGCGGAGCTTTGGGTGATAGCAGGAGGCCTTGACACGCCGTTCAAGTCATTGTTTGATAGAGGACTGAGCTGTATCCGCGATGGCTCAGATGCGGTTCCAGGTGCTGGCGAGAAACGATGCATGTGCGTCGGCATAGGAGGTATGTTCTCCATACTGCCCGGGCCGGCAGGATACAGTGACTTGAGTGACTTCCTTGGGCTGCCCTTTCGGCTCACAGGCATAGTGCTGTAAGGCCTTTTGATAGGCGAAGCCTCAGGATCTTCATCGTCAGACATGGTGAGGTGAGCATTGCTCTTGCGCTTCTTCAGATTAATAGGTTTAACGTCAAGGTCAGCGCCTGCAACAGTATCCGGATCTGGTGGGGTGAGTGACTGTGGCGTCCCATGTGGTGACTACCCTGAATTAGCCATGACAACACCAAACATCTCATCAAAACTTACAAGGCCTTCGGCATCAATATCGGCAAGCTGATCATACTCATTCGCACCCGATGGTCTCTTCAACTTCATGTTGCGAATGTAGTAGCAAGCTTTGATGATGATCCACCGATGCAGATGAATCTTGAGACTAAAACGGGTTTAGCGCGCGTTCTGACACCTGACACCTGACCATCCCAACTTACATATCCTTATGCTCCGGCTCCTCGTAAAACAGATCTTTGTTATACGTCTTCTTGGTCGCATCCGGCGTGAGTAAACAGCTGCGATCCGCATCCCTGCCCCAAATAGCGGGTCCGTAACTCGCTAGCAGGTCCTCGAGCTCCTGGTTCAGGGAACTCGGATCCGCCGCGAAATCCAGCAACAAATCTCTTTCTTTTGGCAATTCCTTGGACAGCTTCGTCACCTCACTCGAGAGCTTGCGGTAGTCTGGGTTGTCGAATTTCGGAATGCCGCGGTTGGTCGTGGACGAAGACGCCGATAAGCCCAGGCCCAAGCATTCCGTCACCTCGCGTATAGTCGGGTTATGCGAGCTGAAGACGGATATCCAGCGAGCGCGATCCCAGCGTCGCACGCCGTGCTCCAGATCCAGGGCCAAGTTATCCTTTGAGCTCATGGCGCCACATGGGTGACGACGGGCACGTCAACAGTTGAAATGGGAAGTAGGAAAATGACGATGGAAAAGTAAGCGGATGGGATGGGGAATGACAATCAATGGCGCGTGCGCCAAAGTGTGATGGATCCGCTCGACGTTCCAAGGTTGGGGTGATTGATGGTAGCTCGCTCGGCAAAGGTAAAAGGAGTACGTTCCGCTAGGCCGTCTTGGAACAAAGTTTTCTTATTGCCAGCTGCTGCTACCCCAAGAAAAACTTTGTCCAGTCTCAGATGCCGATCGTGCTACCAAACTAGACAAAGAATTGAAAGCCCCTGTACACACAAGAAGAACAAACTGCGCAGCAATTGTACTCTGGAGTAGGAACCGACAGGCGCTGATGAGGGGGGCGTTGGGCGGCGAAAGAAGGATTGGTGATGATGATTGATGCCGGTGACGTGTAGAAGGCGAACGACGGTACGCTGCGTCGAAAAGATACCCAGAAAAGAGGTGTGTCCAGTAGCGAGACAATGATCCGGCAGGGGCCGCAACAAAACATGTGCAGAGGTAATACGCGTCCGCACTCCGAAGTTAATGACTCGCACGCCAATAAATCCCCATCAGGTGTAATCATAGTACCGCCCCATCCTCATTCGTTCACACCCAGCGGGTCTCCTTTGCCCTTGCCTGTTCATTGTACGACACTTGCACTATGAGCGTGGTGCTCATTTGCTGCATTATGCTAATCATATCTATCGCAGGGGTCAAACATCATACACGAGGTACAAATGAATATGTCGCTAGCAGCACAACTCTTACTCGCATAGGCCAAAACATCCGATCCTCTTACTCAAAGCCTCCATTAGCCGCCACATGCAATCAGCGAATAAGCGGCACTATCACGGTTTCGTATAGCCGGGGATAGATGTCGTTGGTATCATGGTCAGGAGTTACAACTACACATGCATCTATGACGCGCTCGTCCCTCACCCATAAATTTGTACTACCGAGCTGCGATTACTCAACTGTGCGACCGGTTCCTGTCCAGACCGCGCGCCGCATAATATTGATGGGAGGTACAGCGAGATCTGATAAACGCCACAGCTCGAAAGAAAAAAAGGTGAGGCAATGTGACGAATGTGCGGCGCGGTCACTGCCTGCACTCTAAAATAGGAACGTGGCATTAGGGAGATTTACGGCGCAGTGCGGAGCCTGAAGACAACGCCCCTTGGCTGCAGGGAATACACTAAGCGAAAAGGTATACTGCGAAGTGCTGCCGAGCCGTGTATTCATTCGGATACTAGCTGCCGAACTATCGAAGTTGCGTACAGTCGCGCCCTCACTATGCGCTCGCGCGTTCCAGGCGATCGCAAACTAAAGCAAATCACGCGTCGCAGAGTTCCGTACTGCATGGTGATGAGGTGTGGCACAGCTGAGCTAGTGTAATCCTACACGGTCCTGTAACACGATCAAGTAGCTGAAACCACCACTCTACGGCTGACCTACCCGAATAGCTTATTTTCCCGAATTGGACACCTACTAGTGGGGGCCTCGACCCTGGCGATCGATCGTCGCCCTGAAAACCTGAACGCCTGTATGATCCTCGTACACAGTTTTTGCGACTACAGCTGCCGGCGCACACGATACGTGCGCATCTCCATCGTGGTAATTGTGATTAGCGTCGTGACTCGCCAATATACCAGAGCATACCCTTTCCGTCTTCCTCTTCTTCTTTGCGGAAGCTCTCCAGGTGGTCGTGCAGCCAGCCCATTACTTGCGTAAAGTCTACTGGCTTCCACTGCATCTCTACTGCGTACTTTTCTCCGGCCAACACCACAATGGCCTGTCGCAGGAGCTCATCGCGGTCGACAGCAACGTTGGGGCCAAGACCAAATCCTCGGCCCACATCTTCAAAATTGGCGATGATGGTTTGCGTGCAGCCCATGAGCGTGCGGTGCTGTTGGATGCGCCTCTCGATCTCGGCGGCTGTGTGGCCTTCGGCTGACCAACCTGCAGTAGGATCAGTATAGATAGATCAGATGTAAATGCAGTTGGTAAAACGTACGTTCGTTTGCTCGTAATAGAGCTGCCAAGTGGCGCTTAAGCTCCACCCATGTCAGAAATGCTCGTTCTCTCGCAATGAACACGGGTATGTTCTCGATCATCTTGTTGTAGTCGGCTCGAACGCCTTCTCGCCATGTTCTTTCGAGTTGGTTGAGGAGCGCTTCCTCGTCCATTGAAATACCTCGCTCCTCTCCATATATGTACTGCCGCAGCGCCCGTAAGCCGTCGTAGTCTAAACCACGGTAGGGTATGCTGTTGTTTGGTTGCGGGAGCTCTTCTGGCACACCGTCATCTGACCGAAAGCTTGCTACCAGCGCGGCCATTTGGACGCTGACTTGTCGATCAGCAGCCGCTTGGGTCGCGTCGGTGATTTGCTGTTGTGCCGCTGCTTTGGTCTCGGTAGGATGTGCAGCGTGGGTAGGAGCAGGGCCTGACATCGTGCTGAGATATCGTGATTTGTTTGCTTCAGCTGTGAGTTTGTTCCAGACACCCTCGGCGATGTTAGATTGTTGTGTAGCCTGTTGTTCGTGGGCTTTCGCCGATGTAAAAGCGGCATTGCCATTCGTTGCATGCCCACCACCATTGACAGCTGTGAACCCGCCTCCTTCCCGCGGTCCCATAGTGGGACTTTCCCCAGATTCCGGAGGTGTGAGCATTGCACTTGACGACATCGGGCTTCCACGTGACGCTGTATCGCCGTCGTGCAACACCGAGTTTGGCGCAAGCGCAACAAATGATGCTGGCGTGCCGCCCTCTTGCTGGCCAGAAAACTCTGCATCAGCTCGCGCCTGGCGGTTTTCTGCCTTCTTTCGTCTCTCGCGATCCAGGCGTTCGCGCGCAAGAATGACGTTGCATGCCTTCAGCCCGATCCACCAATGGAGAAGTTTGTGAATTCTGCGTAGTGGGTCAGTAGCTATTCGGCTCTATTGCGAGGGCCCAAACCCCAGGAAGATGTGCTCTTGAGTTTATGTACTTACAACGCTCTGTCTTCCTCGTTCTCCAAATAAAGATCCCGCGGGTAAAGTCCCTCTTCGACTCCGGGTTCATTCGCAGTGATTAGGTGCTCGCGATCGCCCACTCTTCCCCAGACCTTGGCGCCATGTTTCTCAAGTAAGCCATCGACTTGCTCTTTCAAACTTCCCTCGTCGCTCAGAAACTTCATCAGCTCATCCGGCTCTTTCGGTAACGTGGAGACAACATCGCCCATGTCTGCAACAAGCTCGCGTACGAGGGCGGATTCAAAGTTTGTTTTACCGCGTTTGTTCGATGACCACTTTGCGCGCAACCCAAGACGCTCGATCAGTTCGTGCATACGCACTTTTGACCGATTCTTCATAATGTCCAACCAGTCCGTGGACGTTGCGTATGTGATAGCTGAGCCGTCCATGGTGTCTGGGCTAGATGCATGGATCGCAAAATCTCGCCAGGTGAATTAAATGTAGGCTAGCGATGCAGCCGTACACAGTCGTATGAGTTCCGAGCGTTGTGGTGTCGCGACTATGCAAGGGAGGTGTGATGTGTAGTGCTGATTTTCTCGGGTATGATTACATGCAGATGCTCTCAGGACTGGGGCAGCCAGATCGTGCAATTTCGTCAAAGGGCCGTCTAGAGCATGTACGAGTCAGTGATGGGGCGCGCAAGGGAAACGAACGACATTCTCAAAGATGAATCGAGAACACGATAGATGATAAGAAAAGTACAGATGAAGAAACCATAGCGGCGTATGAAAGCTTCGTCTACAGGTTAGCGGCACCCGCCTGGGAATGGCAGGCGGAACCAGAGGGCAGTTGCTGCCGATTGGCTGGAACATCGCGTTAGCCGACGATCCCCCCAAATCACTTACACAAGGCATTGTGCACATTGTTCTTCGTCTACGAGGTGGCGAAATGCAGCTCACCGCTGCTGACAGTAATGTCTTGTGGCCCAGGTCTATGCATACGACTGCATTTCCTTTTCCACTTATTGGCGCGACTGACATCAGATGCGCAGTGGCGGGCAGATTTCGCTGGTGTACAGGCGATGGGGAATTACTACATCATCGCATGAGCTGTAGCATATGCACACACCCAAACAGAGGCTCTGCAAGTTTTGCGAGAAAAGGCCACATGGAGATCGTCATTAGTAATCGTATGTATATACATTTTATGAGTTGCCTGGATCCTGCCCAGCCTCATGGAGCACCAGTGCTATACAACCGCCAGCCTGGTATCGATGCTTTCGACCAACTCGCACGCGAAAGATCAAAAGTGATCGGGGTATATGTAGGACAACGCAAAAAAGCCATCGATGTACTCAATGGTATATAGATGCTAGAGAAAGTGAGAAAGAGCACACCTTCGAAGAACGCCGAGGGTGGAATTCTAGGAAGAGAATTATCGATGACCGTTGTTCATGCCGCTCAAGCAGGGTTTGGCCGGCTCAAAGACTTGAGTACGATATCGACTTTTGCTTGAGGATTGTCTGCCCAGATAGACGCTTGAGCAAGTGTAGTCTGTAGACGATCGAATGCGGTCTCCGTGCCTTTGCGGGCTACGATCGCTTTGCTGATACCGTCACCAAGATCGTATGTCAGTTTCCAGGTTTTTGTTTTCTCCAATATGCTCGCAGCAGACGGTAGGTCCTCAGATTCCTCCTCCAACAGGCTGAGCAGGCCTCCAAAAGACTTGCATTCGCGCAGCGTATGAATAAAATCCATTTCCATGCCTTCATCATCGACCGACCAGATAAAGTACACGCGCTCGGCTTGTTCGTCGGTCAAATCAAGAGAGATGATGCTGGTCGAGTTTGTGCGCTTGATGACTTGAGGCGGAGGTTTGAATGTATCCGTGGGCGTTGGAGCATGCTGTTTGACATCGTCGACAGGTGTTTCTGACGTTCGTTGAGTCTGTGTATGTATCTGTGGCTGCGGTTGGGGTTGGGGTTGGGTTCGGGGTTCCGGCTCTGGCTGTGGCTCCGCTACAGGTTGTGGTGTCGGTTCTTGTTGTGGTGTCGGTTGTTGTTCTGGTTGCAACTGTGAAGGGCATGTACTGCTATCCTTGGGAACAACGTCGATCACTTCCGATATCTGTGTCCTGTTTTCGCTTAGCTTTCGCCGCTTCCTCGCTGCGGGTTGCTTAGTATGAGCATCGCTTTCATCATCATCGACCTTTGCCATGGCATTCGATGCTGGAGGTGCAGCATCTTCATCAGTAGATTTCGATAGCTTGGGGGTAGAAGAGAGACGATGTCTTGGTTCCGGTAGTCCCCTAAGCTTCGAGGCGATGTCAGCTCGCTCTTGCGGAGACAACACTGAGAGCACGGTCTCTAATGTGCCAGCATCGCTGTCAGGATTGCGAAGTGTGAGCATCATGAAATTGTTGGCGAACTTGTCTCCCAGACCACCTCCACTGATCTGCAGAATTAGATGTGAGGTCAGTATGTTTTCCATGGACTATTCGTTGATCCGAGTCTTACCTCGTAGGGGCGATAGGCTTGAAGACCTTGTAAAGACCTGTCACTCGTCTGAGGTAGCATGATGGCAAAAACCCCAGCGTCGTCGTCGCCGTCGAGTGGCATAATAACGACCTTCTGTATGCTGTCAGTATTCAGAACGATGTAGATTGTATGTTTCTCGGTACAACTCACAACCTTCGGTCCGAACTGCACTTCGCTGAAGGCAATAACAGCTGAGTCTTCCCTAGCACAGCCTCGGCAGACAGCGTTGCGATTCTCCCTAGGACTCCCTGATACTATAGGAGGGTGTGGAGGAGTGAACTTCTTGTAATTGGCCTTCAAGTCGTGAAAGGAGGGAAGCCCTCGGAATGATTGGCTTTGCCTGTCCGGAGCCAGGTAGCCAATCCAGACGCCCCGCGCAAAGAGCTGATTGGCCGAATAAAAATGACCTTTCAGATGAGGTTGCGAGTTGAAGCAACCATACGAGATGGAGTTTTTCCTAGGACTGGTGTTTCGAGATTCTTCCATAGATGCCTGCAGTGCACGCAGCCTAGGTGACATCATTGGCGAAGTCAGTTCGCTCGACGCGCTACGACGTGCCGGCTGCGCATCGCTTTCTGGAGATGCCGCCTTGGAATTGGTGTTTATTTCATTTGAGTTGGAGGGTGTTTGCAACCGGATTGCGTCACCAGGCTGAGGGCTGTTGTTGTCGAGACTGGGCTCGCGGGCGCGCTTGCAGCTTGTTGACGGGGCCCTCGACACAGGTGTGCGCACACTCTTCCGTGCTCTTTGGGGCTGGGGCGGCATGCCCGAGTGTTTGGGTGGCATGCCGGCGAGATGTCGGATAGCGACTGGTAGGTGGTGATGGCGGTCTGTTGTTGCACCATGCGGCTGCGCGCGCTAGCGTCCGTGCAGGGCTTTAATTGGCCCACAATTCTGCATGGCATTTTAACTCCGTCGCAGCACCGCCATGGTACATCCCATCTCCCTTCACTTTAACGCGAACAACCGTGTCGCGATACGTATAGCACGCGACATCGGAATGCGGGAGTTGTATCAGTGAGCACGAATAAGACGAAAGCTCCTCCTTGCCAATTGAGGACGCGTCAAGTAAACAACGAAGGAGCGAGGACGCGTCTGTCTCGACCGGAGTCTAGATGGGAAGCGCCTTGCATTAAACCGCTGCCCACTCCATCACCACCACGTCCGAAATCTATTCGCAAGCTCTCACCGCTTGACACCGACGTCGCCAGCTGCGGTGTACATCACAATTGCCAATTGGTTTTTTGTCCATCAAATCACCACTATACCCGACAATGGGGCGGCAAAAAGGCGAAATCGGCGTTGCTCATCATATAGAATGTCTTGGACTTCAGACGTATGGGAGGGAGAGGATTGAACCGGGCTTCGTTATGAGAAAACCAGTGTTCAGGTATGAGCCCGCCACTGCAATCCACGAACTCGAGGTACCGGCTCTGCTTGGTCTACTACTACGCGATGCACACGATGCAAATACTGTCATCGATCGACACGATCCCATGCTCCTCGATAAAGAGCTAGACCAGCTGTTAGTCGAGTATGGTCCCCTGATCTGGCCTGAGCCTGGTCAAGGAAGTAGAGACCATCTCCGAAAACCACAAGAGGGTACCCGATACCCGTCTGATTTGATCTATCCGAGAGACAGTACCACGTAAGTCCGCTCATTCAGGTACTGGGTGCGAGCTAATGGAAGCAGCATCAAGAAACACCTGCTGGGCATGGTTCTCTGCAGGCAGACTCGCACCGACGTAGAGACCTTCATAAACAGGACATACATGAAAGCCCTGAAATACAAGAAAAGAGACCTAAACATCGATAATAAGCCTTGGTTTCAAGGCTGCAGATTCGTAGCTCTAAACGAGAAAATACCAGTGAGGAAGAGACGCAGCACTGGTACGACTACTACAGCAGACGAACCCGCTCCTCAACGCGCACGTTCCGAGGAAGACCAAACAGATGTTGACTCCGATACGTCTGAAGATTCGGTGATGGGCACCAAGATAGGATGTCCGACCCGCAGGACAAGCGCGCATTCACCCGAGCCGTCGCCCTTTAAAGTTGAATTACGAATTTATCGCACCAAACCACCGGGCCAGCCAATCGGCCCTGGACCGACTTGGTCTTACGGCAGTTTGATGTTCACCGGAAAGGAAACAACATGTGAAGACTTCTTCGGTCTCATATGCAATCAGACCAAAGCCGACTGCAGCTTCCTCATCTTCCAGTTGCCGGAAGATATGTCCATGGACGGAAGGGTGCGCATCGACCGAGGATCCAAGGAATCCGAGATGACCTACCGACGAACCCTGGGTATTTTGCAGAGGGCAAGAAGATTTCCTTGCGGTCCTTCGCACCGTTCGGTTGAGCTGGAGATTGGGTTTGAGACTGTCGTGGATTAGCCTTTTGTGATACCCTAAACTTTCGCGCCTCGCGACTTCCAGCTCTTTCGCACGCATCGCATTCGTGCAATTATCCTTCACTGTATCCATTTCACCAACACCGACGCAGGCAACAACAAGACGTCAAACACTCAAGCTTGGAACCCCCAACAGACGAGCGTATCAATGTAGTTTGTTGACATGACAAGATGTATATAACATGACCTCGTTATTCGTCGTGTAATTAGTGTACCCATATATCCAACCTTTTCTTTTTGTACAAACCTCCTTGTGTGTTCCACCTGTTACTACCGGTGTTGACCCACCCTCCTCTCATCAACCAGGACACTCCAGTTCTTCTGCACACTAATCCCTCCCGTCGCAGTCCTCTGCGCACTATCATCGCTGACCCTCCCCATCTCAATCTCCACATTATGCTTCCCCTGTGTATCCTCCCCAACGAACTTGAACTCCTCCTCATCCTCCAACCGACTCATACCCGCGAGTGTCGAAAACAACCCGCCCGTAGCACCCTTCTTCCTGTGCCTCCCTCCGGAGTTCTTCGAGTCATGCATATACCCATCCAGTCCGCCATTCGAGCTCGGACCCGGACTCTTCATATCGCTCGGCCGCGAAGAAGCAAAAGAGAACAATTTATCGAGGCCGATCCAGCGGAAAGCCGGTTTCAAGCTAGGCAAACAAGCACACGTGAGACCGATGTTGATCTCAACAATTGACCACACGATGATCTCGCGGAAGTTGTAGGTTACGTCGCCCTGGGCTGAGATGGGGATTTGCAGGAAGATGATCAGGCGTACCAGCGAGACGACGGCGATGAAGGTGCCGAGCGCGAACATGCCGGCTAGCACGATACGTTGAGCGAGGGGCGCGTGCAGACGCCAGACGTGCGGGATGGGCATGATGACGATGAAGAAGTCGAGGATTACGTTGGGCACGGAGCCGCCGAGGTAGATGTCGCGTGTTTCGATGCAGGTCTTTTGCGTGATGGTTATGTCCCAGGCGGCGCGTACTGGGAGACAGTTGAAGATTACGCAGAGCATCTGTGAAGGAGTATTGTTAGCCTATTGCGCTGAGGATATCAGTGTTGGTGCGATAAGTGACTTACGATGGCAATACACCATGCGATAGACGCGGCGGTGACAACGTAGATGGTAATGCGGGACTTGATCTCGAAGAGTCGCCAGTAGAAAGCGAGAACCGATAGCTTGATACTCGTGATGCTAAGCGTATACAGAATTTGGCCGATGTAGATATTCCGTAGGAAAGCAATGATTTGTAACGGATTCGTGATCTCATTGATGTGTAGTCCCAGTGACTCTCGCATGCCTGCAAGCACTGAGCGTTAGCCTACGATTCGTGTCCAAGGACGAAAAATACGTACCTATTATGCATACGTAGAAGAAGCCGTTAGCCACCGCCAGTGCCACCATGGACATGTAGTCGTCCATCTGAACATTGCGCCATCCCCCGTGCCGTTTCCGACAGTAGACCTTGAGGGGGACAAGCAGCATGATCAAGATATAAGTCGATATCGCCACTCCATCGAGACGACGGCGGTAGGATTGGCTGGAGAAAATGTCAGCTGCATGTTACCCAAGACACTGTTTTCTGGTCGTGATAAGACATGGGTTGGATGAACCGCGGAGGACCACGGAGACTGGGTATGGAAAGGGTAGAGGACAAAGAAAGGGCGAGTAGACACTCCCGAACAACTTACACGCTCTCTTGTGGATCGATGATAGGCGCCATGATGCACAAATTATATACACACTCTCTTTCCTATCCTCGACGGCATATACACCAGGTATATCACAAACAGCGAGAAACAAGACGTCGCAGTGGCGTTGACGGTGATGCACGAAACTCTCTCATGGAAAACGCGAGACACGCACCCATGATATATCAGAAAGAAGAACACGGCACAAGACACGCGATGCCCAGAAGGAAAGAAAAACCCTTCCTCACCTCCCATGCAGACGCCCTGACCAGAACTCCCCAGATGTTCCCAATCCACCTACCGCTACCGCCGCTCCCGGTCGCGGGACCCCCTTTAGGTCTGTAAATCACCACCCTTCAAACCCATGACGGTTTACTTGCTTGTTTAGCTGTGCATCAGCCAATGGCCATCGCAGCATCCGGCAGAGAGAAGTAATAATCCGACATGCTGGAGCTGTTGGGCAAAGCATAAAGTCAAGAAGCGAGGCACTGACACACGGGGAGCATCTGGGAAGTGGATCGTCAGTTACAGGTTAGGGGGTCCTGGTCGGCCTGAAGGGTCCCTCGTCTTCACATGTGAGTGGGTGGGGGATGATCCGGCACTCGCTCCCAACGGAGACGGCGTCGTGCTACGCGGGAACGAAATGGGAAGTCAACTCCACTTCTATTATGCAAGACTTCAATCTACGCCTGCATCGCACACCCTCTCGTTCAGCAAGCGCGTCGCGGCTTGAGACAGATGGTCAGTATGAGAGGGGTAGATTTTTGCATCTTGCGAAAAAAGAAATAAGAACGTATTTGTTTATCTGTCGCCGCGGGGTCGAGTCTGCCGTCTGCGTGTGTACCCAAACCGACAATCACTGCGCTCGTCGATCAAAATCCTCCGGGGTAGCCGTGGCAGGATAAACTCCGAGCTGTGCGTTATTCTAAATGGCCGACTCGAGCAGATCATCCCACTTCCTGGTGTTGAGCGCATGTGCCTGGCCGTCGTTTTGGCCGTAAACGGTTTAGCTTGGCCGTCCGTTGCGAGTCAGAAATGAGGCTTCGGCAATGGATTACGAACCAATCGATGGCGGACATAAGCGATGAAGATATCAGACGCCTTGCGGCTCCTCGGATGAACACGCACTGCGTCTGCTTTGTGGCGTTCGTTCCTGTGGATGTCATGCATTGCCGGAATCCTACTATGACGAATTGCAGGGCATCTGGTAGGGGCGCAAGCCGCAAACGTGTGTGCAAGCTTTGTGGCGGCGTAGGAACCAAAACGTGCTAAGCTCTCGTTGGAGGGCAATCACCGTTTGCCAATCATACGCCTTGCATGCAACGGCATGGGTCGCGGAAGCGGAAGGACCCTCACACGCTATGCTGTGCCGTGGGAGCGAGAGGGACTCACGCCGTCGTCTTGGTAGTTTTAGTAGTGCAACAACGAGTCGAGAAGCCGTATAGACCCTGTCGAGGCCCATCGAGTTATTGTCTCAAACCTGACCAGGGTAAATGCAGTGAAAGTCCCATGGGGCTTAGCGAGAGACCCACCTATTCGAGGGCGGCCGGCACATGCGCCATCTTCCACGTGGATGCGAGGAACGCGATATGCGGGCTTATTACAACCAGTAAAACAAAAAGTTAGTGATGTATCGTGATAGTGGCGTCGCTCAGTAAGCATCAGTAGCTGTTTGATAGTCAAAGTATGTGTTATGGATAGCTGGTGCGGGAGGTGCGGCTCGCCATCGGTCCTTTCTTAGCCCAGCCGAGAAGCAAAACTCCACATTTCAGAGTCGTTTCTGACAGGTGCCCCGGCTGCTAGTTAGCGACCTAAGGCTTTAGGAGACCAATCAACGGGCACTAATTTGGGAGCCGTGAGGGTTAAGATGCCGCGGAGCACGACAGGTTCAACCATGTGCGATTTGCAAAGTCGGCGAGCATATGGAAAGGCGTAAAAGAGGCCCCACGCTCTGCATTTCGCTTTCGGATTCCTGTCAAACTTTCCTTCTTCTCTGAATAAGCCAGGTGCATGATGGCAATTACAGATATCCAAGGCAATGGGTCATACCCAGGGCTTCTCGTGTTGTCAGCTCTGTTAGTATCGACCTACGTAATCGTTACTGGAATCTATCGCCTCTACTTCCATCCACTCGCGGCGTTCCCGGGGCCGTTCTGGGCCCGCTTGACTGTGTTCCCGTCATGGTGGCACACTCGTACTGGCGACCGACACGTTTGGCTGTATAGTCTGCAGGAGAAGTATGGTATGGTGGCCTGATTTCATCCCCAGAGTCAGTGAGTTGTTAACGATTGGTAGGACCCGAGTTCCGGTATCGTCCAGACAGTGTCGTGCTCAACACGCCTGCTGCTTTCAAGAAGATCTTTGGACCAAAGGGAAATGTTAAGAAAGGCCTTTACTACGAAGTGTGGCCACGCAATGTCCACACTATCAACACATGGAGCACCACCAGTGTTGAGGTGCACTCGCGTAAGCGTCGTGTGTTGAACTACGCTTTCTCAGAAGCGGCGCTGCGAGATGCTGAGGTCTTCCTTCACGCGAACATCGATCGTTGGTTGGAGCTGATTGGTCAACAAGCGCCAAAAGCTGGCGAGTGGACGACCTCTATCAACATGTGTGACTGGATGAACTGGCTTGTTTTCGATATCCTTGGTGACTTGTGCTTCGGTAAGAACTTCGACATGAAGGAGCCTGGAAGCGATCTCCGCCACATCCCCGAAGTCATGGTTCAATTCATGGAAATTCTCCATCCAGTTAGTCCCCTGCATCAGATCATCGATCGACCATGCTGACATTCCAAAGATTGCTTTCGGCCCGTTAGCCAACGCTTGGGTATGGATGAAGCCTCGTGGGCTCGACAAGCTTCTGGAGGTCGCCTCACCGCCAGTAGTCAAGAAGTGGCAGGACTTCGTTGAAGGATGCCTTGAGAAACGGTCCGCGGTCGAACACGAATTGGAGAAGAATCCCAAGCCTGAGGGTGAGGTCCGAAAGGACTTTTTTCACTGGCTCTTCAAGGCTGTCGACCCCGAAACTGGCAAGCGTGGCTACAGCGAGCACGAACTCTTCGCTGAGTGCGAGTTGCTGACTATTGCTGGTTCCGATACGACATCCGTCGTAATGTCTGCCGCCTTCTTCTACCTGGCTCGTCGGCCGGAGGTACAGGCTAAGATTGCTGAAGAGGTCAAGTCGGTCTTCTCAAGCTACGACGAGATCAAGTCTGGCACCAAGATCATGTCCTGCAAATACCTCACCGCATTTCTTCAAGAAGCTATGCGCATGACACCACCAGTTGCAGCAGAGCCCAGCCGTGAGGTACTCCCTGGCGGAACGACTGTCGGCGATCACTACTTCCCCGCTGGCCTCCACGTCAGCACCGGTCTTTACTGTCTGAGCTACAACGAGAATGTCTACCCGGAGCCCTTCAAGTTCCGCCCTGAGCGCTGGATCGTAGACGAGACTGGAAAGGAAGGATCCTCGGCTGAGAGTGTGGCATTGGCGGAGAACGGTTTCTGTGCCTTCTCATATGGAACGAGGGGCTGCGTTGGAAAGAACCTTGCCTGGCTGGAGATGCGACTTGTCATTGCCAAGACACTCTGGATGTACGAGGTTCGGCCTGATCCAGAGAACAAACTTGGTGGAGGCAATCGAAATGGGAAGCCTGGGCGACAGACGGAGGATCAATACCAGATTTACGATATCTTCGTGGCCGGCAGGAAGGGACCGATGCTGCAGATGCGCAAGAGGTAACGCTGAGTAAGATGAGCCATTTGTGCAGAGTACCGAAGTAAAGCCTGCGACGTACGATAATAATCTTGGCTAGCTAATTGAGCATATCTTGATCGCTTTGAGAACGGAGTCTGTGTACAACACCACGTGTCGCCAGGTGCGTGCGCTTGTATGTGGTGCAAACGGTGGAGCGACCATTCAGTCCCTGACGATCCTCAAAGAACTAACAGCCGTTGTACATGTATTGCGCATAGTCGGGAGTGTCATCGCGCAGCCTCGTCAGGTGATCTGGTGTTATTGTCCCCTCCTGCCTCAGAGGGTTTGCTGTTACCGTCAGCGCCTGCCCTCAAGGACGTCCACGTGACGTCCCTAGCGGGGCCGATCAGAGGAGCTTCCTCAAGCTCCGAGTCCGCTCCTTCTTTCTACAACTGCTCAACACCAACATCGTCGAATCTGTATTCCGTCGTGCGACCGTCGTTGTGCCCAACACGATATGACGATGTTTTTGGCCCCCATCGCAAGCCACCGGCATGCCTCAGACGGCAATGCCAGGCGAGACTCGAACGCCATTCGACCGCAGCGGCACAGCGCCGTATTTTTAGCTCAGCTGGCCCCCAAATCCTGACCGGTCGATTGTTGTGATGGCATTGCTGCAATCTGTAAAGCGATGCATTTTTTATCGTTACGCGCAACATTCTGAGCTCCTTCATCGCTACTGACGCCTTTGCGCAACGCCGTATTTCTGACATCGAATATCAGGCTATCAGTCTTCAGTCTGGAGTTCGGCGGGTTGATCAGCACAGGGCTGAGCGGCTCGTCAAGCCCCGCGACGCCAGCGCAAATCAAAGGCACGACGAGCTTGATTCCACGACAGCCGTTCGCTTCGCCTGGACTGCACATGGTGTGCCGCACTAGAGCAGCTTTTTCCTGCCTGAGTAGGGCGAAAGCATCCGTGGGCGCATATTGGTGTGATGGAACCAGGCTGACCGGTGCAACGCATAGGCTGCAAGGTACCGCCAGCCTCGTGCAACATCTTGTGCGATTTGGTGATTTCCCGCCTTTTTTTGTGGCTTCTCCCTTTCCTTTGACTTCACTCGCTTTCGTCCTACGGTCGCTACACATTGCAAACATCATTGTACAGTACAAGAACGGGAGCGCAAGCCGCGCATACACGAAACGAAATGCGGTCACCATCCGTCGAAGGAGTACCATCACCCCTCCAGGTTGGCTCCCCGAACAGTATGAGAACCTCCGATATCACAGTTCCTTCTGCTTTGCGCGTTGGCTCTCCGACAACTGACGATACCCCACCCATCCACGCTCGGCCACCACTGCGTCGCAAGAACACGTCTGGCGCTTCCGACAGGCTCTCGCAACTCTTTCCGTCCCGACCGTCCTCAGTCGCCTCAATCGCATCTCCTAGCAGCACCCCTGCATCAAGACGTCAGTCGTTTCCTTCGCCTCTGCTACCGGCCGCAGAACCCTCGTATCGCATACCCCGCGCTCCAGCGCCGCCCTCGTTTGCGCAAGAAACGTCATACAACCCTGTCGCGAGGGTGTTTACTCAAGATCGCGCATCACCGTCGTTGGGCAAGAGCAACAGTAGGACCAAACGGGTCCTCGACCGAATCGCATCGTTGCACAGGGGAGCCTCTCATGGCGGACGTTACAACCGACTGGATGATGAGGAATCACAACCCGGCAGAAGACGGCTTGTAGGGGTCGACGAGGGGGACGAGGCAGTCGGATATGATCTGAGCTCGCTAGGCGGTCTGCCGCTGAAAACATTCGAGGCGCAATCGCGGACACAGGACATACACGAAGGGCAAGAGCGTGACAGAGACATGGATGAAGCTAGTCACGCCGCAGAATTTGAACGTCTCGAGGCGCAACTCGGAGCTGGAATGACGTCTGTGCTCCATGTTCCGTTTGAGCATACCCCAGCGGGACCAGTACCAGGCTTCTTTCCAGGCCACCGACGAATTCTAACAAGAGCGGATGTAGTAGATGAGCAGGCCAAAAAAGCGCAAGACGAGGCTGAAAATACTGGCAAGGTCGTTGCTGTTGCAGCAGATATCCCAGTCGATATCAGCGAGTTCACAGGAGTTGCTCGCGACTTCGACTCTATGAGAACTCTGACGGCTGAGGCTGGTCTCATTTCCAGCGGTGCACAGACTAGCTACTTCTTTCCTGAAGGCAAGTTTCCCTACATGTACGTGTCGAGAGATAGGATCTAACACGCATGCAGATCCCCAGATGCCTGCATGGCGACCCCTTACTATGAGCTCGTGGTGGATTCTTATGCTCATCATCCTTGCAATTGCACTTGCTGGTGTACAAGAATATGTTTGCCAGATTTCCTTACGCAGTGTCAAAAAGCATCCTGATAGAGGCGGTTTGTGGTCGTTCGAGAAGGTTAACAGCTTGTCCGTCGCGCAATATTTCGCCTGGCAATACGCGCCCATCATGATCTCGGTCTTCTATGGCGTCCTCTGGCAAATGTCGGATTTCGAGGTGAAACGTCTGGAGCCATTCTACCAGCTATCCAAGAAAACAGGCGCAACAGCGGGAGAATCGCTGAACATGGACTACTTAACCTTCTTGAGTTTCTTGGTCCCACTGAGAGCACTTCGTCACAGGCAATACGCCGTCATTTACAGCTCACTGGGCACATTGGTCGCTAGTAGTCTTGTACCTGTCTTGCAGAGT
This sequence comes from Alternaria sp. BMP 0032, assembly GCA_023758005.1. Taxonomy (NCBI): domain Eukaryota; kingdom Fungi; phylum Ascomycota; class Dothideomycetes; order Pleosporales; family Pleosporaceae; genus Alternaria; species Alternaria sp. BMP 0032. The sequence continues at coordinate 416,470 of JAFVMD010000023.1, read as the reverse complement.
GCTTCTATGACTATGTGGCCAGACGAGGAGGCCCGTGACCTCGGCGACTGGAAAGCCGTGAGAGTCGAACGAGTCTGGTCTAGAGCGCTTTCCGCGTGCCTTCTGATTGTCGCAGCTTGTGGCGGGGCGCTGATGTACGCGATGCAAAGAAAAAGCGGCTTGCAGTCGGATCCCAAGGGCATTGCGGGTATCGCTGCCATGGCTACGAAAAGCCACATTCTTACGGACTTTAAGGGCCTCGACCAGGCTTCCTTGCCACAAATCCACAAGCAGCTTCGCCAACGAAGATACATCTTGCACAAAAGCTCACTTTGGCAAGGAGAATACATAAAGAGCAAGGAAAAGATCCACGAACAAGGCTCTGATCCTAGACCGCTCATGCTTCGAATGTGGGCGGGTGTACTCTTCATTGGCTTTCTCTTCCTATTCACCGTTGCGGTACCACTCTTCACATTCGTCGAGGAGACGGGCATAATCACACAAAAGCTGCCATGGATGATGACTGGGATAGCGACTGTCATACGCATACTCTGGAACACTATGAATAGCGACGTGCGCATGCTACAACCGTTTTACATTCTTTCTCTTCGACATGCCCCAGCCAAGACTCTCACACTCGACTATGCTGGTACAAATCCTCTCTGGCTACCATTCGAAGCTTTCCTCAACGGGCATTACCTTGTCATGCTCGTCGCCTGGGGATCCATCTTTGCCGAAATCCTAACCGTCTGCGTAAGTTCGCTCAGCGTCGACGGTAAGAAATTCATACCCGGTTTCGGCGGTGAGAATGAGGACAGTAACCATGACGGCAAGGATAGCGATCCATCTGATCGATGGAACACAGACCAAACGTTTCGCAGCTTCTGGTGGAGCTTCATTCTCACCATGTTCATCCTGATCTATCTTATCGGCATCGCTCTCCTTACCTATGCGAAGCGCAGTCAGAAGTTCATGCCCAGAGAAATCGGCACCATGGCCTCCGTCCTCGCGTTCATCCACCAGTCCAAGATGCTCTTCAGCTTTATCGACACGGAAAAGCTGAACTCAAGGGAGATGACGAAGCATCTCGAGAAGAGTGGGAAGACATACGCGTTGGGCTGGTTCCAAGGCAGAGACGGCGAAGATCACTTGGGCATCGACGAAGAAGAGATCAGCAGCGCGTACGTCTTTGGCAAGGATTGGACTGAGGGGCGGCTGAGACCAGGTAGAGATCTGACGTGGGAGGTTTATTAGACGCGTCGTCACACGATATAATGGCATCTCCATTTTCATCGACATGAAGAACGCGCATGCAATTACTGACGTTGACTCCCCACCCCGTATTCACAACCCTAGCGCCGAGACGCCATTATGCTGGTATAATAATCCGTTCTGACGCGTATGTGCCGCGTCATATGTCCCCGCTCCCGTCTCATCCTCATCCCCATCGCACGTATATCCTCATATCCCCTCCGTCCCCTCCTAACTCTGCTCCCCAACATTCCCCACCAGCCAATCCATACCCTCCTGGACACCCCGTCCATCCACCGCACTACAAGCCACGATACTCCAATTCCGGTCTTTGAGTTCCCCCAACTTGAGCGCCTCGCTGATCTCGCCCGCGCCCTTTGCGCCCGGTTGATCTTGTTTGTTTGCGAAGACGAGGAGGGCGGCGTCGCGTAGCTCCTCTTCGTTGAGCATGGCGCGCAGTTCTTCGCTAGCGGTGGTGAGGCGCTCGATGTCTGTGCTGTCGATTACGAAGATTACGGCGGCGGTGTTGGCGTAGTAGCAGCGCCAGTAGGGGCGGATGGAGGTTTGGCCGCCGAGGTCCTGGGGGGTGGGTGTTAGATGGTGGTTGTTCATGGGGTTGTGGATGGGAGAAGGTAGGTAGGTGGTTGGAAAGCAGGACTTACCCAGACGTTGAAATTGAGGTTCTTGTATGTGACGGATTCGACGTTGAAGCCTATTGTTGGTATCGTTGTGACTACCTCGCCAATCTGTCGTGGTCGTTAGCCTCCGTATACCTCGTGTCCAAACCCAGGATGCATATTGTTTCCATATTCGCATGCCTCCTTTCTTTCCTCCTTGTATATCGCGTACCTTCAGTCTGTATAGCAGCGTCGTCTTTCCAGCATTATCCTGCATTTGTAATCAGCGCCATGCCTCCCATACTAGCCATGCTGAGGTGTTCATACCAGCCCCAGAATCAATATCCGTATCTCCTTCTTTGCCCATATCAGCTTTGTAAACGTCGATAAGTAGCCGCCCATGTTGTTCTCCCTGTGTCTTGTCCGCCCGCTCGTGAGGTCCGTTTGTATGCGGCGTTGACCGCTGGTCTGGTGGTTTCGGCGAAAGGGACGGTTTCGAGAATGTCGGCGATATGGCGGTTTCGTGAAAAAGGTTTAATCGTTATGCGATTAGCTTGGAGAGAGTCGGGCGTATGTTGTCTTATGGGTTGGAGTGTTTCAGTGTTGCTGTCTGGCCATAAAGTTAGGCCGTCGCGTGCAAACAGGACAAACAGACCGAGGTCGTCGGCGGCAACTTTTGCCGATGTTCAGGCGGACCACGGGTAGAATTGATCTAGCCACGTTCCAGTTGTCTAGCGTTACACTACAACCCCATCATCCACACCATGCCTTACGATCGCGATGTAGTCGTCAGTTGCATCGAGAGGCACTATGACTTGCTCGTGCGCATGGCCTACCTCGACCCGGACACGATCCTCCGCCCGCCGCCTGAAGGTTGGAGTGATGAGCAGCTCGCTGTTGACACATTGCAAGAGTGGAAACGGTCGGACAGAGTCGTTGATCTCTTGCGTCACTTGCCTTATCTGAGTAGGAATATGTTTGACGATAAACACGAGGTCTACATCGTAACGGAAGCATGCAATTATCTTCGCAATTATGGCTGGCTGAAAGATGCGTACAAGAAGGACGCTATCAGGTATATGTCGCCATGCGGGGAGGATGAGGAAATACCCGCTGGAATGATACCGTTGAGCCAGGGCAACGAAGCGACAGTGTGGATGATAGATACGGACGAAGGTATGAGCCGCATACAACGCGCATCACCAGATATTGACAGGTTTCACTAGGAATAATCTGGCCCATGACACCGTTCGTTGTAGACCGTAGTGCGCCAGAAGACCAGCCTTGGCGGCGAGCCGCAAAGCCTCAAGAGATTCAGCAGTACTTCGATGAGCTCTACAACGAGATCGAGACCTTGGTCACCGTTCCTGTACCATTGACGCGAGGTTGCTATCAATGGTACAACGAGATGGTGGATCATCGAGACAACAATGCACAGGTGAGTGCGATCTTCTCGGCAAACGTGATCCAAAGACTCACCAAGCGAATGAACAGCTACCCAAGCGCTTACTGAAAGAGTATGGTTGGCCCTCAGCTTTCAGAAAGGCAGAGTATCTCAAAGCCCTCGAACAAGAACGTCTCGACGCTAAACAGAAAGAAACGGAACGGAAAGAGGAAGCCGTGAGGAAACGTGCACAAAGGCGCTTTATAGCAGTTGACAAGACGTATGATTTGCGTTCTAAGGGCGGAAGCGCTGACAGCACAGGGACGTGACAAGTCTCACGATAGATCACTGCGCATTCTCCTATATTCTTATTGGGATTGGTCACACGCAAGACTACAGCTTCCGAGCAACTTTTGCCGATGCTCGGGCGTACCACGGTTGGCAGACGGCAACTTTCCAACTTCGCGGAACTTACACCACGCTTGGCGGCATGCCACCCATATATTAAATTCTAAGCGAAATGCTTCCGATGTCAAAAGGCGATAGTCGGAAACACGATACGTCAAAGAATATCTCCAGTCGCTTAGCGACGATTGACAACATTCGATGCAGCCACGCAAATCCGCTGCATTAGACTGCTACATGGAGGTCAGTAAAGACTTTGACTTTGGAATTCCTGGATGCATTCTCCAGATAAATGCTTGCTGACAAAAGAGAATACTGGGTCCGGAGGAATCGAAAAAATCATTGTCGGCACTCAATCAGCATTACACTCCTCGACCTCGCAATAGAATTGGCCAACACCGATATCAGCGTACTCCTCCCAGACTGTGGGATTAGAAATAGCAAGAGAACAGGCTGCAGCGTAGGCCTCGTGATCGCGATCTCAGTTCGCTAAGCCCGAGCGGGTGGTCTGTTCGCGTACGGAGGTAATGACCGAGAGCACATTACGCTGAACATCAATATTGGCGGCAGTTCTATAGGCTACCTTTCCCAAAGGCTTAGTGCGATATACGAGGACTACATCCCTTTGGCAGCCATGGTCGCGCATGGTGAACCGTACGCAGCCTTAGCAAAATAGACCAGTCTACTGCCAGACTGTAGTCATTGTCCGGTAGCAGGAGCCTGAACCAAATAACGATCCTCACTTTGACTCAATGCTACGCATTGTGAGTCACTGCGTGTCTGGCACTGATGTGTTTTGCTCGCTTAAAGTGCCACTTGGATATGTTGGATTATTCTTTGGTCTTGCGACTGGCTGTCTAAGAGGAATAAGGATACTTACTACTGGTAGAGGTACAAGGTCATATGGTCAGGGTGAGTCTATCTGCTCATGTTTTGGATGCGCAAACACGGGACGCATGCGATACCATTTCTCTTCTACAATGTTCTTCAGATAGTATATAAACTCACATCTCCTGCCTCCTCCATCCTTCCATTCAATTACATCCGCACATGTCCCAAAGCCCAAAGACATACTATTCCAAACTCTTCTTGCAACACGCAACCACATTCACAACACAAGCAAGCACAACCCAAAACCACAACATGTCTTGCCAACGCCTATCAACCGTCCACGGACTCGCACCCGAAAAGCTCATCAAACTCGCTTTCAAGTTCCTCCCCTACCGCACTCTCCAAGCCGTCTTCGCGACGCTCCACCCCGCTCAACATCGCATCTTGATGCAACAACGGCGCCGCGGCGTGAGTCTGCACCATCTAGCAGACACACTATACTACCATCAAGGCGCCACACTGTCGCGCCTGTCGCGCTGGAACGAAATGACGAAGCTGCAAATGCAGCATGAACTCCTCAAACGAGAACACCTCGACGAGGGAGAGGAAAAGAGCTTGAGTGAATGGAAACTGAGGATCAGATTGGTGTGCCTCATGGCTGAGGAGAGAAGGGCGTGGAAGGAGGGGAAGGAGCAGAGGAGGGTGGATGAGGAGGAAGACAGGAGGGCATGGGTCGCCCAGTGTAGGGCGTATGAGGAGGAAGATGAAGGCGAAGTTATGGATATTTCCATCGCCGCTTCGCAGGAGGGAGGTCAGGTGGTATGCTGAGATGGTGAAAGGTCAGGGGCTTGAAGGTGAACCGCTTGTTTTGAAGTTGGTTGGGGTCATCACAGAAAGCTCATTGGTGTTGGTGTAGTCGTTCCACAGTTTCGCCAACGAAGTCGTCTTCACTCAACCAATGTTACTACCAGACCTCTTACAATGCCGTTGATGACTACAGTTTTGCCCACGCTGTGAAAATGATTTCCCCACTTGCCCTTCCCCGTGCTCTGCCGCACTCTCCGAACATGGTACATTCACTTTCACTTCCAGAGACTTGGTCTCACATCACCTGCACCCACTAACCTGAGTGAGAGCTCTCCCTAATGAATGCAGGCCCTTCCTTCTTCGCCGCCCACTTGCCTCTCCTTTTCAACTGACCGCTTCTGAACCTCTTGGATTACTTTCAACAATCAAGTCGCCGTAACAACAAACACTCCCCCATCTCAGCTAACCTTTCACACTACCAAGATGTTTACATCGCTCATCGCAGAGATCAACGGCGTGGAACCCTCCGTTAAGAAGAATACAAACCAGGTCAAGTCAGCGATTGCGCGAAAGCGTACCGTCGCTGAGACTACATCAACTTCGACACCATCACTTCGACAGCGCGCAGTCTCTCGTCACCCGCAACAGCGTCAAGCCATCGATCGGTACATGGCTGTTGCGCACAATCCATGGAGAGAGCCAAAGCGCCTAGCAAAACCCTCATACGGGGTAATGAAGCAACAAGAGCTTCTCGAGGAAGCGCAGATTCGAGGGCTTGAGATCGACAACAGGGATAGGACATACCTCGTAGACATTTTGATCATCGACGACGAGGCCTACGCCAAGATAATGGAGGTACTCGGTTGCCGCTTCAGAGCCGCCGACTTTGCACAGGGTGAAGTGAAGCTCTACAACCAGGAACTGAAGCTTAAGCGAGCTGAAGCGGAGGCGAAGCAGCAAAAAGCGACCCGTGAGATGCATAAGAAGGCGAAACGAGATGCGCGCGTCAAGGCCGAGAAGCTGGTATGGGAGAAGAAGCAGGCTAAGAACATGGCTGCTAAAGCCAAAGAGCAAGAGCAGCGGAAGCGAAAGAGAAGCGACAACATCGATTCTGGTTGCTCTTCTGCCCCTAAGAAGTCCAAGTCCAAGGGTGCGCCATCATTGCCGCCGCGCTCGAGGAAAACTGGCGCCAACAAGGCATCATCCGGCGATAGGAAGTTTGTCAAGACGAGTGTTGCCAACGACATGAAGGATGCGCACGACGATGACGAGGATGAGAATGGACTTGACGACTTCATTGTTGACGACCTGCCGCAGAAGCCGAAGCGCAAGAGCGATGTAGGCGGCATGGCAAGGAGCAGGTTGATCGCTGGGTTTTGATGGATGGCATATCTTCATTTTTCTTGCTTTCGTTGTTGTTCTCCTTCTAGTATAAGACTACAATGTATCGTAGTTCCTTATGTAGAGCATTGTTGCGGGGAAACCTTCATGTTGTAGTACTATTGCGCCGTCGGAGTATCCGTTAGCGCAGGATTGAGTCGGCCCCAGCGCTTACGGGCACTGCTCTCCGCCAGCGTAGCGCAATTGATTGCAAATTGTTAACTTCATTGCGACATGGATTTACTGCCACACAATGTTCGTTTAGGCGGGTAAGGCATGCCGAGCTCTGTCGATCGCGTCCGTATTAACCACACTCTTGGCTAGTGCGTCATTCCCATAGGGTGCCTAACCGCGCCACGTATATATAGATGCATTCTCGCAAGTCCAAACGATCAAACGTCTACGGCTTTACCCTTATGCTACGTCAATATGTGGACATATGACAATCCAAAGTTGCTGCTCCTTACGATATCAGGACTCCTCACCACAGCGGTCGTCAATGCGCAAAACTCCTCCTGTCGAGGCTTTTTCGACGAATTCACGGCCGTGAACTCAACCGGCCAGCACGAATTTACTTGGAACTCCTCCTACGCCGGCGATGACCCGTGGTATGTCTCTGTCCTCGTCGGATCTCGCTATGACGATCTCAGAGGACATGTTTACATCTCCGTACCTGGAAACGTGCCCAACAATACCGAGCTCTGCAAGTATCAGTGGAGCAACATCAATGCGACGTTAGAAGCCGGAGGGGAGAATAGCTGTAGCGGTGTGATCAGCTCCGACTGCATGGACCACCTGAACAAGGCACTTAGTGATACCTCTGGTACCTCGAATTACTGTCCTAGTAAAGATACTTCGTCCGTATCAGATGAGTTCAAGAAGGCGTGCCCAATGTTGAGTGGCGGCTCACACAGTACGTTCCTTCCCTTGCCCCTGTACAAACCTTCCATATGCACTTTGTTTTTCCTTCCCCTGCACAGAACAGATACGATTGACTTGCGGCTCGGAAGCTGCAGCCTTTGTACATATAGCTGACAAGGTCGCACAGACACGGTCCGTCAAGACGTGACCAACGGCACGTGCGCCTACAACAACATGCCCGAGGAGGTGCAAATTCCAGACAATTACAACACGTTCGGGACAAACGCAGGCGTCAGCCCGTCCGATAACTTCTATGCCGCTGCGAATGAGACGTATGATCTCTTAACGCGCCAGACGATTCCAGTCGTCCTACTGGGACGATTTGTTGACCCGGATTCGAATCTGGTGCAGACCAGCGTCGAGTTCGTGTGTATGAATGCGAACAACACAGTGGAGGGAAGCCGTGTACCAGAGGAACAGACGCCGTGGGATAGTGCTGGGGCTGATATCAGTGCTAGGATGGTGGGATGGGCGGCCGGTGTGATGACGGCGGTGATGCTGGTGTTGTAAGACTGCGGTACATCGTGATGGTCTATTATGGATGTAATCGATGGTGGTAGAGCAGAGGGACCATCTGCGTAGCCCGAATGATACGTGTATTGACTATCGGGGATGGAAGCAGGTGTAGACTCATTGCTGGGGGTTGAAGGTGGGAGGGGATGGCACGCAGCTGGTGACTTCGTTCGGAGATCGGCAAAACTCCGGCGCTAATTCTTGAGACGCGTGCATCGCGTTACCTTGATTCGATCGAACGTACTACTCCTTCGCATCTCTTCTTCTATAACATACCATCATTATCGCCTCGTCTTTATCGCGAATTCAACGCGCATGTACGATGTTGCATTGATTCGAGCGATGATCGCAACCGTTGCGCGTTCGCGCAGCGCGTTCTTACCCAGCCTCGCCATGTGAAATATATCGGTACAGCTTTCAACGCATGGCGAATTGCTGCGCTACCGATGTTTCGCGCGGCATGCTCGTCTTTGCGAGCTGTGCGGGTTTGAAAGGCCTGTTGACATTCCCTGGTAGCGAGAGGAAGCCACCCGCACCGTACGCTGATGACACAGTCACGACGTGCTGAAATTTCCTTCCTGGCCTCCAGTTTCTCATTCCTGTGCCGACCTGCTTTCGACACTTCGTCCGAAAATTCACAGAAGTCAAAAGCATAACTCATCACCTACACATTACCACCGTCAAGATGGCGTCAACGCTTACCGCTACTCAACACGCCCTGGGCATCGCGGAACTTCTCGAGAATATTTTGCAACACCTCAGCCCGGCAGATGCTTTGTCGAACAAACAGATGGTGTCTAGTACCTTCTATAACTGCATCAACAGATCGTCTGTTCTCAGACAGATCTTCTTGCTTGACGCCAACCGAGTCGAAGAAGATGAAGCCGATAGCAAGCTCTACTTCCCCTTAAGCAATATCTTTCCCGCATATGGATCCCATGAGGGGCGCGGAGGAGTCCTTATTCCTGGATACAAATACCGACCTTTTATTTTTCTGAATCTCGCAGCCATCAGATGTTTTGTTCCTGCGGACTCCTACTACATAGATCAAGCTGCGGCGAGCAGAGCTTTTATTCCATCAGGCAAAGATCGGCTCCCAAGATTAAAAACCGGAAGTCGAAGTTGGGACTGGGAAGCGCCTATCACCCAAGTCCGTCCATCAGCCATACACCCATTCATCGCCCGCAATCTTTGGATTAAAGATGGTTTCTTTTGGACTGGCTTTGGCTCCCATGCAATAGTCTTCATGGAGGACCCCTTACCCATTTCGAAATTGGGGCTCTCCTCTACCAAAGTCTCGCGAGCAATCGAGGAGATATTGTCCCAGGTACAGAGAAGCCCTACCGCTAGTTGGATCAAATCTACGCTCTCGAATCCCGCTTTCACCACCGTCAGCTTGGTTATGCACTGGGAGATCTCAAACCGCTCTACCCGGGTACACTTTGTCCATCGCTTCAAAAGCTTCCGTCGCGCCACTGGTGTACTGGTTGACGATCTTCTGATACTTCTCGCCAGGTACTTCGTCGAGCGGCTCGAATCTGCTGGGCGTTCTAACGCGCTCTACGTCCCCCAACAAGATCTCGCCGCGGCTAACGAGCTCGCGAGACTACTGGACCCTGTCGGTTACTTCTACGTGAGCACCTAAAAACTTTGCAAGGCTTTTCCGAAGCTTGAAGGAGTTGGGACGCTATAGCTAACGGTTATCCGACGGTTGGTCAACGTAGTCAGGATCACATCTGATTAGGCGGGCAAGGCGCCATAAACATGGGTCGACCTTCACTGCTATAGGTTATGGGAAGAGTTGCGAAATATAAGTTATTCAAACTTAGTAGTGCTTGAGGCACCTGACTCTGTAGAGGAGAGTTCATATTCGTATCAGAAGTGGCACAGATGTTACAGACAATGTACCAACACGTCTCTCAGACCTAGAGGTCGTGACTATAGTGAACCAATAACCTCCAGCGATACTACCATATACCCTTCATGTCGTCAATTCGGTCCATCAACTTCTCGATGAGGTCTCGCTCTTTCTTGTATGAGCGCATGTAGCTCCTCCACGTCCTGCCACCTCGCTTGAACGAACGCATTTGACCCATCCAGTACTCCAGATCAGTTGGTGAATAGTCCTCCAAAGCTTTCCGGATCGTCCAGATGAACACGTGCGCGAAATCAAGCATCGTGATACCAGCATCACCGAGATAATCGTGAGTTCCAGCGCCGAACCACCCAGGTAGAGAGGTCATGATGGTAAGTTTCGTGACGGCAGGTGAACTGATCTGAACTGTTCTCCAGGGCCGTCTTGACGCATCGGTGCTCATGGCATTTGCGAAGGTTTCCAGAAATTCCCGAATGTATGTGAAGTACTCGCAGCCCTCGTTGAAGTTGTCGCCCAGTGAGAAGATCATGTGTTTCTCGTAGCCGGTGAAGATAGCGGACGCTTTCCCTGTCCACGATCGGCGAAGCAGCGGGTTCAATTGTGACATGTCAAGCAGCGACTCGCAGGTTCGCGGGTCGTATTCATCATCAGGCCAAAAGCCGCGACACTGACGGCCCATGTTGATCGTCAGAGGTATGATCTCTTTATCGTCATTAAGCTTCTCGAAATAGTCATGGATGCCCACTTTGTATTGTAGTCGGCGGATGGCATCTGGTTCGTCGGCTGTCGGGTCGTCGGCGAATAGTGCGCGAAGAGTACCCGGAGTCACCTCTGTCAGTTGACAAAGTTCCTCAAGGTCTCCAAACTGGCTCCATTTTGCGATTAGGGGATTGCTCAAGTCTGGAAGATGCGACCCCAGAAACAACCGACGGTCTGTTTCCTCTTCGCTCATCTCGTCGGCGATCAAGAAGCACTTCTTCTTAAGGGCATTTGATCCTTGAACAACCTCTTGCCAGAACTTTGAGACCCCTTGTGCATTTTTTAGAGTATCGGCGGGGCTGAGATTGAGTAGTATGTTCTCGAGCATCTCCACGACGCCCAAGACGCGGGCGGATTGACCCTGTGCGAGTGGGGGAGAGGCTGCGTTGTCCATGGCGATAGTTATGAGCTTGCTGATAATTGAACGCGATCGATTGGTAAGGTGCGCGGGTTAGATTTTGAGAAGAAGTAGTGCAGAAAGTGCGACGCAATCGTTTGTATGGACGCCAAGCCTGAGCACGAGCCAGCAAAGTGAAAGACAGCTGACAAGACAAACAAACGGTTGTATACTGTGAGACTGCTTTTACTAACCCGAATTTGACTCAGAATTAGCGCAAGCAGAGTCCACCGGCTGAGCGCAATGCACGTGACACCTATTGCTCGAGATCAGACGTGAACCTGAACATCCTGAAGCCCCAGGAAAGGACATACTTGACCGATAACTACCAACAGATCGACGGCATTGGCAGCCAGAGACATCCTGCGCAGAAGTGAGAAACATAAAACCTGACGAGCTTTCCAGTCGAGATAAGATACCCTATAGACTACCCTTATAGGTCGTTCCTACATAATCGTCCCTGCTGCGTAGGCAACCCTCCCGTCCCTTCAACGAACCAACTCTCGCTACCCACGCCCGTAACCGCATAGAACAACCCCCAAGGATCTCTTTCCCTCTTTGTCTTCAGCAATCTATCGTAGTTATCACCATACATGCTGTACTGGAAGTTCGGCTCCGCAACATCCGCCTCATTCATATACGCACCACTAAGCGGCGTCGCGTCTCTCAGCTTCTGCACGTAGGAATTGAGACGTGCATGCGACGACTTCCAGAGCTCGTCAGAGAGGCTAGCATCGTACTGCCGACTATCGAAGCCGGTCATATGCATGACTGCGTTGCGCAGGTGCGGCGAGACTGCAGAGTCGGAGCCAGGATAGCCGGCTGTTTCGTATGTTGGCGCGTAGTCGACGGAGTGGAAGCTGTAGCCGCCTTCTTCCACAAATGAGCGAATCGCTGCCATGGTGGTATTAAATGTCTGGGAGGTTGGGTCTGCGAAGTTGGATCGGGGAACAAGCCGGCTCACAAGCCGGCTGTTACTAGTGCCACCGCTTGGACCGCCGGGCTGGGTACCGAACTTTGCATATGTGCTCCAGAACTTTGCCTCGGGGTTGACTAGTGAAATGCCAACGCCGTTGAGATCTTTGATGAGCGGCGCCATGAGCTTTTTCATTTCTTCGACGGTGACGCCCGGCTTGGTAATTTGGTTTGATAGGGTGAAGGTACCAGAGGCCTTGGTGATGTAGTTTGACATAATGCCTTTGGCATCATTGATGCGTAGGTTGTGCGAGAAATAGACCTTCATACCTTTCCAGAAGGTTTCATTAGACACGCGGACAGTGGTCTTGTCGTTGCTGGACACGGGGCCGGTCTGGAACGTGAACTCGCTTCGTGCGACTGTCGTAGGCGGATACGCTTTTACAATCGCAGACGTAACGATGCCAAAGTTTCCTTAGATATAGGTCAGTATCGGAGATAGTTGTAGAGGTACGTTGGAAGCTTACCAGGCCCGCCACCCCTAATCGCGAAGAACAGGTCCGCGTTCTCCATCGGATCTGCATGCACGAATCTGCCGTCCGCGGTAACAAGCTCTAAAGCAAGTACCTGGTCTGCCATCAGGCCATACTTTGAAGTGATGTACGAAAATCCTCCGCCTTGCATATAACCGCCATAAGCTCCAACAGTAGAAGACCCGGGTGCTAAAAGAGTGATACCATGTGTACTCATGGCGTCATACACTTCATGTTGTTCGAGCGCCGCTCCCACTCGGGCTGCTTGATCATTGTACTGACCAACTTTGTAAGTCGGTAAGTACTCAAATGCTTTCATGCGATGCACCCATACTTGAAGTGCGCCACCGCCGGTGTTTCGGCCGAGGAAGTCATGGCCGGTATTTCTACAATGGTCAGTTTGGGCCTGATGTCTTTCCTGAGGACGTACTTGATCGTCAGCCGAATGTTGTTGTTCCTGGCAAAGTTGACTGCGAGCTGCACGTCTTTGACTGTAGTAGCATTGACGACAAATGCAGGAAAGCTAATGAGCTTGCAGTCGGACAGCGGACGCGTGGTGCTGGCAGCGGGTACAGGGCACGGATTGTGTAAAGTCCACTGCCCAAACGGTACCAGTGGGTCTTCCTTGCTAGATGTAACAAGTCAGCTTTCAACCGAGGGTAAGGTTTGCAACTACATACGCGAAGAGAGCATCGCTTTGACGTCGCCTGACATTTGAACACTTTGCGGTGTCCTTGTACTCGCCCTCATAGCAGGCAGCAGCAGGTGGAATACCTTTGAGCAATGTGCCTCCAAGACTGATGTTCAAGGCACTCCATTGCGTGGATGATGGCCAGCCGTCGTAGCCTGGATAGCTCTTGCACGAAGGTATACCGCCCATGCTTGCGTTGCCAAAAGCTAAATCAGGCTTGTTCCCAACATCCAAGTCGGTCAGTTGTATACTTTCGTATGCGAAGTTGTACGCAAAAGCAGCTTGCGCCACAAGAAGGATCGAAAGAAGTGAGAGCCCAGAGACCATGTTGGGAAGCGCAAATGCAGAATCGCGATTAATGATGCTAGAGAGTTTACAGGACGACGCGTACCCTCTTGGAGGCTGCCACCACGAGGCCTTATACAGGCTTTTGGGAACTGTACTGGCAACACCTCTCTCCTCTACTGCTCGTGGTATGCCCCACAAACACCCAAAATGTCGATGACCAGAGTCTTGGGGTGGTACAGAGACTGTAACACCCATATCTTGACTCGTATTGTCCTGTATGATGCGGCCTAGTTTTCTTCTTGGCTATCCGATACGGCCCGGACCAGGTGTGTTTCCGTATCGGACGCGCAGTCAGCATGCAGCCATGGAGCTTACCCGGTCTGATTTTGCTGTACAACGCTTGTGATCAATACGTCGCGCATATCGTGAAATGACTGAGGCGTTTGTGGCGTCCGTAATCATACAGTGGTCCCGGCTTCATGGTGAACAGTCGATGTTGATGGCTGCGAGGCTGCATGTTAAGTTTTCCCGTTGGTCGTAACAAGCGAATCACGTTGAACTGCGTCCGCATACTGGCGATAAGAGCTTTTGAACGCACATAGGCTGACTTGGTTGTCTCCCCACACTGGGCGCGTAGCTTAGCCTCCTTGGACACATGATGCAAATGGGTGTGGGGAAGGAAGCATGGAGGATGGCAGGATGATGAATAGCGATGCAGCACCCACAATTTGAGGAAAATCGTGATGGCCGTGATGCGAAGACGAGAGAGCCCATTGAGTTGTTGGAGACTTCTTGCGATTGCCCCTTGATAACGACGCTAGCCCACTTGGGCACTGACTAAGCGCCTAGGTTCCGCTTCTCGGAAGGTTCCGAGATTCCCGTCAGCCACCAACATAGCGTCTCCGCAACTCGCCATTCAACACAAAGGCTGTCGTCATTATTGAACTCCGACTACAGCTTGTTGACCAGGTCTCTCGTTGTCTGGTGAAGCATTTTACATGATCTACGAACACCCTCAAGCTCGCTATTCGTCCTGAAAGCACCATTCAGTCCTTGCCTGCTCTGTTCTCGAGCTCGGTAGCATCCTCCATGTACTTCACCGAGTGCTTTCGCTGCTCCTCCTTCATACCCGCCTCGACATCCTGGCGACGCTGATCAGCCGACACGTCACCGAACAGGATGTCAATCTCCTCAAGTGTCTTTCCTTTCGTCTCTTTGATGAAAAATGTAGCAAAGATGCCCATGGAGAGACAAAAGATGCCGAACATGAGGAATGTTTTCCACCTGCAAAGGACGATGTCAGTGCATGTCTTGTATGCAGTTTGTAGAGTCATTGTCTTACCCGATGGAGTTGATTGCAGCGGGTGTAATCTTCGTAATGACGAAATTGAAGAGCCATTGTGTTGCTGCTCCCATTCCCACACCATACGAACGAAGTCGGGTTGGGAAGATCTCCCCAAGGTAAACCCATGGGACGGGACCCCAAGAAGCCGAGTAGCCGATGACATAAAGGTAGATCATGGCGACCATGGCGATGGAGGCGGACGAGACTGATCCAGAATCTAGGTTTGGTGGGTTCGTAGCAAGAACAGCGCCGATGATGAACATCATGGACGCCATCCATGCCGCGCCAGCCATGAGCGAGTACTTCCGGCCAATGAAGTCGATACCAACGATCAAGAAGATTCCAGTCGTGATGACTTTGACTGTGCCATAAATACCCGTTGCGAACAGCGAAGCGTTAGCTGCTGATACACCAATGGTCTGGAAGATTTGAGGAGCGTAGTAGCCTGAAGGAGGGTCAGATGGCGAAGTTCAGCTCTAAAGAACTTCATCTTACCGATTGAGTTTGTTCCGCTGAACTGCTGCCAGAACATCAACACGAAACCAGTGATGAATCGGTATCGGTTGCCTGGAAGGAGAACCTCCTTCCATGTTATGCCCTCAGTCTGGTTCAACTCTTCTTCGACTGCAGCGCGAATCTCGGCTAGCTCTTTTTGGAGCTCAGGGCTATCGGGTTGCTCGCAACGAATGAACGCAAGAGATTGCGCAGCTTCCTCTTGTCGACCCTTTGACATCAGCCACCGCGGAGACTCCTTGAGGAAGAAAAGTCCGATCAACATGAAACCACCTGGGATGAGTTGAATCGATACGGGCACTCTCCATTGCTTCGTTGACGTGGGCATGTGGAGCGCAACACCGTAATCTAGCCAGTACGCAAAAGTGCTACCAATGACCAGGAACTCCTGGAAGAGACCAGCGATACGTCCTCGAAGAGCTGGAGGGGCATTTTCCGAGACGAAGACCGGGGTAATGGATGACATACCTCCAATACCGAGCCCTGCGATGACGCGACCTGCGTAGATCACGCCAATCTCATGATGAGCGGCAGTCTGGATTGCGGCACCGATAAGGAAGACGAGGGAGAAGCCCATAAGAGACAATCGTCGACCGAACCGTTCGTTGATCCAAGCGGCCCCGATGGCACCGAAAAAGCAACCTGCAGTAAGAAGCGATACGACGTTCGACGATACCGATGCATTTTTCGAGTCGGAGAATCCAGACGAGTCTGTTGGCAAGCCGAAGTCCTGTTTGAAAGCTTTGAGCGCGAGCACGCTGCCCATTACTCCGGTGTCATAACCTTCCATAGTGTTAGCTCTTGCTCAGGAATGGAGACAGCGAGCGCCTACCGAACAGCAGCGAGCCCATGTAGGCAACACTGGTCAGTAGATAGACCCTGCGGTTCTTGAAGAATTTGGACGGCATCTTGGTTATGTCGTCGCAGCTTTCTGGGTTGACTTGTCTGCGTACAAAGAGAGCGAGGTAGGCTTTTCAATAAATACCTAGGTCAAAACACCAGACGCCGAGGGTGGCACCACCGGCAGTGCTGTCCCCGAGTATTGCGTCGTTATCATGTGGAGGAACCTGTCCGACCCCAGACTCCACCTTTGGCCTCCGCAGACCCATTTATCTGTTCTTCCACCAGTCATTTGTTCATCTCTGGGATCGTTCAGGCCTACTGTCCGACTCGGTTGCTACATACTCATGGAACAGAGCCGTTGCGACCTTTGCGAGCATTCTTAATGGTGTTTTCGTTGCGCGACGCTACAACATGCGGCTCAAAATTTGTGAAGATAAGCCTCCCAAGCCATGTATACGAGACCGCCCGAATGCTTGGTGCTGCATGTGTTGAGTCTAGCGCTTTCGTCTGAATGGCGGTATTTTTCAAGCGTCGGCGGAATAATGAGCTCCACTTGAATCTCGAACGCTAAGCTTGCCAGCGATCATAGCGCCTGCGTCCGAAGACCCTTCTCCATGGACGCATTGACATGTCAGCAAGACACCCTCGAAGACTTGGAAGACATCAGGATGCGAAGGCATCTTAGTCGTGCGGGAGTATAGCCAATATCCGTCACATCCGGTCCGCTGCGCATTGGCAATCCGCCACAGACGTGACTGCAACGTCAACATGACGGGCTTCAACAGCACGGCAGCGTTCTGGAGGAAGAGTACTGGACATACTCAACTATAATCTTATGGCCAGCCTGTCCTGATACCACCTTTCAGGTGTTCCCACGATATGCACACATGCTGAGGCCTTGTCGGTTTGACCTACCTAGGTAGCCTAGAGGGCGACGTTCATTCCGTTCGTGTCCGCAACAACGACCGTCGCTGGATGCTCAAGTGAGATGCATAATATTGCGCGCGCGCTTCAGGATACTTCATACTGGAAGTGTAATGTTGCGTTATGAGGCTTGGCTTTGGTGAAGTACAGGTCCCTGGCGTTGGACGAGCGTGGTGAGCATAACATGAATGCTAGGCGTGGCAGGCATGGGCGTGGCAGGCATAGGCGTCATGGGGGACATTGGGCCAACCCGGACATTGGCGACCTTGGCGTCATTGAGTGCCGTCATCTACACCCAAGCAAAACCTTCCTATTTAGGCAATGGGACTCACCATCATCGTTTAGCCTCAGTCCATCATGGATGGATTAACATGTATCCAAAGGGAACCTAAAAGCCGAGAGAAGGCTTTCTGGAAGATACCAGCAGCAGATTGTGCATTGGAGGAACCCGTACTGGTCTTCTCGGTCTTTTCGGCCATCTCGCTGCTGCATACGGACATCTCCACACTACCAACCTGAATCTCGCACATCTCGGTCAACAAACAGCTCTTGAGCGGAAGACGGAATGTACGACCGAGGAAACCGAGATAGTCGTGCGAGCAGAGATGGAGTATAAAGATCGAAGCCTGCGATGACGGATGTGAATCAACTCAGCAATTGCAACGCCTCTTCCTTCTAGCATAAACCCTAGTGTACAGCTTCAAGCCCACAATTATGGAAGCAGCAGCAGACCAGATCCGCCAGGCATACGCCAAGGGCAATGCCCGAGAAAGACAACAAATCCAGGAACAGATGCGGGACCTACAGAAGGATCTCTACAGCGACTGGGAGATGATGTTCAGCCTAGCTATGGCAGTAAGCCTCCCCTATCCATTACATACGACACCTGTTTACTAATCTATCCTCAGCCTCTTCAATGGGCTCTCATCGACGTCGGTATCGATCTCAACATCTTTACCACGCTCGCCTCATCGACAACACCAGTAACACACGATGAGTTCCAGCAGAAGACTGGCGCAGCACCAAATCTACTCGCGCATCTGCTCCGGTCCATGGCATCGTTCGGACTCATCGCGGAAGTTGAGAAGAATACGTTTGCAGCAAACCGTGCGACACGCGTCTTTGCCAATCCGCACGTGAACGGCGCCGCGCCGCATCTGTCAAAACTTCATCTGCCGGTTATGCAAGCACTGCCTGGCTATTTGAAAGAGCACAAGTATCAGGACATCAACGATTCCAAAGACCTGCCTTTCCATGCGGCCATGAAGACGGCCCTTACGCCATTCGAGTGGATGAAACAGGATGGTGAGCAGATGAAAGCACTCGGTCACATCATGGTGCTCGACTCTGTCGATAGCTGGGTCTCCTCATACCCTGCTCAAGACGTTGTGGGCGACTTCAAGCCCGCGGACGACTCTGCGCTCTTGGTCGACATTGGCGGAGGCTTTGGTCAACACTCCGTCGCATTCAAGAAGAAGTTTCCTCAACTGCCTGGCCACATCGTCGTTCAGGATGTGCCTTCAACACTTGCGCATGCGCCTTACGTGGACGGTATCGAGTTCCAAGCCCATGACTTCTTCACCCCGCAACCTATTCGTGAAGCAAAGTTCTACTATCTCAGGCATATCATGCATGACTGGACGCATGCAGACTGCATTCGCATCCTCTCAAACATCGTTCCTGCCATGGGTCCGGAATCGCGCATCTTGATCGATGAGGTGGTGCTACCGGAGACGAAGGTGCCTTGGCAGGTCGCTATGATGGATCTTGCGATGATGGCGTCGCTGGGCGGCATCGAGCGGAGCAGGGAGGACTGGACGAAGTTGTTGGAGAGCGCGGGACTGAAGATCGCGGATGTGCATTGTTATGACGAGGTGAGGTATCACTCTGTCATTACGGCTGTACCGGAGTGAAGCGCAGCCTTGTAAGTAGTAAAGCGAAAATCTTGTAGTAGCATTGTAGAACAATGGGACGCACTCAACTCAGTCATTGCAAGATTGGCTTAGTAATGCACCAGCCACCGACTCCGCAGCCTTGTGCCGGCATCGCAAGTGCAACCCTCGCGAAAATCACGATTTCGACCAACCCAGCCCACACCGCGCCCTGACAAACTTCACACGCCTTCCGCCCTTTTCTGCACCATGGCGATCTCGGAGTACGAGCAAGTGCATCTAGGAATAATCGGAGTATGCCAAAAAGCTCCGAAGATGCTAATCAACGGTTGAAGGCGGGGCAGGCCCAGACACGCCGCTCCACTAACCGTCGCTCCGCCGATAGGGTAGGGCGCATCGAGCGTTAACACGCCCTATGCGTCTGGTCGCTGTCATAGATGCGTTTTTGCGCCAAGCTACTCTGCTAGATGAGGAATGCGAATCCGGGTGTTCTTCGTTGTCGTATAAGGCACGGTAGGCTCGTGTGGTCGACGACCAAACTTCTGAACGAACGGATAAGACATCTTTCTGGTCCACGCTACGAGCGCTTGACGCAATCTGCTGTTGTTTATCTTTCGAAAGACGATAAAAGGGTAAAAGAGGGGGTTTCCGTTCAAGATGGATCCAATCGCCAACCCTGTTGTCCAGATGCAGGACATTCCGACTACTAGCGACGGAAGACCTTATGCTTATGACGAGCCTGATGAGATTTGGGATGGATTGAGGAGGACGGTGTCAAAGATGACGGGTCGATCGAAGGCGGGAAGCGAAGCGAAGCAGTCTGCGCATCACGAGATGGAAGTCAGATCGCATGGGCGCACACGGTCGCATCGAACGCAGCCTATCGATGAGCTAGACGAAGAGCCCGGGATACCTGTTGTGGACGCTGAAGACGATTTCCCTGAGGGTGGGCTACGCGCGTGGCTCGTTGTCGCATCGGCATGGTTGATGTTATTCCCTTCTTTCGGCTTCATGGTGTCTATCGGCACACTTCAGGACTACTGGGGCCAGAACCAGCTTTCGTACATGTCGGCGCGTGATATCGGATGGATCCCGTCGGTATTTGTCTACCTGTCACTTGCGCTGGGTATCTGGGTTGGACCGCTCTTCGACCGGTATGGGCCGCGATGGATCGCTTTGACAGGAAGTATCATGTTCCTCCTGATGATCTTCCTACTGGCTGAATGCGACAAGTTCTGGCAGATGATCCTCTGCTGTGGCGTACTGGGAGGCTTTTCTGGCGCCATGCTGACGACTACGAGTCTCGCAGTAGTTGCGCATTGGTTCAAAGAGAGGCGAGGTCTTACGCAAGGCATCGCTATGATGGGTAGCTCTGCTGGTGGTCTGACGATTCCGTTGGTCTTGCGGACTACTCTCCCAAAGTATGGCTACTCGTGGTCGCTTCGCATACTGGGCTTCGTCTTCCTCTTTTGCTTCATCATCGCCAACATTCTGATGAAAGCTCGCATCCCGCCGTCTGCCGCCGCAAAGAAGAAAGCCATCATCTCACTCTCTATCTACGGCGATTTGAGGTTGAGCTTGTTCACCTTGAGTGTCTTCGGTTTCGAGGTCGTTCTCTTCGGTGGACTGGGCATCATGCCTACATACGCAACGCTGAGCACGAACTTCCCGCCTGATACCGGTTTCTACCTCATTGCTGTGCTCAACGGTGTTTCCTGCCTCGGACGTTTACTACCTGGGTATGCCGCGGATAAAATTGGTCGATTCAACACTTTATTCATCATGATCGTCTTCACGTTACTCTGGATGCTAGCTCTGTGGTTGCCGCTTGGTACAACATCTCTCCCGGCACTGTACGCATTCGCAGCGCTCTTCGGCTTTGGAACAGGTTCCTGGATGGCGTTGACACCCGCATGCGTAGGACAGCTATGCAGGGCAGAGGAATTTGGTCGATATTATGGAAGCATGTACTTCATCGCGTCCCTTGCGACGCTGGTCTGCATTCCAATCAGCGGAGAGCTTGTTGAAACAGTTGGACCCCAGCCCATGGTAGCTTTCTTCTGCGCGATTCTCGGTTTGAGTCTGATCAGCTTCTTGTTCAGTCGGTGGGCATGTTTGGGAAGGCGTTGGACGCTGAAAGTAAAGGTCTGAGCGATTTGATAGATGAATTCGTCATGCTAGGAAACGAGCACGCTATGATCTTACCCACAATTCTGTTGTTGAGCGGACTGAACTAGCCTAAAACAGTCCTGGTTGTAGTGCGAACATCAAGAAAACTCCATCGCGCTAAGA
The DNA here is from genome assembly GCA_023758005.1 of Alternaria sp. BMP 0032. Classification (NCBI taxonomy): domain Eukaryota; kingdom Fungi; phylum Ascomycota; class Dothideomycetes; order Pleosporales; family Pleosporaceae; genus Alternaria; species Alternaria sp. BMP 0032. The sequence continues at coordinate 395,114 of JAFVMD010000023.1, read as the reverse complement.
TCGGCCCCTTCCGAAAATTCACGATTTAGTGGGAACTAGCCCAAGTAACAAATCACATGGCTATGCTTTACACCTGTCAAGAAAGGGTCTACAACTGAGTAAGTCTATCGATAAAGCGTGATAGACGTCTAGCCGCCTAGACGCTGCGGCAGGGTTTAAACCTCCAAAACCACGCACCATGATGGGTACCCAGGTATTCGTATAGTATTTCCCAACTGCATTCCGCGCCACCACATGGTGGTCCAGGCTCACAACAGATTTACATGACGTGCTTTGATAGCGCCGAAAGAAATTTGCGGGACGAACGGGAGGAAGAGTAAAGTATAGTACATAGCACCAAGACAGCTTCATAGTGCGAGCCCTTACATACCTGGGTACACATCCCCGCCACACTACCGCCTGTGCGTTCTCCAACAATACCCCAGAGCCTTGTCTCCGCGGTCACATCGTAGACGAAAATGTTGGACCAAATTCACCAGCACGATATCGAAAGCTCACCACATATCGACCACCATGGCTCTGACGACGGTAAACCGATTCTCGAACCGCAACTCAATGTTGGTGGGCATGGCGCTACGCAGCGGCGGCTCAAGAACTATCATGTTACGATGATAGGATTTTGTTCGGGGATAGGCACAGGTCTTTTCATTGGAACGGGGTCTGCGTATGCGAGTGCTGGGCCTGCGGGACTGTTGCTTGCGTATCTAGTTGTGGGAAGTGTGCTTTGGTGTGTTATGCAGAGTATTGCGGAGTTGGCTACTGTGGTTTGTACTCTTTGCTGTTGGGTTTCAAGGGGTAGTTGCTCACTGTGCATCAGATTCCCACTGCTGGTTCGTTTCCGCATTTTGCGAGCCGGTTTATTGATCCGGCCGTTGGCTTCTCGCTTGCTATAAGCTATGGGTATTGTTATACCATATCCATTGCTGCCGAATGCTCGGCATCCGCTATTCTTGTCGGATACTGGACTGACATGTCGCCTGCTGTTGTCATTTCCATCAGTCTGGTTCTTATCCTGGCGACCAACTTACTGAGTGTACGTTGGTTCGGAGAATCCGAAGTCGTCGCTGGTGCCATCAAGATTGCATGCTTCCTTGGTCTCATTCTGGTTTCCATCGTCATTACCTCCGGAGGCGCGCCAAACGGTGAAACAATTGGCTTCCGCTACTGGAACAATCCAGGCGCTTGGGTAGACTACAACGGCATCTCTGGGCCAACAGGTCACTTCTTGGGATTCCTCGCCTCGTTCGTCAATGCAGCATTCTCCTTTATTGGAGTCGAGGTGGTGGTCATCACCGCTGCGGAGAGCATCAACCCACACTCGGCCATTCCCAAGTCGGCCAAGAGGGTTACCTTCCGCATCGCCTTGTTTTACATTCTGGGTGCCCTTCTCATTGGAATTATCGTCGACCCTAGGAATCCCGGTCTCGTGTCGGGCACTGGAAACGCCAACTCCTCGCCATGGGTCATTGCGATCAAACAGGCCGGCATCAGCGTCCTACCTTCGATCGTCAACGCTTGCATTCTCATCTCTGCCTGGTCGGCAGGAAACTCATATTGCTGGGTCGGATCCCGAATCATCGTCGCAATGACCACAGATCGCCAGCTTCCACAAATCTTCGGTCGCACCTGGAAGAACGGAGTACCATACTACGCGGTCCTTGCGTCTTGGCTCTTCGGGCCTCTAGCATATCTCAGTCTGGGCGAAGGAGGTGCCGCGCAAGCATTTGGTTGGCTAGTTAGTCTCAGCACAGTCGCAGGCCTGATCGCATGGGCAACATTATGTTTCTGCTTCATCCGCTTCCATGCTGCTATGAAGGCGCAAGGACTCAGCCGAGATAGCTTGCCGTGGAAGAGCCCCTTCCAACCTTTTACCGCGTGGTATGGATTCATCGGATCTACTATCATTACGTTGATCACTGGTTTCCCTGTCTTCCTGAAGGGGAACTGGAGTACGGGTGATTTCATCGCCTCGTATATTGGCATACCGCTTTTCATCGTTCCGATCATCATTTGGAAGTTGGTACATAAGACTAAGGTGAGTAGTTGTATCTTTTCCGAAAGCCGGATCCGCTAACATGACACAGTTTGCTCGCGCCAACACCATCGATCTTTACTCTGGACGTCTTCGGTGAGCGTAGGCTATGAAAATTCGAGTCGTTTGGAGTCGGGTGTTTTCGATTGATAAGAAAGAAACGGGCGGGCCCAGGCGGGCTTTACACACTGAGGACAAAAGCCTAGTCGGTTCCACAAATGTCTTCGTTATATCACGAGAACGAGCCTCAGATGTGCGCTATTATTTCCATGTACATATGTTTAATTATTAAGATTGTGCCCGAAACCCCATAACGGGAGTATTGCTAGGCACGGGAAAAGTTACTGCCGATTCGTACTACTCCGAAGAAGCAATCGTCACCGAATACCAAAACCATGAAGAAAAGGGGGGACAGCAAAGAGAGATCTGCGGCAGTATTCACACGTTAACTTTCGATTGATCTCAGATGTCCGAAACTCTCAGCTCCGGAACACCATGCATTGGACGACTAGAGTCAGATGCAGGGGGAGGCAGTAGCTGTACCTGCGAATCAAATGCAGCTGTAGTATAACGCTGTTGGACCTCCGCGTGGTGAAAATCCACGACGAACATGTCTTGCAAAAGAACTTTGGTAGGCTTGATAGAAACTTTGAGGCTCAAGTCCGTCCTGATCAGGTCACCCGCTCGAAATCGCCGGACCTCGTTTCGTGGAGACAATGACGGCGCAATAGCATGATATGCTTCCAGCTTCTTGGTGCCTTGTCGCCAGACTGCGTCGTTGATATGACACCAGGGTTGTGGCTTCTTTACTGTGTTATCATATTTGCATCCCATGGATAGGAACATCATGTACTTAGCAGAATTTCCTGTTTCCGTGGCAAGGCTGAAGTTCAGTTCCAGGGACGCGTGCCATGATGAAGTTCCAGTTTCGTTGTCTTTGCCCTGCAAGATGTTGTCTTTCTCATTCCAGGCCTCATTGGGGTAGCATTGTCGTATCTCGATACCTTCTAGAGGATTGCGAATAAGAAACCCCCATCGGCGCCGGACGCTTTTCTGGATGGTCGAGGCCCGATTGTTCCGGATGTAAATTTCTCTGGTGAACGCAGCAGGCGGTACACACTCGAACGGAATCAAGGACACAGAAGTACCATGGTCTCGAAGATAGACATCGGCAGACAAGTACCGCAGCGGAACGATGATGAAGTGCTGCAAGTCGTGCACGACGTGACATCTCAAAATCCCCCAAATGATGTCATGGCCCGACCAGATCATGCCGGGAAGTTGTTGAAGCGAGCGAAGCATTTCGCGTCCATACTTGTCGAGCTGGTGGTTGTGGAAGAGCGTTTGCCATGTTCGTAGACCCCTGTGGGTGATAGTGTGAGGAGGCACAGGATCATCCGATGCGAAGGGTATTAGATCTCGCGTTGATTGGAAATCTTCCGGACGAGTCGCAAGTACGCCTGCGGTCGACTCTTCTTTACGCCAATAGGGCTCCCATGCAAAGAGCGTCTCGTCCTCAGATATCTTCATAATCTCTTCCTGCAATCTTCTGAAAGCCTTTGTCCTCCCTTCGCCATACAACAATGGCATGTTGACATCGAAGATTCCAAGTAGGCTGTAAGCAATGTCTTCGGATCTTGTCGCTTGTCTGTCTGCGGCCCACGACATCCGCATACTGATGCTCGCAGATTCCAAGCTCTGGCCCTCGAGATACTCCACAGGGATGCCTGTGATCTCAGATATTGGCCCTCCAATGGTGGCCTTACTTCCAAGAAGTTGCCAGTCGCGAGAGTAAAACTTCATTCCCTCATCTCTACCAGTTCGTGAGCTACTAGGAGCCAGTAACTCTTGCAACGTCCAAGCACGCCTGAACCATTTGCTTCGCGCGAAGTTTGAACTACGAATCCTTTTTCTTCCGATTTCTGTTAACGCGACTTCAAGTTCCACGTCGGCGAGATAAGCATAACATTGCTGTGAGTTTCTGTACCATGCGAACATACTGTTGATAGCCTCCGAAAGTTCAGTACTACTACTCTTATCAATGCAGCAGGTGTCGATCCATGCGAAGTCAAGTTCATCTTTAATCGCAAGTTCACATGTCTTTTCGATCTTCGCAAAGCCTGTCTTCTTGCTAGCCTGTTCTAAGTCGGCTAGATCAGAGAATACAACTTCGTCGTCCGTCCAGCAATGAGAGAGTATGGCATATGGTGGGATGTTGTCGACAAATGTTTTCAGCTCCAGAGTGCGTGCATCCAGAAGCCGCATGATGAAAATGCTACGCTGTGCAAGGGCATTCTCTAACTATCTGCGCGTTGTCGTTTACGAATTTTTGAGGTCTGGGCGGCTGAGGGACGACGTTCCCATTCGTCGTGGGCATCACATTGAAGGCAACGAGGTGCAAGAAGGCAGCCTTGGAAAGCTTTGGAGAACACAAAGGCGCGAACCCGATGACAGTCGAACCAGGTACAAAAAAAGAGTATGATATGCGACTCAGAATGATAAGACGACCGTTACGACACGAGCGCGGAGACGAGTACGTAGGTAACGGACCAGGAAAGTGAGATCGTGATGAAGGAAGGTGGGGCAGGCACGGAGGACGCATGGGCCTGCCCCGCCAAGACCCTTCGCTTGAAAACGCGCAAGAACTTTGCAGAGCTCCTCTCAGCCTTCTCTCACCACACCCCGGCGGCACAGCTACGACATGAGTTGATGAGCTTCTCGACCGTCTCATGCGCGATCAATATATCGCGACACATGAGATCAAATCATCTTCTCAACTGCCAGAAAGCGCAATCACAATCACAAAACTAACCGCATACCCAACCTTTCACAGCCCCCAGCCTTCTCTGCAATTAACCACGTAAGTCCAACACCCATCTCTTCCTCCCTACACTTCCCACATACACATCTCGCAATGATGAACACAATACAAATCACAAGTTTCAAGACGGATCGGAGAAGGTTTCACGGCCTTTATTGAATGAGTATTTCCTGTCTGAATGAGAGATTACACATACATGTCACGTCGCTTGATTACGTTTGGGGCAAGTTGCTGACGTACATTTCAGATGCTCGATCGTAATAGGGACTAGTGGTTGTCCATAGTTATGTCGTTCAATGCAAACATCTTTTGTGAAGACTGATATTGTCTCCGCGTGATCTGTGACGAAAGGTGAAGAATTGAGTGAGACATATATATAGACATCGTCTGCAGTATGGCACCACCAGGATATACCACAGACGAAAACAAGCGTTCTACAGCAAGACAAATTACAAGACAGCACATAGCCTTGTCATCCGTTGTACTGTCTTTTGGAACTGCACACCTTTGCCGTGCGGTAGATACATAACAACAACAGCCAAAGAAGATGCAGCAGATGGATCGAATTTCATGTTAACTTTGTTGATTCATTCCATGATACAGTTACATACAAGCCCAGAAAAGCAGACGAACGATACCGAAGTAAAAGCAGAACCTCAAAAAAAAGGAAATGAGAGTGCGAAATCCATCCCTTATGAGCGCCTGCCACCGATGAATACAGATCCTTTTCCATTCCGTTCCACCCAGTATCCATTTTCCATGGTCGTTTCATTGTTATCCTTTGCGTCGCCCATCCGTGACTATATGCATTTTGAACCTGTGAGGAGACTTTCGTATCGTGTCGCGCATCTAGTCTTCCGCCATTGATGCGGTGTTCTTGGTGGTCCTGCCGCTGCGGCGTGGTGTGCCGTCGGCAGTGGCAGCCTTCTTGGGTGCCTTCTTCTTTGCGGGTTCCTTCTTCTCCTTTTTGGCACGGCCGCCCTTCTTGGGGGTAGGCTTTGTCTCGGGTTCGTCCTTGTCCTCGGCTTCATCGTCGTCAGCCTCGTCGGTCTTTGCCTTCTTCTCGGCGGGCTTCTCATCGGCGTCAGCGTCGGCACCGTTGGTCTTGTCCGCGGCTACCTCGTCAGCCTTGCGCTTGTCGCCGGCCTGGGGTTCCTCGTCCTTTTCGTCGGACTTGTCTTCTGTCGCGTCGTCCTTGGCCTCTTCTTTTGACTCTTCCTTCGAATCCTCCTTGGGCTCTTCAGCCTTGGACTCGCCGTTGGTTTGGGCTTCTTCCTTCTTCTCCTCACTGTCAGGCGCGTCCTTCATCTCCTCGTCCTTCTTCTCGGCTTCAGAGGTCTTCTCGTCCTCCTTCTTATCTGAGTCAGCCGACTTGTCGTCATCCTTCTTCTCCGACTCTGCCGACTTGTCCTCTTCCTTGGAGTCGCCGTTAGCGCCCTCGGCCTTCTCGTCGATCTGGAGTTCGGAAGCGCGCTTCACGACATCGTTGCCAGAGCGCTCGACGTGCACAGCGGGGTTGTCGGGCGAGGCGTTCTTCTTGATGGTGTTGCCTTTCTTGGATTCAATGGCAATCTCGCCTTGGTCCTTGACCTCGGCAGCGGTGCCACCGGGCTGTCCGGAGCCCCAGTTCCATGAGACTGCCCAAACGTTAGCAGTGAGTTCCTGAGACTGATGCGATTATACCGATCGCGGCAAGGAAGACGCGCGCGGATGGGCAATCGATACGCGCCACTGAGCGCAATGCGCCTGGCGGAACCTCGCGATGCGCAGCCACTGAACGGCTGAAGGGGTCTCGAATTGAGAATTGAGAGGCACGTACCCTTATCTCCTTGCTGAATCTCAGTGTCGGTCATTGTGTGTAACGTAGCTTAGCCGTGGCAGGTGGTAAGAGATGACGTTATGGTGCGCAAAACCGCGTGTAAAGTCGCGAAAGCGGGGCGGAACAGCAATTGATGCGCGTAAAGGTGCAATGGATGCGGTGATGCGTAGAAACGATGCGCAAGCAGTTGGAAGAGACGCGACGGGCGGTGTGGAAGGGAAAAGAAGAATGGAAGCCGGGAACCTGAGTGCTGGGAAAGAGCTCTCGAAGATCGGAAGCTGCGGTGCTGAGGCGTGATTGGCTGCCCTGACCCACAAACGCCAATCTGTGCAATCTATGGGGAAGGTGGCTGGCGATCGAGCCACGGCGTCATCGGCTGGTCTGTGCGCGTTCTCGAAATACATCCTTGTCGATCGCTTCCTTCACGGCATGGCATTCTGAATAGGGTTTCGAAGAGGACGAGACTACACTCTTGAGTCGGTCATTGAAGATGTTAAGCATTTTAGTTGACTGCGCTTTGCCATACCATCGTGTGCTCATGTCCAAATCTTGCCTCCCATACCATCTATCACCTTGTCCATCCCGTGCGTATGTGCGTAGTCAAATGCCGTTACCAAAGCCACGAGATGACTAGCTGCTGCAAGAACAACCAAGACGTGAAAGATCTGATGGCTTGAGCCCCAGATATCGTACTTCCCAGGGCTCCACTTCTCGGGTACCCTCGCAGCGTAGATAGCGGCGCCAGCAATATACAGTGCGCCCTGCAAGAGAACCCAATCCAAGCCAATGCTCTTGCGCAGATGTTCGATACCGTACAGTTGAACGCCATGAAGGACGGGGAAGACAGCGGAAAGCCCCATGAGTACGAACATGAGGGCTCGGAAGGGTCGCAATGCCGGAGTGCGGAACTTGGGATGTGTCGCTGCGACAGATGTGCCAGCTGCCAGCGTCGTGATCATAGTCCAGTAGGTCTTTTGTAGTTCTGCTTCACTACCAAAAGCGTAGTATACGATGGGTACGAAGCTGCCCCAGATCAAGAAGACGATGCCCAGATAGTCGAGTTTGTTTCCCCAGACAGCGACTTCGTGCGAGTGGTTCTGTATCGTATGATATGTCGCGCTCATGCCCAGACATGCTACAGCTCCTGCGAAGTAGCAGCTGAAGGCCCAGACATCTTCTTGATTCGCTGTGTCATAGCGAGGTGACAATGTGCTATAGAGTGCGATGGAAGAAATGGCAGCCATCACAGCTCCAATGAGATGGGTGTAGATGTTGACGGTTTCGTTGTGCAGATATCCGAGACTCTTCCAGGACTTGATGAATGAGTTGGATTGAGCGCGGTATCCCGATTGAATGTAGTGGTTGTCTTGCTGCCATGGCGAGAGTTCGTCCCATAGCAATATTAACTTTTCTTCGACTTTCTGCTCCAGCTCTTTTCCGGTTTGCGCGGCTTTTGAGGTTGCTTCCTTGGCTGCTTCCATGTTGAGGCTGTTTATCAATCTTTGTCGATTGAACACATGAGAGGGAAGAGACTGCTATATATGAAAGTTTGTTGGGAGTTCACATGTCATGAAGCGGCCTCGGAGAATCCGCGAATACCCCCAGGGACTACACGCGAACTAGGTAGACTATGCCGCGTCCGGTCAGGCTTGCGAGGACAACACGTCGCCTCGGACGCAAAGCAATGACTGTGACAGCTCAGTCGCTCCTTATAGGCAATATCGTCAATGGTCTCGCTGTCGTCACGAGACAGGGCATGGCCGACGCGTCGAGCTCTCGAGCTCGGGCACTGCCCCTCCATCCCACCTTCCTCGCCCTCCAACGCGATTGCATTCACTACCGCACACCATGTGTCGCAAATATGCTAGGTGATATACAGCCATGATTATTCCAGTCTTTGACATTACTTGACCTCCCACGCTCTTCACCAGAACGCCCAGCCCCACCACCAGCGCAATGAAGTCCTCAGATCCCGGCCGACCTAGCAGCCGTCGCGCCGCCTCAGGTGCCTGGAACCGCCTCAAGCCCGTTCGCGAAGATGTCCTGGAGACATACGGACTGCCTTCCAAAGGAGAGACACGGTATAGCCCTCTCGCCCCATACGTCTCGACACAATGGCTAACGAGTATACAGGCTAAACGACTTCAAAACACAGGAAATCTACTTCAACCGTATAATAGAACGCTACATGAAACTCTGCGCCCTCAACCGCGACGAACTCGACCGCCTCTTCATATCCGTCAGCATCCCACCTCCCGACACGACCACCACGACCAAGTCGACGACAGCGCCCACCGCCAATTCCAAACTCACATCCTCCTTCTCCTCGCTCTCCCTCTCCAAACACGCACCCCCAGAAGCCCGTCAACAGCCCGCCACCCGCCCACCCCTCGCTTCAACCTCTACAAACACACCACACAACCCCATACCGCAAAAAGCCTTCACGCCCTCTATCCAAGAACTCTCCACAGTCCTCGCCTCCCTGCGCAAGCTACGAGAAGCCATAACCGCGTCCTCACGCACCGACGCCTTCGCCCTCCGCGCCTACACCTTCGCTATCCACGTCAGCATCCTCTGCCACGACTGGTCCTCATACCTCCCCTCTCTGCTCTCCCTCCTCGGCAAAATCCACCCCGTAAACCCGCTTTCGCCATCGACCTTACACGAAGTCGTCGGTTTGTTGATCCTCGACCAAGCGTGTCGGCAATCCGATTACTCCGGCGCGCGCGCCACAAAACTACGGTATGGCTATAAAGATTGGAGGGTGGAGAAGGTATTGCGATGTCTGGTCGCGGATGACTACGTGGGGTTTTGGCGGGTGAGGAGGAGTGTGGATGGGTATCAGAGGAGGGTTATGGAGTGGGCGGATGGAGGGGTGAGGGTGCATGCGCTCAAGTGTTTGGGAAGGGCGTATTTGAGTGCGGATAGGGCGTTTGTGGAGAGGTGTGCGGAGAGGAGCTGGGAGGAGTTGGTGCAGGAGGGTGTGGGGTGGGATTTGAGTGCGGATGGAGAGAAGGTTTTGATTAAGAAGATGAAGGGGTGAAGTAACTTATGGAAAGATGGTGTTTTGATACCCGGCTGTATTGCATGTGCCTTGAGACAGATTGGTTGTACTGCGAGATGAAGCGTTGAACATTCAGGGTATCATTAAGACTTTTCTATCAGACCATATCACTCATCCTCCATCTCTTCGTCCTCATCTTCATCTTCTTCCTCCCCAGCATCAGCAGCATCCTGCCAAACATCATCATCCATATCATACGCATCCAAAAGATCATCATCCATCTCCTCATCCTCATCTTCCTCGCCTTCACCCTCACCCTCCCCAGTCTCCCCCCTAGCAGCAGCCCTCTCCTTACGCTTCTTCTCCACATTCTCCTTCTGAACGCGTCTCCGCTCCTCCTTCTCCTTATTCCTCTGCGTCCACTTCTTCTCCAGTTCCTGCTCCTCTTTCTTGCTCTTCTTGATGTACTCATGCCACATGATCTTGCCGCCACAGACGTCCTCTTCGACTTTCGTAAGGCGCAGCTTCATGCGCGGGCCCAGTTCAACGAGCTTGACGGCGCGTTTCTCGACGCGGGGTTTTGAGCCGCGGGCGCGAGCGTGTGAGGTCTCGTCGCCGGCTTTTAGCTTTTCTTTTTCTTTGCGGGAGAGGACTTTTTGGCGGACGGGTTGCGCGACTTCGACTTCGGCGTCGGTGTCTTGTTCCGTGTCGGAGGCGGATGTGTAGCCGGCGGCTGAGGGGTCGAGCATGTAGTCTGCGACGTCCTGGAGGTGGGGTTAGTGAATGTTCAACATGGATTTTGAGGAGTGACTGCTTACCTCGAGCTTGCCTAGGTTGGGCAGTGCGCTCTTCTTCTTCTCTTTGCTGCCGATGAGCTTCTCAGCTGCGTATAACCGGCGGATGGCTTTCGGTACGCCTGTGACCTTCGTTGTAATTGCGTAATGTCGCAGGCTGATTGTAACGGAGCCATTCTCTTCCGAGGGAGGCTCACGGTTGAGCAGGAGGACGCGCTTGATCGAATGTAGAGGGGTAGTATGCGGTTGGATAGGTGGGAACAGGCCCTGGAACATGTCCGTCACAAGCTTCTCCAGATGCTTAGGAGGTGCCTTGTCACCGAGTCGTTCTCTTTCCGCATCGCTGGTAAGGAAGTTGTTCATGACAAGCAGAGGCGCAACTAGGAAGTCGTTTGCGCCAGCCCGTGGGCGTCTCATTGACTTGAGAATGTCTTTGCAGAGACTGTAGTTTTCGACTCGGAAATGGAGGGTAGGTCCGCGGGGGACACGGCATAGTCTGAGGTTGACGTTGCCGACTTCTGAGCGGGAGAAGAGGAGAAGATGGCTGACACCGAGCGGTCCACACATGACCAGGAAGTCCTTTGAGGCTGTTAGCTTAGGTCATACTGGAAATCATGTATGCATTACCTTCAGCTTATTCGCCCTTCGCTCCTTCAGCCGAATAGCGGTATCGGGCTCCAGGCAGTGGCGCACATCGTTTACGAGGTCTGAGACAGATCTTCCTACTCTATAGCTCGTTAGCAATCATGTTGGCATATATCTCGATATGACTAGACTCACTCCTGCGCGCCAATACGAATGACCATAGATTTGGGGGTCCCTGCTATCGGCTTCTTGGAAAGCTCCTTGTCGCGCACCGACTGCTTCTTCCTCGCTGTTCCTTTTCCACGAGCCATTGCGAAAACTCAGTTGTCTCTGACCGAGTTGGAGTATTGGCGAGTATTGTCGGGGACAGGATATGTTGTTCTTGCGATGCGATCTTATGTTTCACTCCACTAAGTCGGAGGATGGCGTGTTGGTGTTGACGAACGAACGGCTTCTGCGCATGCAGTCGCAAACTAGAGCTGCGGCTTTCGAACTTTTAGGTGGGTCCGCCAAGATTTCGCGGTTTCTTTGGTTCCAATCGCGGTACCATGATTCTGCCGCACAACTTTTCCAGACTCGACAATCACAACAACACCATGCCTGGAGTCACGAAAAGAAAGCTTCACGCAGATGCGACCACCGCCGCTGGTGTGTCGTCGAAGAAAGTGCGACCATCGAATGCACCTGCGAAGAAAGTCCAGAAGAAGCCTGCACCACCACCAGAATCCGAGTCCGGCGATGACGATGACGCCGAAGAGAGGGACTCAACCGATGGCGAAGAAGTCCAAGATGTATTAGGCGATAACAGTTCAAAAGACGAAGCAGGGCCCTCTACCACTGCCGACGCAACGAGCGAAGAAGCGCAACCCGCCGCGAACGAACCGAAGAAGACCTTCGCCGATCTAGGCGTGCGCGAAGAGCTCTGCGATGCAGTCGAAAACCTGAAATACGTACACCCGACGCCTATCCAGGAACAAGCTATACCTCTGGCCCTTCAGGGTAGGGATGTGATCGGTTTGGCCGAGACGGGTTCTGGAAAGACAGCGGCATTCGTCCTACCTATCCTTCAGTCGCTACTCGAAAAGCCACAGCCGTTGTTTGGTCTGATTCTGGCCCCAACACGAGAGTTGGCATACCAAATCGCACAACAGGTGGATGCTTTGGGTAGCATCATCAACGTCAAGTGCGCGACGTTGGTAGGAGGAATGGACATGGTACCTCAGGCCATCTCGCTGTCCAAGAAACCACACGTCGTAGTAGCGACACCTGGGCGCTTGCTTGACCGTGAGTCACGCACATATACGAACTATACGTGACAGCCATACTAACCACATCACGTAGATCTTGAAAACACCAAGGGCTTCAGTCTGAAGCACTTGAAGTACATGGTCCTCGACGAAGCCGATCGCCTGCTCGACCTAGATTTCGGCCCCGTGCTAGACAAGATCCTGAAGGTACTTCCTCGGGAAGGACGACACACATACCTATTCTCTGCGACCATGTCCTCCAAGGTCGAGAGTCTTCAACGCGCCGCCCTACAAAACCCAGTCCGCGTTAGCATCAGCAGCTCCTCGCACCAAGTCGTCTCGACCCTACTCCAGCGCTACATCTTCCTTCCCTTCAAGTGGAAGGACCTCTACCTCATCCACCTCCTCAACGACAACATCGGCCACCCGACCATCATCTTCACGCGCACAGTCAACGAAACACAACGTATCTCCATCCTCCTCCGCACCCTTGGCTTCGGCGCCATCCCACTCCACGGCCAACTAGGCCAGTCCGCCCGTCTCGGTGCCCTCAATAAATTCAAGTCAAAGAGCCGCGACATCCTCGTCGCGACCGACGTTGCTGCCCGTGGTCTCGATATCCCCGCCGTTGACCTCGTCGTCAACTTCGACTTGCCGAGCGACTCTCAGACGTACGTTCATCGTGTTGGTCGTACGGCAAGAGCGGGAAAGTCGGGTAAGGCGGTATCGTTCGTTACACAGTACGATCTTGAGATCTGGCTAAGGATTGAGAATGCCCTTGGCAAGAAAATTCCGGAAGAGGCCATCAACAAGGATGAAGCGATGGTATACGCCGAGCGCGTCGGTGATGCGCAGAGGATAGCTGTCAGAGAGATGAAGGACTACCATGAGCAAAGAGGTAGCAGAGGCGGACGCGGTGGCCGAGGTGGATCAAGAGGAGGACGCGGCGGAGGTCGGGGCAGAGGTCGCGACACGATGGACACTGAGGAGGGTTAGATGTGCCAGGCGTAGTTACATCGATGTGTCCTGGGTCCTTTTGGCGTTTTGATCTTTTCGCGTATACCCTACGAGTTGCTTGATCCCCGACCATGTCTTGGAGAAGATGGCACCCTTGGTCAGGACCGAAAAGTTTGTGTGCTTCTGTTTTGGATGGGGATGGGGATGGGGGTAGATTATGATGGATTATGCGAGCATCGAATATGATATATGAACACATCGCTTTATCGAGGAGATTTTGATGCGCCAGATGGCTAGTGTGGAGGGTATAAAAGGCGTCTTTCGAGCTCACTTCTCTTGTCTTTGTTAACATCCAAAATTTCCTCTTCGTTTCCAAAACGTAGATGAGACAGACTGATGATTCCAAAATGTCCCGATTTCTCGTCCATGTTCTCTCTCAAATTGCGAGGGTCACCCAGAAATGGCTCGGCCTGCTCGTCCCCTTAGCCTCTTACTTTACAACCAAAACTTCTGCGATCCTGTACATGGGATATGGTGTTTCAACATCTCACACTGGCCTCACATGCATTGTTACGGCGCGTCATACGTCATGCTGGAAGCCTGCTACTGTGCACGGTATAAAATCCACCCTGCGACGGCGTCTTCTCTCTTCTTCTCGTACACCAAAATCTTCTCTCCTCTTTCGAAAGATGAGGAACGGTATTATCATGACTTCAAAAGAAGGAGATCCAATGTTATGTTCTCCGCAAAACTCAGAAAGATCCCCGCTGTGGCTCCGCCCGTCGGTACCATCAGGCTCATACTTTATCATCAAAAGATCCTTCCGTTCTCTACATAGTATACGATATCCGAATGTTTGAGTTGAGACTTGCTGAAAAGGCATGACTATCCGGCTATGCGACTTTGAAAGCTCGCGATTGTGGATGGCTATCTAAGCTGTTCTGTGGTCTCGATCTTTCTTTCCTCCTCAAAACGGTTATCTTTCCTCTCGATCACCGAAAAGCTGTATTAGAATCATTCATGTTTCTGAAAGTTGAGGCCAAACTTGTGATGTCTCGTTCCGAAAAAATGGTGATATCGCACGCATGGCGCTGCTCCTGGGGAATGTTGAGCTATTCGTCTCGAGCCATGCTGTCGCGTCTATGAACGAAACGATGGGTTGCTATACTTCAAAAACTTCATGTTCAATACCCATGTGTTGTGCAGCATACAGCATAACTTCACATCAAGCACAACGCCCGTCAACAGCACAAATGCACTCTGCACTTCCACTTGTCACACGAGTTTAATCGCACGAGAAGAACTTCGTGTAGCATAGCAAATCTCACAAACTCGGCAGAGTCATCATCTGTCTGCGGTCATCTTTGAGTAGCAGTTTTGAACAACACTGGCGAGCTTGAGAGTAAGAGTGAAGTGCTGCAAAACCCTTTTATACGGACGCCGAAGTCGCCCACATAACGAGGTCTGCTTTGATGTTGGTTTTAGGAGCTTAAGAAACGAACAAGTCCATGACCTGTTCGTATGCAGATTTTGGAGGTCACATCGTTCTGTTCGGCGGCGTTTCCCAATCATGAGCATAGTGAAGGCGCCTTTTTGGAGTGCGGTAGACTGAACGAGGTTTTGAGTAAATGCGCAGAGTGCGGGAAAGCAGACATGCGATGTAACGGATGCGGTTTTGGAAAAGAACAGGAACAGTCCATAGGTTGTTGAAGACATCATTTTGGACACCTAAGTTAAGGCGGGTGGATAATGAAGTAGAAGAGGAAGAAAGTACTAAGGGGTATTTATGCGTCTTTGTATCACGTGTTGAAGTGGCATCGACAATCCCAGGGGAAGCACCGAGAGACATCAGGGAGCAGTCGTCGTTTTTTGGTATTGAGCAAGTCGCAGACGACAGAAGCCATATCGTGTTGCACGTCGCGTTTTGGAAAGCCCACATATTCGCATAATCCAGCTGCTTCTAGGTTTTGAACATATGGAAAAGTGATGAGTTCGCCGACGCTCACGGCGAGAGAGATGGAACTGAAGTAAAGTCAGGAACGGGCGGCCATGCGGTATGAAGGAAGGATTTTTGGATCCCTGCTGGCAGGAAACATCGGTCATGTAAAACCAGTTTTCGGGTTCTGCGGACCTTGAAGAGGGTCTTTGATGTAGTAGATAGCTTCATACCATGATTGGCAGCGACATGCTTGTTTGCTTGTTGTTATTGTAACCACCAGCGCAGCACATGAAATACCCAGCTGTTTGTTTTGAGTGCTGAGACCGCCGCGGGAGACAGCAAACACATAGATCCGTTTCTCTCCTGGTTTTGGTTCTATCGACAGGGAAATGTTGATTCATGAAGCCTTGAAAATCCGGAGTAGACGGTAGGCGAAAGAGTTGATCTCCATCAGGTTTTAAGGTAGATGGATAAAGAACGGGAGAACTGCACATCTGGATTAGGGCTCGCGATTTTTGGAAGAAGCACAGGAAGTCCATGGCTTATACGACGCGATGTTTTGGAATTCTCCAGCAAAGGAGTGGATGATGAAAGGGAGGAAGAAGGGCGACTGGGCGAGCTTTTATATCTCGCCAGGCGCTTTAATGCGCTAGAGTGGATCGAGGTGTCGAGAGACATGAACCTGTACAGTATGGCTTTTGGAATGCGTAAATTTCTGTCGTGCCGAAAGACATTGCGTTTGCAACTATCACTTTTCGAAAAGCCCAGGCACTCGCATTTGTGGGCTTCCGTGAGGTTTTAGACAGTTGGAAGGAAGAGGAATCTGTCTTTGCTCGCACGGAGGGAGAAAAAAGCAGCCACATGGAAAAGTGTTCTGAATACTTTAATGTTGGAAGTGCCGCCTGACTTTGGCAATAATTTGTGTTTAACGCGAGGCTTCTAGGACATTTCGAAGTGTTCAACAGTCCCATCGGTTCCGTCGATGAGTTTACGGTACGCCAGCGCGGCACATACGATATGCTGAGACGAGTTTTGGAAAGGAAGAGCTTTCGACCGGACCCAACAACCAGATGTCAGATGCTTTGGTCCAATTTTTGCCCATGCGTAAGGCACAAGGGGCTTTTGGAGAAGGCCAGTTCCGCGTAGATGATAGAAGAAAGAGTCAATCCATATCAATGACATTTATATACTCCTTATCCCTTAGATCGGCGTACCCGCAGTACCCTTCTCCATCTCCTCACAAAGCTTACCCAACTCCTCAATCACAACCTGATGGTCATCCCACTGCTTCAACCCACTCACCACGACCACCGCAACCGGCCCATCACAGTTCTTGATGTAAATCGGCACGCCACCACCATGGATCGCATAGTCTTTCGCCGTCTCACCAAGACCCATCTTAGCCTTGAACTTCTCTTCATCGCCCTCAAATTGGTTCTGCAGACGCCATGTGCTTGCGTTGAAGCGGATGACGGCTGCACGTTTGCGGCTGACCCAGAAGTCGTTGTCTAGGGCTGTGCCGGAGTGGGTTACCTGCTTCATTTTAGCATAGCATTGATACGTGTTGATCATGGTACTCACGGCATGGAAAAGCACATGACCTGGCGTGCTGATGGTAGAAATATCTACAACAGCCGGTCGCTCAAAGGTAAGCAGGCGTGTGCGGAGGTTGTAGCCGAGTTTGAACGCGATGCCGGAATCCCAGTGTGGCAACAGGGCGGCCTTTTCTTGCTTCTTGATGGCTTCGACATCGCGGGGTGCTTCTGAGAGGCCCACGTGTTGCGGGATCTGGATATCGTCTGTCGCCATCTTAAGAGTTGTTCGTTGCCGTGGTTAAAGTGGTGTAGATAGGCGATCAATGTATGTGGTAGCAGGCTTCAAGGAATCGCTGTTCTGCCCGCAAAGTAGTGGCTGATGCAGAAGGATATATCTCCGATAACATGTTGAGATGCCATGCCGAGTTCTAGATCGCCGATGTCATCCGTTGGCAGAGCTTTTCATAAATGTGGCTCTCCCGGCAGGCGGAGGCTCCGCATTGTTGCGCTAATTCCCCGCCATCATCGATCTGCCGCAGAGCCGCGTCGGGTCGCGCTCCTACTCTTTCGACACGCTCAGCTGCCGACGCGTTTTCACGTGTGATATACGTCGCAGCGACCTAGGCATGTCTTTGAAGGGCCACAGAGTGATGCGGCGCGAGAATTACACGTGCTTACTCGGTTCAGAGGGCACGATGCCGGCGTCCGGCCATCCCCACGGCAACTTCGATTAGAGCTCACAATGACCTCCAGCTTTACATTATCGGCTGTAAAGGCAGAATAGAGTGCGCCTTCGACTCGGATTGCGGCCTGGTCGTGGGTTGGGTTAGGTCTATCATCAGGTGCGGCGCGTGTAATGGGTAGTCGCTACGCGGCACGCAGTATGAGAAAGAGAAGGACAGCACGTTGCGACCACCGAGAACATCGCAAACACTCACGTCATCATTGCAGCCCCCACACAGGCCCTTGAAACGACACGTCGATAAAGACATAATCTGCCTTCGCGAGACGCTGATGCTATTCAGGTCCGCGATCCGACGTACCTCGCTGACATCAGCGAACGCAAATACCTGATACTCGACGGCAAGGCGAACGTACGTTTCAACAATGTTGCTACGCAGATCTTTGGAGGCTCTGCGCAGCAAGTCTGTCGCGGTCACTTCTCCAACTCATCGAACTCAGACTATTTGGGCGATATGGCTTGAAGATGCGGGCCTAGCGGACCTGGGCTTCTCTTTAACCCGTTGAGCAAGGCTCACGTCGATCGAGACGGACCTTTTTCCAACACAAAAATATCGTTCAGTCGTCCTATGCAGCGTCCATTCAAACTTCCGTGCCGCAGGACCGGTATGTTGTTCTGATCCAAAGATAAAGTACCTCGAATATGCCTTACGCCCCTCGGCGTCAGAACAGGCTGGCAATTTTAAACCTGAGGGGGGCGTCAGGCATCCGAACAGTACTGTTTTCTCGTCGGCATGGAACCATTCCGTTTGTCATTGTGGGCTGTTCAAAGTGAGTGCTCTATTTCTGTTCATGTGTCTGAATATATGAAGAAGGCATGACGCTCCAAAAGCGTGACCACACACGCACACTCAGCAACGACTACTCTCATACCACTTTGTACACATCACGATTTTCGCATCCATCAGACTACTGCTTCTTCGATTGGTTGTTCGCGGCAATTGAGCACCTCTTTATCCGATTCGCTGTGAACTTCCCCGCTTCGCCAAGGCTTCCGACATGGTTCACATCTCGCGCGTTGTTCTGGGGGCAATCGCAGTCTTCCTTACACACATCACTATTGGAGCCGCTACAACTGGGCCTGCTGTCTCCCTCCGTCACAGGATGGCTACCAATGACGAAGTGGGAACTGGATCAACCAGCCCCATCGATTCGGCCAACCCCGTGGTGAAATCATCATGCGCCCCCTCAGACAACAAGGGAAACGAGGGAGATACATGCCAGCAGGATTCAAATGACGCTTCTCCAGCAGGGACCATGGAGACTACGAAGCGCGTCAAGAGAGAGGAAGATATTCCCAGAGCCTATCTCCTCAGCACCATTGACGGCATCAACAGAGCCCAATACGAAGAGTGGGCCAAGAAGCCGCCGCTTGGTGACAAGGAAGGTGACATAATCGCTTTCGATGAGCTCGATTATGTTTCTTGTCAATATCTCAATCTTACTGACGCGGAGGCCGCTATTGTGCGCCAGGATCCTATCATAAGATTCATCGAGCGAATTACTGAAGACGATGGCGAGCTGCGCGTCATCCCTCCGCAGGAAGATCCGAGTTCACTACTTCCAAGTTCACTTCATGTCAAAGCTCAGGCACTCAACCAGAGGGATGAGAGTGCAGCTCATCTCCAGTTGCTATCAGCCAGGAACCAGAGAAACGACCCCACAAAGCTACCGAACTATGTGTTCGAACCTTCACTCGGCAAAGGTCAAACTATCTACGTCCTCGATAGTGGTTATCGTAAGAGCCACCAAGAATTCGATGCTTCGGAGCGCGAGGTTCGAGACTTTACTGTTGCTAACCGATACACATTCGCTGGTATTGGGCTCACGCCAGATCAACAAGGTCCAGAGGATATGACGGATGTCACTGGTCACGGCACTATGGTTGCGAGCATCGCAGCCGGATACGTCAGTGGTGTGGCTTCGAAAGCAAATCTTGTTGTCGTGAAGATGAGGAATTGGGCCAAGAACCCTTTGAACCCTGACCGACCTGATCTTAAACCACGCGGCGTTACGGACTCAGCGCTAGAGTATGCCTTCGCGTGGACAAGAAAGGACATTAGGAAACAACGGCTTGAGAATCCCGACCCTAATGCAAGGTACATTATCAACCTATCTTATGGTAAGTGTTGCCTTCCACGACCTGGTCCTAGACCACACTAACAACAGTTCAGGCTGGGACAAAGAAGAGCATCCTGGTAAGATTGCGGTATTGGAGTATGCACTCGCGGAATGCAAGAAAGACGGTGTCACGCTTGTTATCGCCGCGGGTAATGATGGAGAACTTCGCACTCTGGATTCCCTCATACCGCAAACCTATGGCACCGACGATAGGTTTGAAATGATCACTGTTGGTGGCGTGGACCAGACCGGGAAGTATTACGCACACACAGTCCAAGGCAAGGAGGGCCAAGGCGGCCAAGTCGATGTATACGCCGACGCAGTTCAAGTTGTTGCTGCGAAGCATGACGACAAGGATGACTCCACTGCGCCAGTTGATGGAACTTCCGCTGCGGCACCAGCCATAGTAAGTATTCGGCAACATCTCCAACCTAACACAAGACGCTAATGACGGAAGGCCGGGCTCGCTGCATATCTCTTCAGCATCCCGGGACTAACCAGCAACTGGGGCGACGACACCGCACCGGCAGACATGAAGAAGTTCATGTTGAAGAACTCTGAAGTCAGGAACGACAATCCGTTTAAAGAAGGCGAGGAATATCCTACATCGCCAAAGCCCGACAAGGAGAGCCTCAAAGTACCATACAATCTGGCGCAGAATACGTACGATATCTTCCTTGCCTCAAATCATCACGAACTAACTCGGCCACAGACTGTGTGATCTTCCTGATGCGGCAGCCAAGCGTTCTCTCTTCACAAAGCGAGCCCCAACAACACCCGAGAAGTCGGTTCCAGGCCGCCCGATCATTGAGGGTGGCGAAGTCACGAACGAGGATTTGAAGAATGTTCGTCACCTTGTTTAAATGGCGACGAAGACCATGAACTGACAACACTCCAGGAGATCTGCAACATCCACAACCGCCCCACTCCAGAGACCGAGCCCGAGCCAGCACCAGAAGCACCAGCACCACGCCCCAACACGGCGGCCTGCAAGGTTCTCCAGAAAGGTGTCGGTCTCGGGGAATTCGAGGTCACTGGATCTGGTTGGGGTGACGAAGCTTCGCTCAAGGAGTTGTCCGGTAGTCATCCATTCAGTTATGAAAACGGCGATTCTTTCACGGCGAAGTTTGAGAGTGAGAAGAGTCCGGGTGAAGTAGAGACTGCTGTGAGGGAGATGTCCGGGTTGGGCGATGTTACTTGTACTTAGAGAATGGAGTTGGAAGGGTGGCGCATGTGAAAGCTTGGTTTGGATGGCGAACGAGGCGTTTGGGACATGGGCTGCGCTTCTGCATGCATGGTTGCGAACGTCGTTTCATCAGGATTTGCTATCACTGTCCGCAGCCCTATCGAAAACACATGGGCTCTTCTCTCACATACCAGTTCTGATCCGTAACTTGGTGACATAGTTGCGTGAATACCCACTTTTTGAACAAGGAAACACATCAGATCTTCGAACAAACTTTTTGATATTGAGTAGTAGAAAATGCATTGGCGCACCTCTCAGAGACATGTGTTGCTCTGCTGACTACTTCGGTATGCTCGCCCCAGGTCTCCGAACTCCATGATCTGAAGCAGTGAGAAGGGAAGCGGCAGGTATTTATACAGCATAGGAGGCTAAGAGCATGTCTCACATGGCGGCGAAACATCCGCTTTCTGCATGTCGCGCAGGCATGAAGCCTTTCTGATGGATTCTGAAGTGCTCGAGGAAACGACGCACCCGAACATGCAATAATGGGTTTGAAGCGTTGGAAATTTGATGGACATGGTCGACTGAAGTCGTGAAGAAAGGGACAAAGCCGAACGATTAGAAGTTTGTATACTGCGCATCGGTATCATGCGCTAGTCAGTAGACAATTTTGGAATCATCTGAAAGTTCATTCCGCATGTAAAGGTAGGGTAGCTGTTTCTCGATCGCTGCGAACACATTGATATGGATTGATGTTATTTTCGAGCTGTGTAGTGCGAGCCACAAGTGGCCGAACGACATCATCCTGGACAGTGCTTGATTTTAGAGAACTGCGAATGCGTATTGTTGAGGGAAGAAGGCGGGAGAGAGAAAGGGTGGCGTTTTATATCGAACGTCAACCCACGAACGCTGGAAGGTAACCTGGCAAGTCGAACGAGCTTGCCGCTATGCGGTGTTATCGTGAACATTTTGATGTACTCGGCCCAGAACCCCGGGGCCATGTCCTATTCGGTTTGATTTTTCGATAATGGGTGTATTTAAAAACGCCTGGCAGGCAGGAATCCGTCACATGGGTGGCCGTACTCAATCTTTAGGAAACCATAATGATTTGCGTGTTTATTGAGGCAGATGGTAGCCAGACAGCAGAAGCTTTTGTGGTCGGAAGGCGGCAGTCTTGCAGAAACATTTATCGATGTCCAATCGCTTTTTGTATAAATGCAGCTGGCATGTCAGATCTTGCAAGCGGAACTCGAAAAGATGAAGAGACAGGAAGACATGGCCAGTTTGAGTGTGGCTTTCAGTAGTAGCATGCAGGTGCACGGCGAAGGGAGGCGCACCACTCATCATCAGCTTCATCATCTTTTTGGCATGCAGAACAGCGTAAAGTGAAGTTAGTAGACATGGCACTCAGCGCGAGAAGATCTGGTTTTATACCAGCACCAGCGCCCGTACTTCCGCACCGTCCCTCGCTTGCCGGCATGTGCCGGTGACGTCAGAGGCCCCCTGAGGCCGTCTACGCGTCGCGTCGCACTCGCGCATGCCCTCTGCATTCCAAGGTTACATTTGTCAATACCACAGCTCCTTCTCTGCGCATTCTGAATTATCGTTCTCTCCTTTCGAGCGACGGAAGATCTGGACTGTTCGGTAATTACTGCTCCGATAACCGAGTGCGGGTTGACCCTGGACGATGCGGGGACTCCGCGTCGGCGTCATTCCTTGAAGCTATTTCCGCAACTTCTAACGTGTTTGAACTGCGGAGACGAGCCTAGCCTGCTGATGGCGTTGCTAAACCCTTGCGACAAATTAGAGAGATGATATCTTCCGGTGGCGTTGGGGATGGCTTCGGTATAAGTACTGAGCGCTTGGCGCAGCACTCGCGATCGTGTGAAGTATATACGTATTCGTATCTCAACCATATCAGATCAGCTGCTTGGTGATTTCAGTCATCTCTTTCCAGTATGAAGTTCCAAACATCGTTACCATATCTTCTGGGCTTCGGCACCGCGGCCTCGGCGCTACCTCAAAGCCTCTCGGAGAGCCACGCAGGCGCAGCTACAAGAGCAACTATACCAACCATCTGGATTGCAGGCGACTCTACGACCGCGCCAGATGGCGGTCACAACGGCACAGAAGGCTGGGGTCAATATCTCCAGTACTCATTCGGCACCAATGCGAAAGTAAACAACTCCGCTTATGCCGGACGATCCGCGCGCTCGGTGCGTACCCTCTTCTTCTTCTCTCACAGCTCAAATCGAAAGGAGAAGACGGGCTAATGCCTAACTACTACAGTTTACACGCGAAGGCCGTTTCGACAGAATAGCCAAAGCCCTCCAGCCCGGCGATTGGGTCATCATCGAATTCGGCATCAATGACGCCGGCACGCTTCAAAACGGCTCCACGAGTTCAACAGGCGACAAAGGTCGACCACCTTGCCCTGGTGTGGGCGATGAGACATGTGAAGTGACATTCAAGTACGCCATCCGACAGCCATACCCATCAGCATTGACTAACATATCCACCCGCGCAACAGCAACGCTACGGAAGTCGTCCACACATTCCCCTCCTACATCAAGACCGCAGCCTCTACTTTCCTCTCCCTCGGCGCATCCGGCGTAGTAATCTCATCGCAACTTCCGACCAACGTCTGGGAATCAGGAAGTTACAGCTTCACGCCCGGAAGATTTGCCTACTACAATATGTATGTATCACCCGGCCAACCACATCAATGTCTACCATCTGCGATTTTGAGGACCAAAGAACGAGTCTGACTAACATTCGACACAGGCTATCGGCCCTCGAATTAGGCGGCCCAGCATCACATGTATACTTCGTGGAGCATGGGAGTTACGCAGCGCAAGCGCAAAAGCTGTTGGGAAAGGAGGTGGTGGATAAGGAGTATCCGATGGATCATACGCATACAGCGCCGTTTTTGGCGGATGTGGTACGTTTCCATCTCCACCCGCCCATGGCGTTTTTCTCTTTCATTTTTCGAACATCTATCTCTTCCTTATATTTTTTGTGTTTTGTTTGAGGGAGTGTTTGACTAACAAGCACAACAGCATAGCCAGGCTTTTGTACTGGGACTGAAATGCGGAACTAGTCCGTTGGCGGGGTTGGTGGTCAATGCTACGGCGAGGATCGAGATGGGGAGGGGAAGTTGTTTGCCTGCCAATGCGACGTTGCCGATCTAGGTGCTGGAAGTGGGGTTGAATACGTCGTAGATTTTGAAGAGAACATCAGCGCCTCGATCAAAGAATTTGAAAAGCATTGGAGAAGTCCAGCGCGCAGTTTCCATGATCTACTCCAGGGGAATCTATCGGAAGACGCAGGACATTCAATTTGAGGAGTCCCTTTTTGGAAATACAGCGCAATGATGTGTAGTAGGAATAACCAAGAGATAGGAGCGAAAGTGGTCATGCATTTGCCACCAACTTCCTGGAGTTCAGTTCGCAATTCTTTCATGTATGTGACGTTTAGAGTTGAAGTGGAAGTAGAGAGGTTATCTCGTGGGTATTTTCCAAGAAACGCCAGAATCAAAGCAATATCTCCTAAGAAGATCTGGAAATGGCGAACGCGCAACTCTCATAAGTAGATCGTAGAGTTCTTTTGGACTCGGGATAACACATACACAGAAGGGTACATTTTTAGTAATGCAGGACAGGGTCGTATGTCTCGATCAACCGAATGAGAGTCAAAACGGCCATGACTTTTCGCTTGTTTGTTTTTCATTGGAATGTAATCCTGAAATTTTGATGCACGCAAATATAGCAGTGGAAGTAGGAAGAAAGGTGGTATTGTAGTCATTTTATACGCAACGCTAGCAACTAAGCACTAGTTTCTAAGAAATTAGAAAAGAGCGAAGCGTAGAGATTTTATAAGGAAGATTCTAACTGTGATTTAGACTTAACAGAACATAAGCTAGATTTGCACTCTTTTTAATGTTTAAGAATGTTTGCATCTGTACGAAGGAGACACAACCAAAAAGAGGAGCAGACCTGACCATTAGGGATAGATCTGCGCTTCTCGAGTTTAGCTTCTTCTTTCGAAGTGAGCGGTACAGGAGCAGAAGTAAAGGTAGTACGTTAGATGTTTTACAAGCAACCCTGCAAACCAGGAAACACTTGCTGAAGAGATTTGAGCAAGGCGAAGCGCGAGCCTCATGCATTGCCTGATTTCTCTTTTTGGGCTCCGCAGAACATTGTCTTGTCCTAAACCTTTTTTGGTGAGTTGAAAATATCGCTGCTGCGCATATGATGCTACACAGAAGAGGAAAACAGCGAGCATAGCTGGACCGTGTTGTGTTTTTGGTATGTGGAATTTACCTCGCACATTTTGAAGTACTTGAAGGTAGGAAGGAAGAAAGGAGGACGGTTTGGTGGACACTTTATATGCAATGTCAGACGCCAAGTAACCTCTTGCGGAGCCTTAAGCGCCCAGTTCTCATCCGATTGTAACTAGTCTGTTTTGGCTTTTGAACGTCTGGTCGTGCGATGCCTTTACGACAATTTTAATGATACACCGCAATCGCTTTCATTTGGACTTCCGTCCACACAAAAGGAGAGCAGGCCGCCCATATGTCTGCATGATGTTTCTTTTGAAGAAGCAGGACCCATAAACTGAAGCCTTAATTTTTTCAGAGTAGACAAGAGGAATATAGTACGCACGAAACGTAGCGGGGGAGCAGGTACGATTTCAGCGACACAAGAGGAGAGCAGGACGCCCATTGCTTCGTTTTTTGACTTTTTAGGAACCCCAGGAATCATTGCTGGTAGCAAAGGTATTTTAGAGTGGAACAGAGGAGCGTAGTGACCATTTTTTGTGAAACATAGCGGCCGGATGAACAGGTATGATCTCGGTGGCACGAGAGAAGAGCAGACCGTCCATGGCCTCAGCTTTTATCGGCTTTGGAGAACCAGAAATCACGGCTGTGAGTATCTCGAATTTCGGAGTAGAAGACAGGAATGCGGTAATGGCTTAAGATAAAAAGAAGAGAAGCACCATGTATGGAGCGCGCAAATGTTTCCAAGTAAGACGAGCGCACCACTGCCATCAGACGCGAGAAAGAAGTTTTCGATCTCAGACACACATGTGTATGTCCGCAAACTCTTGTGGTGCACCTGAGTAATGCCAAAAGAAGGCGAAAAGCCAGACGCCAACATCAAGGTTTCAGCTCGCTTTTTCGAGAAAACCGACTGGTCGTTTTGGAGTGTTGGAGAATACGTGGAAAGGTGCAGTGTAGTAGGTATTTTATGTAAGAGGCCAAGAGACCATGTGACACTGGAGAATAAGTTTAGAAGTTTAGAAAGGGCAACCGCATAGTTCTCATCGCCAACGGGTCAGATTGTTTCGGGTTTGGGACAGACATTCGTAGGTCGCCTACATCTTTTGGTGATACAGCAATGCGACAGTTACTGCAGTTGAGGAACACCACAAAAGGCAGGGACGGACATTCGTCTTGTTTGTGGATGTTTTGAAATTTTGAGCTCACTTTGTTGGAGTGAGAGAAATAAAGAGGAGAAGTGGAAGCGCGCTGTCGTAGAAGTTTTATACGGAAACCCCGAGACATTGCGCGTGGAATGGTTGTTTTTTGGAGTGGCATGCGCAAGGCTCATCGCATCGAATATTGCTAGTTTTTGGGGTCTTGCACAAGCATATGCAACCCCGTTGTGTCTTTTGGGGTTTCGAATAAACATGTAGGGGTGGACGCCGAAATCTGGACACATGTGGCGGACGTTGCGACATATTGAAGGAGAACGCGGAGGCAGAGACAGCCATGCATCAGAATGGTTCGCTTTTTGGAAAACACAACCAAGGGTTGGATAGAGGATGAGAAGATATGAAGAATGGGAAGAAAGACAGCTTTTATATGCCCTGCCAAGCGCACAAAAACGAAGTCAGTGGGAAGCGATGTAGTGAGAGAAGTGTCGCACATCACATTGACAAACATCGAAGATCTTTTGATGATGACAAATTGGTATCATTACGCATTACTTTGTTTCTCAATCATCCATCCACCGACTATCATACAACATCGTCATCCTCTCAACTAATTACATGGCTCATAGGCCTCATCCACTAACTTTACATGCCTACAATGCTACAGTAGCATCATGACATCCACATTCTCATCTCTCATCGCACAGACTTAACCAGCCTGGTACAGACCAAGAGCAACAACGTGGGGGTTGATCATGCTCAAGTTGAAAGGAGTAAGGAAGGGGTTGGCATCAGTCAGCGCAACGAACATGGTACCGTTGACGGATGGGTCACCCTCGTAGACCTCAGCAGCGGGCTGGTATGTGAAACCAGTGTTCTCGCCAGTGACCTCAAGGGGCGTGTATGTCAAGTTCAGCTGGCTGACCCAGGCAACGTACGCGGGGGCGCCGGCACTGGTGTCCGTGACGTAAGAGTTGTTGGGGCCGACAGCCTGACCGGGCTTCTCCCAGGTGAAGTTGATCTTCTTGCCGGGGAAGGACAGGGGTTCGCTGTGGTTGCGCGCGATGGCAGGGCCGCAGGAGTAGCCTGGGTGCTCAGTGCCGTTGATGTTGACGCAGGACTCATCGGCGGGGATGGTGGAGTCAGAGGGGTCAGCGATGCGGTCGCCAACTACCTCGTGGGGCTTGGTATCGTTGGGCGAGAAGCGGTTGGGGTTGGCCTGGTTGTCGATGAGCAACGTGGGGAAGTTTTGCCATGCGAGACGAGTTGTGTTCTCAGGGCACGAGCTGATGTAGGGTGCCAGGTAGGTCCATGCCCAAGACTGCGGGATACCGGTCTCGAACCATACGGGCTGGGGCGCAAGGCCGAGCATTTGGCGGAAAGACATTTGCTGGCGGGCCTCGGTGGCAATGGACTGGGAGAGGAGGGAGGCAACCTCGCGGGAGTCCAAGTGGGCGAGGAAGCCCCAGACGCCAGACTCGCCCCAGCGGGTGAGCTTCTGGTTGAAGTCGATGAACTCGCGGACGGTGCGGTAAGGGTAGTTGTAGGTGCACTGGGGAGGAGCAGTCTCGCCGAGCATGTTGGTCAAGAGGGTGGCGTGGCCACTCTCTTGCTGGGCCATGAAGGCAATGTAGGCGCGGTCCTCAGCAGTCAGACCAGCGTCGAGGAAATCCTCTGCGGAGAAGATGGCGAGACCGTTGTTGAACAGGTCGAGTTCGATCCATTCCTGGTAAAGACCCAGGGTGATGGACTCGTAGTCGAAGTCGCTGTTCACCATGTAGCGGGGCTCACTGCCGTTGGTACCGAGACCACCAGCGGGCGTATAGGGAATAGGCATGGGGTTCTGGGGCTTGCCATTGGTGTTGTAGTAGGTAGCGGTGGGGTTTGGGGGCATAGGGGCGATGGCGGTGCCGATGGTAGTAGGCGCCTTAGCAGCTCCAGTGGTGGTGGGAGTGCCATCGTATGGGCCATGGCTGGTTGCGCCAGTGACATCTGAACTCCTTCGGGGAGGAGCTGAGCCAGGTGCGGTGGGGATGGCAGCAACCTGAGAGTCAGGACCGAAAACCGAAGCGGGTGTGGCAGCTGGCGTGAAGGTAACGGAGAAGCTGGCATCCGCGTTGGTGTAGCCTGGGACGTCTTCAGTCGGCTTAGCAGCGCTGTAGCCGTCCTGGGGCGCAGGAGCGGCAGCAGCAAAAGCTGCGAGTACCGAAGTGGTGAAGAAACTCTTGGTCAACATCTTGAAGTCGATTGTCGGGTCGAGGTGTTGTGCGGCTGGGACAATGGACGGCGTCTGTAATGATTATATACACGCATCGCGCATCAGTGACCGCATCGCGTCAACGCTACTTCCTACTGATTTCATATCGATGACCACAAG
The DNA here is from genome assembly GCA_023758005.1 of Alternaria sp. BMP 0032. Lineage (NCBI taxonomy): Eukaryota > Fungi > Ascomycota > Dothideomycetes > Pleosporales > Pleosporaceae > Alternaria > Alternaria sp. BMP 0032. The sequence goes on along the minus strand of JAFVMD010000023.1, from coordinate 366,520 downwards.
CGTCGCCGCCAAAAGAGGTTAACAGCTATGATTTCATGACTGAACGGATGCGGTAGTGCAAGCCGCGGATATCGAAAAGTCGGCCACGACATGGGAATCTCGGGATTGGCATCGGGAAGACATTTCGGACGAATCAGAAGACGCGCTGCTGAATCTTGCCTGCTCAGTGCACCGTAATGCCTGCTGGGAAAACCTGGGCGCTGCGTGAACGCGTGCGTGCAGGGGGCGCGATGGAGCGTGTTTTCCACGATTTGCCGCGTGCAGACAACGTGACGACGTGATGACATGGTGGAGCGTTTGAGTTTTGAGCCGCTAGTGCTCCCGCCCCGCAAGAGATCAACAACGATAATTAACAAAACCGGGTTCCTTCCAAGGCTTCGGCGATGTCGCCAGTGCTCTTTGGGAGTAGCTCAACGCTTAAGCATACACCCGGTCTACATTTGTTGCTGAGAAATCTCGACCGGTACATCCAGATGCTCGCCCCCGCGGAGCGACCAACCCAGCAATTCAAATCGCACTGGCACGGGAGCCCCAGGCTCGGGTAAACATCAGAAGCTGCAGGTACAGAAGCAGGCTCATCTCCGCTTGGCCGCTTACCGATGCGGCCATGTGAGCGCGCTCCATGCATGCTGCAGCATGTGGATCGTAGATGAGGAAAAAGCTCTGGCCGACGAAAAAAATAAACGTGCATCTGCGATAATATGGACAAGGAAGATGGGCGCATTACGGATGCAGCTTGCATGTCTACCCCTTACCTAAGCACATCGGACGATGACGTTAGATCTGCGCAACGCGCGCCGATGTTTGACGAACGGCGAACATCATGGGTGCCACGCGAGATGATTATTGGAGAGGCTGCGGTAAAACAACGCAACAACGCACAGCGCACATGCAGTTTGTGGAGCGATAACACGTGCGAGCTGGGATGGGATGGCAATAGTGGAACTGGTGTTATTTCTTTGATGATAGAATTATTTCGCGCGCGACATCGGACCCCAATTCTCCCTGGGCGCAAGCTGGTAGCGGACGTATTTGCCCCTGTCGTGATCCTTACCAAGCTTCTCGTCAAAGTTGACCTCGAACTTGGTGTTGAGGTAAGCTGGCAGATCTTTTACGGATGTCGTCGCCGATTCATCGCCGCTGTTTTCTCCATTGCTTTGCGCTCCAGGCGCCGGATCGGCCGGTACTTGAGCAGGTGCTATGTCGGCAGTTGTCGTTTTTGTGTACCCTGTTGCGTTGGACTTTGCGAGAATGGCGGCGCCTGGGCTTCCTGCTTTGGGCAGATTCTTCAGCGGCGCTCTTTGCCGCACCCATTCGAGCATAATGTGCCAAATGTCCTTCCACGATGCGTCGGTCTTGATGGAGCCAGGTTTGCAATGGCTCATCGTCACCCTAAACCCCGCATGTCGTAGCGCACCACGCATCGCCGCCAACGGCGGCGCTGAACAGTGAACTATCTTCGCTACCGAACTTGGGATGATGAAAAATGGGTGGTGGTCTACCTCTGCAGGATCGGACTTCGGAATGAGGGGATCTAGGACCTGAGTCTTTCCCCCATTTGACTTGTCCAGCTTGGTGCCAAATGTGATCTCCTCCAAGGCTGTATGCAGCATTCCTTCAATACGGTCCGTTGTTGCGTACGTCTGCTTGTCAACTTCGTTTAGCTGCGCTAATACTCTTTCGATAAAACCGACATTATGCAACGGCCCGCCGTACATTGGTCCTGACAGGTGGGTCTTGTGGCCGCAGTGCTCGCAGTGTTGGTCCGCGGAGGGTCCTTGTGCAAAGCCGTGCTTGTACATTGGGTCGCCGTTCTTGTTCTTCAGCACTTTGTTGCGAGCAAGAAACTGGGTAGTCCATGCACCGCAGCCGCTTTCGCAGTGGTATACAAGCATTGTCTTGCCGGCGAGAAGCTTGACGTCGGTGGGCGCTTTGCGCACTCGTACGAATACTCGTATATAGTAGTCGATGGAGAGAGACAGTAGGGGCTCGATAGCCATGCCATATCGACCAGCCGAGGTTGCGATGGCGTGTAGAACCAGGCGTAGCCCGCCTTCGTGGCAGGGCTCTCCCTTGAATGGCAGTCCACCATACTGTGAGTAGGTTTTCTCGAGGTAGCCGTGTGACGCGAAGATGGCGGAGTCGGTGCACGTTACACAGAGTAATCCGTCGTCGTTGATGGCTTGTATGGCCGAGTCGATAAAGGGAGCGGCAGTGCCGTATGGGTCAAGGTCAATGACATCGTAGCCCTTTTTGTCACAATAGCTGTACATGTAGGCTATGGCGTTACCAGTTTTCGCTGTTACCGTCTCCTCGAGCTTGTTGTGCTTCACGTTGAGCTTTATGGAGTCGACAGCATTCTGTGACATGTCGTTTGCTGTAACGGCGGTTGCAAATGGGACTTCTTTCGCGAAGCGTAGGGCACGGAGACCGGTCGCGGATAGGGCATCGAGGATCTTGAAGGATGGTCTCCAGGGCGTCCGTCCTCCATTCGCACCAGTAGCATCGTCCTGATCATCTCCACCCTCTTCTTCTTGCTCGGCGGCACCGTATTTATCTAATGTCTTCTGCCTCTTTGGGTGGACCGCACCTTCTTCACCATTAGCCTCTACAAGCTTCCTCTTTTTAGACAGACTTTCATCTGTGGTAGGAGCCTCAGTCTCACCATTCCCACGATTCGTAGTATCTCCCGCCGCCCGTTCCGCTTGTATCCGCTGTCGCGTGCGTTCCCTCTTCTGTTTGAATTGCTCGTGCTTCTTCAGTTTCCGTTGTATTGAGTCCAGGCCGAACGTCTTGATCGCAAGTACAGTCAAATCGCGATTGAACTGCTGGATGGGATTGTAGAAGACTTGTTGCTTTGCATGTTCCTCTTTGGACAGCCTTGGGTCGGTGGACGTGGGGATGTCGTGGGGGACCAGAATATGCGCGAGGCCTTCCTTGATGGTGGTGTATTCTTTGCCGTCGTGGCTGATATGTTGGTCGGCTTGCGGCGTCGCATCAATAGTCTGCACAGTTGCGTCGGTCATGGGGACGTCGGAGGAAGCCATGGCGAGGGAGGTGTGGAATGCGCGTGGGAAAGAGCTACTGGTTGCCCATGCTCTGCGGGGAAGGCGTGGAGGGACTCGGAAGGCGCGTGAGCAGCGTGTCCAGACTAGAATGGAGGCCAGATTGGAGGTGAGTGTAGAGGTCGATCTAGATCCGGCAATAGTCGTGGCTTGAGCAAAGAGTCACGGCGCATCCACGGTTCTGTCGCGTCGAGCTCCAAATTTTTGGCTTCGGAGTTAAGCTTAAATTTAGCGTCACCGCGCGACTTCCCCGCGTCGCCTGTCACGGCTATCACTACTCAATGTATACAGCGAGTATACTAGATGCACATTGTCGTGATACTAATGAACCGGCGCACAGAATGGTGCTATCGATATACCAACATTAACATGCAGCAAACAACATCCAAAGCGTGCATAGTGGTTCCGCATAGACCAATGGGTGAGTGGCTGCCTGGAGAGGGCTGAGACTCCTGCTCCGCCTCACCGGCCCCTTGAACGCCTCATTCACACCCAAGTATCGTCTTTCCCTTTTCATCTTAATCGCGATTTCTATCACATTACTCTCTGCGTATTTTCCTTTGATATTTCTTCGCACGCTCGAGAACATACACCATGGGCAGACCTTCCGATCCCCCACCCAGCTATCGCGACGACCCAGACGCCGTCTCACTCCACACCACCCCAGACGACTACACCTACGACGATGCACCCGAGATCTCCGGCCTTCCGCCTTCCTACACCGACAGTGAAGCAGGTACCAGCAATGTACCCGCATCCTCGATCCCCATCCACCACGTCGCGCCCCCAACTTCATCAACGAACCACGCCAACCCCTCTTTCAAGAACGGAAACCCCGTCGTAAACACCACGATAAACGTCCAAGACCCGCTCTACGACAACGACCCCGCCGCCCTCGAAAACTCCATCCGCCTCCTCGCCGAAGCCGCCCCAACACCCCTCATTTACATTATGGGCACGCACCGCGAAACTACCAAGAAGAATAACGAGACCAAGTCGCGCTGCATAACCGACTTCCGTCTCGTCATCAACCTGTCAAAATACATCCACGCGCACTACATTGCCAACAACTTCGGCACCATGTCCCTCACGACAGCTGAGAACAGCGAGAAAACGCACCGCGGCACGATTCTCAAGTGTAGGGCACCAGGCGCGAAACAAGATATTGAAGTTGGTGGTGCTCAGAAACCGGGCTTGACGGAATGGTGCCATAGATACTGCGCCTCCCCCCGCGCACTTCGTATCTTCCGTGTGCGGCGCGACGTCACGGGTCTGGATGAAGCATACCTGCGCAGCCGCATCGAAGGCATAATCCGATCGACCAACTACCGCGGCAACATCTCCATAACCTTCCCCGTCGAAGACGCAAACGTCGATTTCTACACGAGCCACCGTGTGAATGCTTGGAGGCTGAAGACATGGGTGCGATGGATCTTCTACTTGACCTTCCTGTGGATCTTCAGTTGGCCCATCTTGTTCTTCGCGACGCGGCGCTGGAGCGTCGTTAGAGCTGAATGGCCATTTTCACGAACGAATAGTATGGGGAGGAAGGAGTACACGACTATTAGTGAGGAGGAGTGGATGGGTGAGTGGCATGTGGCGATTAGGAGACTGGTGTTGGAGAGATATGAAGGCGAGGCGAGTGAGGAGATGATGAGGGCAGTTATGCAGAGGAGTGAGGATCCGCCTGTGCCTGGGACGTTTAGGAGTGGGCATGTTGGTGTGGATAATGCGGTGGGTGTGCTGACGCAGGGGTTTCAGGTTGCGAGGGCGTTGAGTAATGGGGACGGGGTGGGGAGGGTAGGACAGAGTGGGTGGGGGTATGATTATTGATGAGTGTCTTGGCTCAGATGCTAGGATGGCGTTTGGGTAATCTACAATATTCAGATTTTAATTGCTGTTGGTCACATAGAGGCATGGAAATCCGTTGACTAGTACATATCATCATACAACTGCTACCACAGTGCTCTCATAGAACATTCAGGTGTCTACACCCTTCGATTGGGGACGACTTAGATCCTCCGTGTTTCCATCGAATCGAGCATGTGACACGATGGCTACAGCAAACCTACCCAGTCCCTTAGAATTTAAAAAGATGATTAACATGATCACTCTCACACCCGTCCACCCCATCGCAGAGCGTACGATGGCAACTCATCACCAACCAGACCCATCTCTCAGTGAACCTGACATCACAGCAGCTCTGAACATTCTCACAAGCCTGACGGAAGCCACATTAGCGAGCGATTGGCCATGTTTCAATCACGCTCGCGCCACTTTCATATGGCATCTGACACCCGCACAGTCCGACGAGGTCATTAGGAGAATCTCGGATCTCAGCCGATCTCAACGGCCTGAATATCCAACGTTAGAGCAATTGAAAAATTTGATTTCAGAGCAAGTGCTCAAGTCGATATCAAAGCAGGGGAACACTTCCACGACTGCGCATCAAGCACGCTACGAACACCCTTCCGTAGAAAGCGATGACGAATCTCAATCGGACAGAACAGAAGGGGGAGTTTCTTGAAATGGGAGGTAATTAGCACGTTGCAATGGCACATGCTTGAACATTACGGGGATGTCGGCTTAGATTTTAGAATGGCATTTGGGGTTATGTTCAAATCCCTGATTGTCTCTCGTAGCGGCGTATCTCGCTACTCTAAATCGTTGGTTTTCTGATATCACACCTAGAATGTCGATGTATGTAGTCAGTCTATGCCTCACGCGGTTCGTGTATGGGAGATTTTGCCTTTCAACGTGAACATAACAGTGGCATGCTGAGGTCGACCAAAAAGCCAACTGTCTACATTCTGCGATTGAGGCAACTCACATGCTTACGGTATGTAGTAGATTCGATCTTGTGACTCAATGATTGCAGCACACCTGAACGACCACACAGACTTAAAAGCGACTAATACGATCAGCATCCCCCTTTCGTTCAATCAGATCGTGCAGCGTAAGATGACGACATTTTATGATCCAGAATCACCCCTGAAGGTTGCTCGCATCACAGCCTTCGTAGACACACTGCTCAGTTTAACGGAAGCTATCAACATAAGTGAACTCCCATGCTTTGTAAATGCTCGCAATGCCTTCATAGAGCAGCTAACAGACGGGCAGCTCGACCACATTATCGGTAGACTCCTACAGCTCGACCTCACGCTGAAGGGCAGGTATGACTATTTGAATTGGTTGAGGGAGTATCTCGAATATGAGGAACACATTGACTTCAGCGAGTGTGAGTCGCACCCCAGTAAGCCAAAGTCTTTCGACTTCATGCTAATCTTGTTTGTGTACTTTAGTGAGCACAGGGGAGCTTATTGACGAGAAAGATGGTAAGGATCAGATTTGGAAGAGGAACGTCAGGGTTGGTATACTCATCGGTATGCTCGGCGACTGCGTTGCATCCGGCATATTCGATTCGACGCGTAGTAAGTCTCTCGCGGAAGATGATATGCGGTACGAACTGATGATTAGCAGCATATGAAGGACCTCAAAAAACTGTGATTGAGATGCATGCAGCGATAATCATGAACAGAATCAGGAACAAAGCGGTGGCAAACATAACGAAAGATTCCTGGCGTCAGCTGATGGGCAGTCCTGCACTCCAAGAGCCGGGCAATACCTCATCCGAGCAGACACACACCCATGCGTCCGGGCAGACTGATAGTTCTGCATCCGAGCAGACGCGGGATTCTGCTTCGGAGCAAACGCAATCTTCTGGGGGTGGGCAGACGGACAACCAAGCAGGCTACGAATTTCAGCCCGCAGAAGCTGATGAGAACGGTCCATCGAAATGAAGGGATCGGAGACTTTCTTGACATAGAAGGTATGTAGCACGTAGAAATGGCCGCATGCTTGAAGGACGTACCGACAGTTTCGTTGTAGCAGTCTAAACATCAGCGTGTAGCCCTTGTATAATCGTCTTCGCCTCGTCCTGCAACCTCTTCACCAAACTTCCAGCATCCTCAACACTATGCACAAGGCCTACCGCAGCCCCAGCATACGTAGCCAGTCGCCCCTCCGGACCCCACCCTGCATCCCCCGACTTCTCTGCCTTTTCATGAAGCTTCTTGAGCTCCTCGAACGGAACACCTGCTTGGTGATCATGCCAGCTCTTATTCGTGATCCCGCGCGGGCTATACTGCTCCGGCCAGCCCACTGTACCTCGCAGGTGATTGTACAGCATAGTCTTGGTAGTGCTCTGAGCACCATCCGTAGCGCGTACAACTTCGTTCTGATAGCCTTTGCTGATCCGGGCTTCGGTAGATGCAAGGAAGCGCGTACCCATAGCCACACCGTGTGCCCCAAGAGCAAGTGCAGCAGCTACACCGCGACCATCGGCGATGCCTCCAGTAGCTATCAGTGAGATGCCAGAATCGCGGATGCCATCTGCGACTTCAGGGAAGAGCGTCATGATGCCCATGCCGTCTGTGGCTCTTCCGTGGCCTCCTGCTTCCGCACCTTGGATGACCAGCACATCTGGCGGATGGTCGCTTTTTGCAGCTTCTAAAGACTCCTTCAGGGTCCCGACCTGGATCCAGATATGGATCTCAGGTGATACCTCCCGGAGGCGCGCCGTCCATTCATCCAACTCTTCCTGCCCATGTCGAGGCGCGAACAGCCACGCAGCGCAAGGATGGTGTTCTTTCACTGCCTTGGTTGCTGAATTGAGATCCCCATTCCAGAGCTGGAATCCAACACCCACCGGTAATCGCTTTCCAGCCAGATCTGCGTCTGGGAAAGTAGAGCCTGGTACGTCCTTCAGCAGTCTGCGCAATTTCTTCAGATCCGTAGCGGTATCTTCGGGTTTCGCGCCAGGCCCAATGAATCCTAGGCCACCTGCCTTGGACACTGCAAGAGCTAGGCGCGGACCAGACATGACGCGCATCGGCGCTCCGACGATGAAGGGTGATTTGATCCAAGAGAATGCATTGCTGAGATGTTTACGCGCTGCACCGGAACTCATCGCGTTGCGTATTGTGTTCATCTAGACAACCTATGTGACTTGAGACGAAGTATTGGAAGGTTCGTGGGTGCGTGACGAAGAGAGCCGATGACGTTGGTTCAGCACCAGCGCCCACCATCGTGGCATGCAGCTTTACATTACCTAGCCATGCTGGAAAACGATGGTACGTTTCCACGGAGAAGGCTCCTTCGTGGTGCTCGAGTTATGTCAGAGCACACGGAAAAGCACGAAAAGGACGCGCCCCAGACGCGGGCGCGTTCAGATGACTAATGAGGGGGTGTCGGGCCGACTACTCATGCTAGCCGAACAGACCTGCCCTCGAAGTCCCTACGACCTGCGTGGCGCTTTCGCACAGCAACCTCTATGACTGAAAAAGCCGTAGTAATGCCGAGTATCTGAATGTCTGTCACTTCTTGAGCGGCTATACTGGACGCGCTTTCCCTCCATCGGCGGAGTAAATCCACTCCGCTAAGTACCCACCGGATCCTCCGGTTTACTCGTCCGAGATCTGGCACCGACAGACATACTAGTCCTACTTATTAGGTTCAGCATAGATGAGAAGAAACCCTCCGCGGTGGTTTCTTGAGACATCCAGTGGAGACAAGTCGTGCGCTGTTGTTGCGTTGACATGTCAGAGATGTCAGATAGTCAGAAAGTACATAATCGTACCCTGGCTAGCCTGACAAGTAGCAACAATATCCTGACTCCGCACTACGTACCCCATGCGACTATCAGTTAGTACGACCGTATAGACCGTATTGCGTGCCTTCCAACGGTCCTGGCCATGTATCTAGATTCTAGTCAAGTTTGAACCGGACGAACAAACGGCCCCGCTCTGTTGATTTATATATCCATCGTTGGTAGGATAGATCTGACATTCCATCATCATCACCTTACAACAGCACATCTATCAACAACAAAACCCTCAACTCATCAACATGCCTATCAAAGTAGGACTCATCGGCCTCAGTTCCGTCACTGGCGAAATCTCCGCCAGTCCAGGAGACAGCTGGGCAGCGAGGTATATACACTACTTTCGAACTCCCAACCCCAATCCCAACTAATCCACGCATGCAGCGCTCATCTGCCCTACCTCTTGGCCTCACCGCACTACGAAATCAATGCTCTGTGCAACTCCAGCGTTTCATCCGCCCAAGCAGCTATCAAACGCTACAACCTGCCCTCAACCACCAAATCCTACGGCAGCCCCGATGATCTCGCTCAGGACCCAGATGTCGACCTCGTCGTCTGCTCTGTCCGAGTAGACAGGCATTACGCCCTGCTCATGCCCAGCATCAAAGCAGGCAAAGACGTCTTCGTCGAATGGCCCCTCGCGTCCAACCTGTCCCAAGCCCAAGAAATGCACGCCGCAGCCCAGAAAAGCGGATCCAAGACTATCGTCGGTCTACAATCTCGCTCCAGCCCCTTCATTCGCAAGATGAAGCAACTCGTCGCCGAAAAGACCATCGGTGAGATCCTCAGCTCCACGTTGACTTTCGAGATGGGATGGCCCGGCGACGTCGAACCACCTGCCAACGACTTCATGACCAAGAAAGAGAGCGGCGGGAGTTTCCTCAGCATCATCGTCGGCCATACCGCGGATGCCGTGTTCCACGCCCTGGGTGGCCTAGAAGAATGTTCCGCGCTACTGACCACCCGCTGGCCAGAGACAAAACTGCTCAAAGCAGACATGAGTTTCGACCGCATTGCCAAGCGCGAGACACCCGATCATGTCATGCTGCAAGGCATTCTTCTTAACAACTCCGCGCCCATCTCCATGGCCTTGCGCCACGGAAAGACGTTCAAAGACACGCCCGGTCTCCTATGGCGCGTTTTCGGCACGAAAGGCGAGATACGATTTACTTCTGCCACGATGCTGAATCTTGCTATGGGCGGAGAGAAGATCGAGGTGTATGATCATGAGACGGATGTTGTGGAGACGGTGGAGGTGGAGTATGAGGAGGTGGTTAGGGAGTTGGCGCCGATGGCGAAGAATGTGGGGATGTTGTATGAGGGGTTTGTTGGGGGGAAGAGTGTGGAGGAGGGGTTTGTGGGGTTTAAGGAGGCGGTGGAGTGGCATAAGGCGCTTGATCTGATGGAGAAGGGGAGTGAGGGGAGGAAGTGGGTGAAGATAATGGGTTGAGGGGTATGGGACGGTGGGCTGAGTGTTAGAGGAGTGAGGTGGGTAGAAACAGAGCACATTCATTCAGGGTCTATGGCGTTTCGTGTGAGCGGATGATGCGCATATACATTGACTTCAAGTTCTGTCTAGACTAAACCTCCCTTCCCACACTTCCCTCCACATGGTATCCAAAGAAGCCCACATGTCAACCACCATAATCCATAAACAATCATAAAGGTTATCAGCCAACCTCAAAGTCAGCCGCGCTAGCTAGCGCCATGCTCAAACAGCATTCATTTGCATGAAGGGTATCCAAACCTTGCTATCCAAAAACCAGAAAAAGCAAAAAGCAAAAAACGACCCCTCCCTCAGAAAGTTGGGCCGCCCAGAATCATCAGAATCGTAAAAACCACCAAACTTTTAATAAGCTTGATAAAGTCCCTGCCGCATATGGTCAGGAACAATGTTCTTCTACTCTCGCAGCAAGCCGCCAATGCCGAGACCTACACCTTGATCGACGCGTCCGCGCTTCGGCGGACTTGTCTGAGTGCGGAGATCCGCTGTCGAGGGCATGCGGCCGCGCTTTAGCTCGCCGGCACGTGTTAGACCGGAGCCTTTCTTGACTTGGCCGAAGATTTTGCTTTGGACGAGGTTGGTTGGCTGGGCTGATGGTGGGGCAGACATCATGCCTTTGGTGGGTGGTGCTCTTTGTAGGAGGTTGCGTGCCATTTGGCTGGCCTGGGATTCGGGGACTTCGTCTTCCTCGCGGTCGGTGAAGGCTTCTTCTTCGTCGACGCTGGAGGCGGTGATGGTGGAGTTGCTGCTTTGGCGACGGGTGTTTGAGGGCTTGGCTTGGTAGTGCGCTGGTGGTGCAGATTGAGGGATGTTGGTTGGCACGAAAAGTGGCGGTGTGCGGGGTACCTGAGGGTAGGCAGCTCTGCGGTTCGGGGTCTGTGGCAGTGATGACATGGACTGCGCGCCTCGCTGGTGACTGAAGCGTGATCTGGGTGCATGTTGCCTGATGGGGGTTGTGGGCGCGGTAGCGACCTCCTGACTCAGCATCTTGTCGGCTAGGAGAAGAGCTTCGAAGTTGTTCTGACTTCTGCTTTCCTCGGATAGAGCAGGCGGCACACGGTTGACGCGGTTTCTGGGAGTCGGCTGATGAGGTGTGCCGTAATTCGACCGCGGTGAAGACTGTTCGATCTGCTCAAGAAGAGGTGCGATGTGGTCGCGATTCTTACGAATCCTCGTCTTCAGACGGTCGTTTTCATCCAGCAGGCTAGCAAGCTCGCCTTCGCGGTGCTCAGTGAGACGTTTTTGCTGCTCAAGCATGTCGCGAAGCTCCTCGTTCTCACTCTGCAACATCTGGTTCTGGCGACCCATCTCTGATAGCAAGACTGCATTGGCTGCGTTTGCGGACTCTTGGTACGTCTGCTCTGGAGTTACCATGTTGTTGCGGCGCTTCTCTTCAGCTTGCTGCAGAACGTCAAGCTCTCTCTGAGCCATGGCTAGCTCGACAGCCATGCGGCTGGCAGACTCCTGACTCTCCATTACAGCCATGTTGTACTGAAGCTTGTAGTGGGCTGCGGAGAGTCGCATGTCGCGTAATGCATTGGAGATGGTGTTGACCATGGTTCTCAGCTCCTCAGCAGAAGCACTGTTGACTTGGTCCTGCGGGTAGAGACCTGCACCCATGTCTGTCAAAGCAGACGGCTGATTGGGCAGTTTGCTGGTTGGTGGGGGAGACGTGAGCTGTGGAGTCGGGGGAGTAGGCGTCCTCATGACTGCACGCATGTTTGGGATCTGAGAAGAGGGTGGAGGGGTCATGGAAGAGGTAGTCCGGGGTGCGGGGGAGGTAAACTTGTGGTCTGGGGATGCAAGTTTTGACATTGCGAGCGCTGCCGACTCAGCGGGCGATGGAGAACAAAGCTTGGGTGGTGTTTCGGGTTGTGCGTTCTCAGTCGTAGGCATCAACGAGTCCTGGTACTGCGTTCCGTGGGACTCCATTCTGCCTCAGGCGCAATTGGCCCACGCAGTGCGACACACGTCAGGAAGATATGGAGGCGGTGTTTGGTCGAGAAGAATTGCGCTTTGTCCAGTCCAACTGTGACACGCGGGGGGAGAGGTGTCAAAGAGCTGGGGGAGCTGGCGTGGTGGGCGACGCGGTAGAGGTGACGAACACGATACGGTGGGTGCAGGGGTGCGCGTCGATGCGCGTTTGCCAAAAAGAAGTCGCGGGGGGTATGCGACCGTGATAGCGTGCAAACGGCAGCGAACAGGTGTTTGCAGAAGACAGGGCGCTCGTAACGGGTGTGTTGGGTGTGTGGGTGACGATGTCGTCGGTGCGGAAGGCGCGTGGAGCGAGGTTGAGGAAGGACCCGCCGGTCGTCCCTGCTCAATACCAACCGGCGCTAGGCCCGACCTGTCAGCGCAACAGAAACATGGCTCTCCCTTTGGTTTCACGGGGCAACGGTCGCTTCCCGCTCGCTCAGACGCCCCTCTGCACCCGGCGCGGAGAATTGGTTCTCGAAAAGCAACCTGGCGACAAGTGGAGGACCCTTAATCTGGTTGGACGTGTGTTTCGCCTGTGCCGTCTTGCATGAACGACTTCCCAACCCTTAGGCGTTGCATCGTATAGCGCGCTGTCTGACAGCATCACCATGGACCAGTCCTCGTCCATTCCGCGCCCGTCTGGGATCCCACGGCCGGCACCGGCTTCGCGACTCCCTGTGCTCAGGCCGTCCAACAGCCACTCCCAGCTGCGCGCGCCCGCCTCGACGGAACAATTGCGCAAGAAGCCGTCGCTGTCGTCCATATCGCGGCCGACCACGTCGACGCTGCAGAAGAAGACGTCGAGAGCATCCCTTGCTTACTCCAGCAACCCCCTGACGGCCTCGAGCCCTGTGCCTGACAATACAGCCTCCAAACGCTCATCCATCGCGCCCTCGTCGAACCGCAGGGCGAGCGGCATTCCCAACTTCGGCTCAAGGCGGACCTCGACCGCCGCCTCAAGTACCAGCGATGCGCCCGTCTTCAAGCGGCCATTTGCCCGTCCACCGTCGCGTCAGACGAATGCATCGCGCTCATCCTCGATCGCACCCACCAAGGAAGATGATACACTGGGAAGCCTAGAGGGCTTTAGGTCAGCCTCGAGGGCATCCTCGCGGGCAAGCTCGAGAGCCGGATTCCGTGACAACGACCCCGAACCGGAACATGCGGACTCAGCTATCGACGATTTGTCCAGTCCCATCAGTCCTGTGAAGCCGGAGAAGAGGAAGGGTCGCCCATCGCTCTCAGAACGGACGGCAGAGACTCTGTCCAACCTGCCATCCTCGCCAGCACCCGGCAAGGGAAGACGTAGATCGAGCTTCTTCAATGCCGACAACAGCATGGCCCCTCCGGTGCGACCCGGATCCGCCATGTCGAACAGCAACGGCAGCAGGCCATCCACGAGTGATGGTGCCCCGCACCCAATACCAGCTACACCCAAGCGATTCGGTGCTCCTTCCAACAGGCTGTCTATGACTGCACCTGGCAAGAGAAGCGTTAGTGCAAATGTTAGCACACCAGCTGCAACACCGAGTAGGCGTACTTCGATGCTACAGCCTATGTCGACTGTCAAGAAGCAACCATTGGCTCCGACACAAAACCTACAGAACACACCTAAACCGCGTCCGCTGACGAATAGCAAGAGTCTCACGGGCATGCGAACACCCCGATCTCGGCCGTCCCTGAACAACGTCTTCGGTCAGGCGATATCACCCCCCGGCACTGCTACATCCTCACCAGCCCGAGATACTCCGGTCAAGAAGACACCTGATACCGTCCGAAAGGTTCCAAGCTCTTCAACTGCCCTGCGCGATCAAATTGCGAAAGCAAGAGCGGCGAAGAAGGCAGACGTCGAAGAAGCACCAGCTGAGGCCCCGCCGAAACCTGCCAGCTCGTCCAATGCCCTGAGAGAACAGATCGCAAAGGCTAGGGCAGCTGCGAAGCAGGCAAAGGCTGAGCCGGTGAGGAACAGCACTCCACCGACCGATGTTATCGTGCCCGATCCTGCCGAGATTGCGACCTTTGACTTTGGTCTCGATGACGATCCCTTCAACCAGCGCCCCAAGGGTGGCAAGTCTGTACTGCGCAGACGTATCGATACCGCCCGATCAGATGGCCGCCTCAACATCGCTGCGATGGGACTGAAGGAGATTCCTGACGACGTACTTTCCATGTACATTTACGACCCCAACGATACCAAGGTGGCCTGGGGCGAGGTAGTGGACCTGTCCACTATCCTGGCTGCAGACAACGAGCTTGAGATTCTTCCCGACAGCATGTTCCCTGATGTATCAGTTGAAGACATGATTGATTCGGATGAGGCTGGACCTCAATTTGGAGGTGTGCAGAGCATCGACTTCCACGGCAACATGTTGCGAGAGTTGCCCGTAGGCCTAAGACGACTTACGCAGCTCTCGAAGTTGAACCTTGTAAGTCGCACTATCAGTAAAATCTACCAGATCCTGTAGCTAACATTGCCTAGTCGCGGAACAAGTTGCCTATGGAGATGTTGGACGTCATCGCTCAGATTCCCACCTTGAGGGAGTTGAAGCTGGCAGAAAATGATCTCAACGGAGACCTCTCATCGGCGATATGCGATCTCACAGCATTAGAGGTCCTCGAGCTGCAATCGAACAAGTTGACAAGCATACCGGCAGACATGCAGCGTTTGACGCAGTTGCGGACACTTAATGTGTCGGACAACCAGCTCCGATCCCTTCCTAGCGAAGTCTTTTCTGCAACCCTTGTCGAGCTTCAAGCGTCGAAGAACCGTCTGGAGGGTACGCTTCTCAGCCTGAGCTCAGTACCTCATCTACAGGAACTCAACGTCTCACAAAACTCTCTCACGTCTCTGTGCGATGGCGATGTGGTTGAAATGCCTGCTCTCAAGACGCTCAATGTCTCCACGAACAGACTTACGTCGTTCCCTGAAGTATCCACCTGGATCAGCATGACGACGCTGCTAGTCGGCGAGAACAAACTCTCAACCTTACCAGAGGGTTTCGTGACGCTTCAACAACTACGTACTGCAGACTTCACGGGCAACGATATCACTCAGCTTGATGAGAAGATTGCCTTGATGGAACATCTAGAACATCTCACAGTTGCAGCTAACCCGTTGCGCGATCGTAAATTTCTTACTATGGGCACCGATGATATCAAGCGCGATCTGGCATCGCGACTACCAGCTGAAGTGTCGGCCGACGTGGATGACGAATTCGAGAATGGTGTCACGGAAGAGGCTCAGCCGAAGTGGCAACTTACACCCTCAGGCACACTAGACCTCGCGGACAAGAGTATGTCCGAACTAGAGATGGATGAAGTCACCATGGATGTCATGGTCAATGGCCTGCGTCAGTTACATCTGCAGCGCAACAAGTTCGAGATCATTCCGTCCATCGCGGCGCAGTTTGAACACTTGACATTACTCGATCTGTCTAGGAACAGCATCGAAGTTCCTCTGTCAGCACCCATCGAGCTTCCCCAACTGCGCGATCTTCGTCTCGCCAGCAACAAGATCAACTCTCTTACGCACCTGACAACATACCTCACTGCGCCACTCCTTGTGACCCTAGACGTGTCGATCAACCGCCTCGCCGGTGCTCTTCCAACGCTCCATGTAGCATTCCCTGCGCTTACCACCCTCCTCGCATCCGACAACAGGATCTCCGAGGTCTCGCCCGAAAGCTTGCACAACCTTAGGATTGTAAACCTGGGCAACAACGACATTGAGCGTCTAGAACCACGAATTGGATTGCTGCAAGGTACCCTGACAGGCTTTGAAGTGGAAGGCAACAAGTTCAGGGTACCTAATCGACAGGTGCTGCAGAAGGGCACTGACGCTGTTCTTACCTGGCTCAGAGACAAGATTCCCCGGGAGAGTTGGACGAGTGCACAGAGCTCCAACACCGAATTCTTCGATGCCGATGATGGTGGTTTTTGATTCTTGATTCTTCTTGTTAGGGTGGTGGTTTGAAGGTTCTTGTTGTACCGGGTTGGGTCTAGAGTGCACTTGTGCGGTTTCACTTCTTTGGATACATTTTAGCGTTTTATAATGTCTTCGTGTACATTATGTGCTCACTACAGGAGAGTACTATAGGGGTGTTTAGATCATTGTGTTCAGTTTATTTCGAATGGATGTCGCGATACCTCCAAAAACAACCGTTCCCAGTCAATCGTATCAGAGTGATCAAGTTTCTCGTCATCGTTGAAGGAGTGAAGCACCCAGTACAGCGACAAGAATGATGAGTATGCTCAAAGTAACCACACTCAATCGTTCAGGACACCACGGTAACTTTCGCGACAGAAGACTGTGTTCCAGTAGCGGGTCGTCATTGGTGTTGCAGCGCAAGCTGATCCATCACGCTAGTGTCGGCGTCGGCAAAACGTGGCGCCGAAAACTCGGTTGGCCCACTAGCGTTAGGAAGGCTGTCGAAATTGGCGAGCGAACTTCGAGATTTCTTCCTCGACAGCCGTACGATAACTAACCCACAGGTCAGCCATCGAGGTACGTCTACCATCTTCGGAGTGCGCAATCGAACGAGCGCAATCAAATCGAATCGCCGTCGACACTGCGCGCTTCCACACACCTCCACGAGCGAAGGACGAAGGCTGATTAGGGCAGACAATCCGACACAATGGCGATCAAGCACAACCAGCAGATTCAGAAGAACCATTTCCACAAGGACTGGTGAGTTCGCGATTGGGACGCCGGGCACGTTGATGTCATTGTACTAACATTCTCCAGGCAACGCTACGTCCGCTGCCACTTCGACCAGGTAATTCCCCTCTCACGTCGCTGAGAGTAGTGGCGCCTGTGTTCAGATTTCTGACAGTACGATAGCCTGGCAAGAAGAAGTCCAGACGCAATGCTCGCGTTGCCAAGGCCGCGAAGGTAGCCCCAAGGCCCGTCGACAAGCTCAGGCCCGTCGTCCGCTGCCCTACCATCAAGTACAACCGCCGTGTCCGCCCCGGCCGTGGTTTCTCTCTCGCTGAGCTGAAGGGTATGTTCCTTTACCCAATCGCGCAATGCGCTCCTAACACATAGCAGCCGCCGGTATCCCCCGCAAGTTCGCCCGCACCATCGGTATCTCTGTCGACCCCCGCCGTCAGAACCTTTCCGAGGAGGGCCTCAAGGCCAACGTCGAGCGCCTCCAGGAGTACCGCAAGCGCCTCATCCTCTTCCCCCGCCGCAACGGCAAGACCAAGTCTGGTGACGCTTCCGCCGAGGACGTCAAGGCCGCCAAGAGCGCCGACAACCTCGTCCAGTCCACCGCCGCTGCTCTGCCCATCAAGAACGTCGTCCAACTCGAGGAGGGCCCCATCGGCAACTACGAAGCTACTGAGAACGCCTACCGCAAGCTCCGTGACGCCCGCTCCGAGGCCCGCCTCGTCGGTGTCCGTGAGAAGCGCGCGAAGGCTAAGGCCGAGGAGGCCGACTCCAAGAAGAAATAAGCTATTCGCTGAAGTAGCTGCTTGGTTCTTTGCTATGGCTTACGACAATACAAAAGTCAGGATTACGATTCGGCAATGGGTATACCCAGCGTGGGCTTTCCCAGCATGGGCGGCGTCATGGTTAGGTCTGTCAAATAAATGACAGCATGTGAATGATACCTAGTTTTGCAAATGCAAGCCGTGCCTCCCATTCATCTCTTCGTTGTCTCTTATCTTCTTACAACAGAATATTTTCCACGCCACAGTGCGTTATCAGCCTGTTCGTGATGTGATATTTGACCGAGCAGCATGAAATTACCATTCACCTCGAATTCTAGTATCGATGATACCTTTCGCAAACGAACGCTGCTAGCGCGGTTGTTGTTGCTATGAGCTCCCCCACCTAACGCCGTATCCCTCACAACACCACAACACCACGCAAGACCTGCAAGGTACAAGCTACGAAGTCTTCAAGCACTCACTTGGTAAGTCCCTTCAACAGTTCCCAGTAAGCAGGTAGGAGGCACGCTCCCGCCAAGGTAATTCTTGTGCGCTCAACTCCCGCATCGTATACATCTTAGTGTTGTATTGGCATCCACGTACACCGTGAAAAGCCGATGTATCCTCCTCAGATCGTTTCAATCGGGGAGATATCGATGCAAAGCCCTACGGTTGCTGACTCATTGTTCAGATCTCAACGTCTTTTTCGCGTTCACACCCATCTCAACATCACGGTAACTGTTAGTCTCTCTGACCTTTCCCCCTCGAAAAGAAGTCAGACTCAAATCCAAAATGGTGATCAAGGCCAAGAGTCACCCCGCCGCGGCACAAGCAAACGAAGAACCGTGTGATCTCAGCGATCAATCAAGCACCAACACCAGCCCCATCATCTACACGCCCCCAGACTCCGGCACCGAAACCGACGCCATGGCATCCTCGGCAAACAACAAGGGCGCCTCACCTTCTCTCCAAGCTCCCGCACAGCCAGACGATGGCGGTGGTTCCTTCACCATCACTACAACTCACGGTCCCAAGCCCGTCCTCCAAGACCCCAGTGCCGCCAACATTAGCAAGCGCGAGTATATCTACTTCCTCCCTTACCCTCTGCCGCCTAACACCGAGATCCCTTACTCCATCCACCTCCCGCAGAAGAACCCACTGAACCTACCGTCTCACCAGTTCGAGCCTACATCTACTTTGGTACTGACAAGCCCCAACCATACCTTTGTCGACATTCGTATCTACAAGTCGTTCTCCAAGGACGCCGTCAATTCCAACAGCGCTGGTCCTGCGCCCATCAAGGATAGTACCAACGTAGGCAACTCCGCACACCTAGACTGGGCCTTCACCGGCACCTCCACCAGCGTACCCATCACACCTCCCCCCACCGGCCCACAGCACGGGAAATCTGCCAAGAAGATCAAGGAAGAAACTTGGGTCAACGTCACACACTCTACTTGGACTCACTGGCTCGACTCACGCTTCCCTGTTGGCCACAAGAGCATCCCTGTTGATGAGGGCGACATGTATCCCATCGCTCCCGGATTGACGCTGGAGCATGGACATGGATACCATCCGGCACTTGGTGCGGTCAAGACCCACGAAGAGATGTGGAAGGATGTCGACGCCGTATCTACGAATGAGAAGGGCAGTATGCTATGTGTGGTTATGCGGTGCCAGGCTGATCACGCGGGTGTTAGAGGTGTGGTCGTGAGGTTGGGGCAGTACTGCCAGGGTATTCTCATGTGGGGTAACAAGGTTACCGTTGAGCGATGGGAGTGGGAGGACGGTGAGGGCAAGACTGCGAAGGAGAAGGTTGGTGGGAACGGCGCAAAGTCAGAGGTGGAGAAGTGGAATAGAACTGTGAGGGTAGGGGATGGGTTCTTGCCTTGTGGCGTTACCTTCAGGCCTGAGATCTTGAGTGTGGGTGCGGTTGTCAAGTTCCAGGACTTTGAGTGGATGGTGGAGGAGTGTTGGGAGTGGAAGTAGGTGGGTATGAGCGTAGGCAAGATATCTCGTGCATGAAGATTAGAAGGTCATGGAACCGAGTCGACGAAGTTAAGATGGACTTTGTATAATAGTATGCGATACGGATCGCGATGAGTAGGGATACCCACATGTCACTGACAGCAGTGACGACCCGAATCTTGTAAATTACACAAACGCTGTCCTGACCACTGAGCATACGCCAAACGGTGAACGTGCCGCTTGAGCTCAGACCTAAGAGCGTACGTCAACCGGCATTGCAGACTCTCCTGCAACGCAGAAACTATGATCAGCATTGACGATCGCAGAATTTCGGAACTCTCAATGCAGTACCCTTGTCTCGACTGATTGAAGCAATGCACATCATCATGCATCTCAGAAGTTCCTTCCCTCTCCTTGCATTGTGGCGGCCCCGCACCCTGGCCTCTCCAACCATGGACACAACCTGGTCCAACGTTCAGCAACCTCTAGCTCCTCAAAGAGATTTATTGAATGGTGATGATACTGTCATTCTGGGTGCAGGCGTCATCGGCCTTGCGACAGCCTATCAGCTCGCACTCGCTCACCGAGAGACTGCTAATGCGACGACCAGGTTACACGGCAGAATCATCGTCGTCGAACGAGCTGCGCATATCAGTCCTGCTGCCTCTGGTCAAGCGACAGGTGGACTTGGAGATTTCGGCTTCGCGAGCGGTGTCGCTGATTTGGGCGCGCTTTCCTACAGGCTGTTCCAGGAACTTGCTCTCGCGAATGGAGTGAAGGAGTTTGGCTTTAGCGAGTCTACAATCTATCGCATCATCCCCGAGGACTTCACGGGTACGCCTAAGCCACCTGATACTTGGGGTCCAAGTCCTCCCAGTGAACGGCCTGTGTCTGCGCTCCCTGACTGGATCAAACCCAGGAGCAACTGGTCAGTGCAGCGCATCGCTGGCCCCTCTCATGCATCGCATCTGTATGTTCGCGTCTCTATTATCACGATGACTTGGACTGACCGATAAGTGACCCCGGCCAGTTCTGCCAGTTTCTCTACGAAGAGTGCAAGAAGCTGGGCGTTGAGTTCGTGTTCAACGCGAATGCAACATCAATTCAGGCAGCACCAGGAGCGAGACATTTCACAAGCATCCAGATCGAGCAACAAGATGGTGACTCACTCAACATCCCCTGCAGAAGCCTAGTCATAGCAGCAGGCCCTTGGTCCCCACACGTCTTCTCAACACTCTTCCCTCACGCCTCTTCCCAACTACCAATGAACTCCACAGCCTTAGCCGGAAACCACTTCCGCGTTCGCACTCCTGGATGGAAGCCAGAATACGACGAGAAGGGAAGTCAGCAAGTCTTCTTCCAGAGCGGTGTTCCAGGCAGACAGGGTCTCGACATCACCAGCTTTCCGGGGGGTGAGTTGTATGTAGGTGGATGGGGAGCGGTACCGGAAGAACTCCCAGAGCTTGCGGAGGATGTGCACGCGCAGCCGGATGAGGTTGAGAGGATGATGGACGTTGTGAAAAGGTATCTGAGGGTGCCGGAGGGTGAGGAGTTGGATGTGTTTGCGGTGGGGAGGTGTTACAGACCACTTGCGTCGTTTGGACATCCTATCGTTATGAAAGTGGACTGGGAGTTGCTCGGCATGGCGGACGAGTCCCAGGACAGAGCGCTTTCTTCTGAGAAAGAGGATGGTCTCCAGGATAATCGGTTTGGCCTTGGGGGTTTGTTCCTGAACACGGCCCATTTCGATGATGGCGTGACATTGTCGCTCGGGAGTGGGAAGGTTATGAGCGAGCTACTGTTGGGCTTACCTCCGTCGGTTGATGTGTCGGGACTTGGATTGAGCTGAGCACGCTCTGCTGTCTCACTGATAAGGAGCGGATAGACTGTTGATGTGTACTCTCACTCAGATGTGTGGGTCTAAGTCTATCCAGAGATGGCTGTTCTGTAGCAATCACTGAATGATACTCAAGGGGCTATAATTACACTATTTTCGTTCCGAGACCCTTGTGGAAAGTCTTATATCAATCTACTGGAAGCCTGTTGATCAGGCCATGGTATATTGAGTGTACTGAGTTTATTGCAGACATAAAGGATGACCAAACATTGCCACGTTATAGCTACAAGTGAGCAGCGACTATACACTTACCCTGGGTTAGTTGTAACTGCGCGATATTCAGTAGTGAAAGGCACAATAGCATGGCATGCGATGCTATCGGGAAGAAAGGTACGATGACTCTCCGATCGAGGAAGGGAACCCATCGACGATCAGGAAGTTAACTATAGTGAGCGATGCAAATCTTAGAAGCGGTGTGAAATCTAGCAGTAGAAAACGGAGCTGCGCTTCTAAGTTACGAGATCCCTGTGTAAAATGTATTGGACTATCTTATTAATGCTACGGTCTGTCCGTTTGCTACCAGCTGCCTAGCGTTTTGGTAGGCTAGGTGACGGTGAGTCAACCGCTCCTTCCTTAAGAGTGCGGCGCTAAGGTTGCCCAGTCGCCAGCACGCCGTTTGAGAACAACATTGTCAGTGAGAGGCGCTATTTTTGACAATCTCTCATCGCCAGCTCTACCCTCTTGATCCGCTGTAGAGTCTCTTACCGTCTTTGAACTTGACAAGGCGCTATGAGTGTCAACGATCGAAATGACGGCCTGCTCAAGGCCCTCCAAACCATCCCCAAGGAACACCGCGATACTATCCTGGAGAACCTCCCTCCTGACCAGGTACGGAGCATGCTCTCACTGTCCATTGGCCGGAACGATGGGAATCTAGGTACGTTCTATCTTGTCATATTCGGTGAACTTACTGACCCAAGCTTATGACTTTCAGCTCCACTACCGCAACCGTTCGTCCCCGTTCCCGTTACCCAACAGCAGGTCGGTTCAGCAACGGAATCGACCGCTATGTCCAAGAAGCGAGGTCATTCCCCTGTTACTCTCGATCACTCCAAGCGATCAAAGGGTGACGAGCTCATGAAGCAAGAGGCTGAAGATGCCGCCGTGCCTGTCATAGTCAACAAAGAGCCGGAGATCATCAACATGGTTAGCGACGACGAGGAGTCAGAGCCCGAGGCCAATCGTCTACCAGAACCTGAGGTCAATGGCCAACCGGCCAATGCCCAGGCCAAGGTCAAAGAGGAGCGTGAGCCAGCAGATCTTCCGATCTACTTGCGCGTTCGCAGTGAGGGGGGTCAAACTATCTTGAAGGACATTGATGACCTTCCAGTCCTGGTCCAGGCTGAGCTGAAGCGACGCTACAAGGAGATGTGGTCGGCTTTCAAGGGCAGGAGGGAGTATTACGCAACGATCACCAACAACCCAGGACATTACATAAGGAACCCGGAAAAACCTTGGTGCATCCGAAACCTCGTCGTCCGTGGTTCGCGTGGAGAAGTCCCGAGCTTCAGCGAAGGCGGTTCTTTCAGAAACACGGCGGATGACAGATGTGTTAGAGCCCTCGAGCCATGTGCCCACTTGGCCAGCCATGACGGCGAGTACATCATTCGTATGGTACCCTTGCCGAGCACTCTACGCGAGGGCAAGAACTGGAGGGACCTGGGATACTGGGTGCTGTCTGAGAGCGGATAAGAGGCTCTGCAGGCTATTGGTTAGTCGGAGCAGCGGTCCGAAGCATCCTCGTTCATTGTGTTGACTAGGCATTGAGAGGCTGCTGTAGAGGAACTGGCAATATATGTGCCGCTCTCTGGAGATTCTTGTGGAAGCAAACCATCTGGCTGTACCTACGATGTCAAACGACCTCACTGGGTAGAGCAGAATTTCAATCAACCATTGAGCATTTCAACTGGACTTACAGATATCCAAACCGTGATGAGTGTAGGCCGCGAGCTGACTCCTTGATAGCCGCCGCCTTCCGTGTTTCGTTGAAGTAATCAGCATCAAGAACACAAGCTAATAGCGTTTGAGCGCGTCCATGTACATCTCCGATTATCTTTAGCATTGCCCCACTCCAGACAACACCCCATCTTCCTCGGACACAGTGAATAACACGAATGATACTGCTCGAACCGACGGTCCACTGATCGATCTTCAGCAATTGACTGAAGCTGGCCGCGATCGTGTATTGAGATTGTTGCAGCGAGAGGATGTCATCGCGCGCCTGAAGGCCGCGCTTCGTGAAAGCGTTCAGGGGTCAGGTTAGTCCGGTAACGAAATTCCCGAGCGTATCCTAATATGATCAGAAAGCGTTGCTGTACGAATCCAGTCGCATTGAGGCCATTGTGATTAATGTCGAGCCCGCAATCACTATCCCACGCGAAGGTCCTGTCAACAGTCAAGCGGCAACCGTCTGCAAGACTCCCAGAGGATCGCAAACGACCGAGGGCGATGATGCACAGACCAAAGCTTTGGAGAGAGAAGAAGCAGTGATCTGCGTAAGAAGCCTGCTCTTCTGGTCAGTCGTAGCAGCAATTAGGCGCCAATGGACCTCTTCGTGACGCGAGAAGCAAGGGAATCACGAAGGTCTTGGGGGAAAGCGATTGTAGACCGATTGGAACACACTTACAGATATGTGGAATGACGTGAGCGTAGACTGAGTACTGACTCCCTGAACGCCGTTGCTATGCAATGTAGAAAGGTCCCAACTATGACCTTATCCAGGGTATGAGTACAGCGTAAAAGTCAAGATAAGAACGATGAACGCGTGTCTTTCATACAGCATCCACAGCCACCCATCCACCACTCCATATGCCATCTGTCTTACAACCAGGACAACTCGCGTGGTCGCATCCGGTTGGCTTTGTGAAGTCGTACTCCTCCCATGTAATCTCGTCTGCCTCCTTGCCATCTGCCATAGGCACATCTTCGTCCTTCTTGATCTCGGCCTCTGCGGTGGGCATTGCAGCGGCAACAGGTACTTCATCACTCTTCTCAGGCATATCCTCCGTCTTAACCACCACCACCTCAGCCTTCTCCTCCACACCATCTTTCCCACCAACCGCAACCCCGACTTTCTTGAACCTGCCACCCGCCGCAGCATTACCACCACCCCCAATCTTAGTAAACCGACTCCCAACCCCCGGTTTCTTATTCGCATTCTCCACATCTATACTCCGCATCTCTAGACCTTGTTTCGGTTTATTGCTCTCTGTATCGTTGGAGGCAGTGAGCTTCTTCATGTCGGCGAGACGTTGGCGGTGGTTGTGGTCGTAGGAGCGGAGGTGGTTTTCGTAGTCGAGTTGCCGTGGGTAGCCTTTATCGCAGATTGTGCAGTTGAAGAGGCGGACGGCCGCTGGGAGGGGGTTATTTCGCTGAGAGGGGGGTTAGTGATGCGTGGGTGAGGGTAGGGCTGGGGGAGACGTACTGGTGGCATGGTCGCGACTGTGTGAGGTGTGCCGCGTTGCAGGGATGTGAGCGACGTGGTATATCACCAGTGATAGCGACTCCGTAAGTAATTCGTAGGATCGTGTGGTAGCGGGGTCGTGTAGTCGTTCAGTCGCGTAGTCGCGCGTGGTGATAGAACATCTGGTGTTGCGGCTCAACTGCACGCGCCTCGGCTCAAGCATGCAGCGCCCCACTTATATCTTCACCGAATCAACGTCATTCCATGTCTCAGCAACGTAGCATTTCCCTTACCTCGCAACACCACGACACAGACCACAAGATGGAGAAGAGTCCAGGTCTGCCACCGGTAGAGGACGACGAGTTCGGCGTCATGGGCCTTACCGAAGTCGACCCTTCGCCCGTCGACACACCAGAAGAGTTGAAAGTAAATCAATATTTCCCGGTTCCGGATGAGGAACGGCCTGAGAAAGAGACGGAAGAGATGAGAGGGATAAGGAGGATGAACACTTTGGGATTGCGGTTAGGTGACCACGGGCCTGCTTGGTGGCGTACGTCTTCCTTCAATCGTCAAATGCAGAGCTGCAATGCTGACACCACTCCCCAGTCCTCCGCATACAGAAGTACTCCTCCTACACCTTCACAGCCTTCGCCGCCCTCCACATAACAAACGTCTCCATAATACCGCTCGCCACCCGCTCTGTCCTCGAATCAAACCGCTACCTCCTGCTCACACGACCATACTATCAATCCGCGCTCACGGAACCCCTCCTCGTTGGCCTCCCCCTCGTCGCACACGTTACCTCTGGAATCGCACTACGGCTATGGAGAAGACGACAAGCGCTGAAGAGATACGGTGCCGAGACACGAACGGATAAGCGCACGATTCCTTGGCCAGCACTGAGTGGAACGAGTGCGTTGGGTTATGCTCTGGTGCCTTTTGCTAGTTTCCATATCTGGACTACGAGGATTCTTCCGTTGTATGCGCATGGTGACTCTTCGCTGATTAACCTGCAATATATCTCCCATGGCTTCGCACTGCACCCCGCCGTTTCCTTCACCGGTTTCACAGCACTGGTAGGAGTCGGGGTGTGGCATTTCGTCTGGGGCGCAGCAAAATGGTTGGGTTTCGCACCCAGCCAGGTCAAGCACACGGAAGAGAACAGAGCGTTGATCCGGAAGAGGAGATGGTACACTATCAACGGCA
The DNA here is from genome assembly GCA_023758005.1 of Alternaria sp. BMP 0032. Taxonomy (NCBI): domain Eukaryota; kingdom Fungi; phylum Ascomycota; class Dothideomycetes; order Pleosporales; family Pleosporaceae; genus Alternaria; species Alternaria sp. BMP 0032. Next base: position 340,408 of record JAFVMD010000023.1, on the reverse strand, counting down.
TTAGCGCGGCTCTGACAGCACTATGGCTAGCGGGCGGTCTGGGTGTTGTTGGACGAGACGGCAAGATGGTGGGCTGGGTAGGCAAAGAGTATGACGAGCTGTACAAGTACCTTCCGATCGTTGGACGATGGGTAGGACAATAAGAGGAATGTGTGGTGCGAGTTTTGCATTGTAGTATACCCTTGATAGCGCATCGACAAACGTCTACACTTTCTCGCCAGTACATTCGCTCACACTTGCTCAGTAATCGATGTAAATCCTTCCTTCCAGCGGTCGCAGCACTTGTCCCGTCGCCTTCCCATACGAACTTACAAGCAGCTTCAACCCCTCAACATCACATTCCATCCCTCGTTCCTCGGTCGTAAAATTCAACACAACAAGCGCCATCTTCCCCTCACACCTCTTCCGGTAAATAAACAGATCCCTCCCCTCCTGATCGATAAGCTCAAACGAGCCATACACGAAAACATTCTTATGCTCTTTCCTCAGCCTGAGCACGTGCTTATAGAACGAAAGCACACTCTCCTCATCGTTCTCCTGCGCCGCCGCATTGATACTACCATAATCATCATGCACCCTCATCCACGGCTTCCCCGTCGAAAACCCACTGTTGGTACTGTCATCCCATTGAAAAGGCAACCGCGCATGATCCCTAGCCATAAGCTGTAATCCCCTCTTTATGCGCTCTTTACGCGTAGGATCCGTGCCGTTCTCCGCCAGCCTCACGGCTTCGGCCCAGTAGTTCTGGCTTTCGACGTCTTTGTATTCACTTTCTATGTCCCATGATGGCGGCGCGTTGATCATACCGATTTCCTGGCCTTGATACAAGAACAAACTGCCCGATTGACCGATTAGCCACAAAGCGAGTAGTTTGCCGCTGGCGACTCGCCATTCGGGTGCGTCGTTAGCGAAACGTGATATGCTGCGGCCATTGTCGTGGTTTTCGTTGAACACGGTTGTCCATGCGTCTGTGCCTTTGATGAAGCATTGCCACTTTTCTACTATGCGTTTCATTTCTGGTAGTGTCCAGCTAGCGTAGTCATACTTATTGTCAGAGCCTGGTGGGCCTTGGCCGAGGTGCGTGATGTCGAATTGGAAAACCATGTCTAGCTCCTTTTGTGCGGCGCTGATGTAGGGGAGAACAGAGGAGGGGTTGGGACATAAGGAGAGTTCGCCGACTGTTACGACGGGTTGGTCGTCGTAGGTGCGGTAGTGGGAGAGGACGGTAAGATTCATTTCCTTGATGAACTCGTGGATGCGGGGCCCGTTACACCACATTTGGGCGGCGGGTTGAATGGTACTGGTTGGATCGGTGATAGGTGCATTGGCGAAGGGGAGGACTTTGGAGTATTTGTTTACGGTGTCTACGCGGAAGCCGTCGATACCTTTGTTGAGCCAGAAGCGCATTGCTGAGTCGTAAATCGCTTGCCGGCAGTCTTCGTTCTCCCAATTTAGGTCTGGTTGGGACTTGTCGTAGAGGTGGAGGTAGTACTCTTCTGTGTGTTCATCCCAAGTCCAGGTTCCACCAGCGAAATATGAGCGGTAGTTTGTGGGCGGCATGCGGTTGCCCTGCTCGTCATAACGTGCTGGCTGCCAAAAGTACCAGTCTCTTTTCGGATTATCTCTGGAACTCCGGCTTTCCTGGAACCAATGGTGCTGATCACTTGTATGGTTTACAACTAGGTCGAGGATGATTTTCATATCGTTATCGTGGCAGGCTTTGATGAGTTTCTCCACATCCTTGACAGTGCCGTACGGTGCATATACACCTTCGTAGTCGGAAACATCGTAGCCCTGAAATATTGAGACGCGAGGTCAGCGACGGTCTATATATCTCATACATCGTGTTCTTACCATATCAATCTGTGGTGAGTCGAACATGGGCGATAGCCAAACCACATCCACTCCTAGGGACGCGATGTAGCTCATCTTGTCAAGTATACCCGGGATATCTCCCCAGCCATCGCCATCACTGTCCTTGAAAGATGCCGGGTAGATTTGATAGAATGTTGCTTCCTTCCACCACACGCGTTTGTGGTAAGAGAGGTCCCTATGTGGTGACATGATAGTTGACGGACAAATTATGTGTACTGAGCTTCGGATATCTGCGACTGTAAGACTTGGTGGATGTAGGCTATTCGTAAGCAGATATGATCCAGGGATCGATGAGAAGTTACTGGTGGAAGCTGGGCAGTAGCAAGATGATGACCGCTTGGTGTACGGAATGGGAGATGAAGGAGAGAAGTCGTTGCAGACTCCAGAAAACTACACGTTGGTCTGCACTCCATCCCAATGATCATCATCATGCAGTCCATTGTGTGGTTGATTCTCATTCGTCGGTTTGGTGACTGCTTGTAAACGGTTGGCACCATGGTGCGAGTCGTGTTAGCCCCGCAATGTGGCGTCCGTGTTCCTTCCGTGCTGCCTCCGCATCGCCTCCGCCTTGGCTCCGTGAAAATCAATTGGTTCGCCGAATTACCATAGGTCATCCGCGTTGCTTCCGATCACTCGACAACAGAAGAATTCGTAGTTACGAGAAACTTGGCGTTTTCTGATGCCGTTGGAGTGGTTTTGGGCGTAGTATGAGCGATTTCCTTACCGAAGCTGGGGCACCATGGGGAGGTCCGAGGTGCTGGGTCCTCGCTAACCCGCATCAAAGGCAACCCTGTTCTGACCATGATCATCTGTGCTCGGAGATGGTTATAAGCCTGTCACGCCTCCTCAATAATATGGCATCGATTCCAATCTCTTTCACCCGAGCTGATACTCATTGCGACAATGACAGACAAGGACTTTGAGCAACCTACGGCGACACAGCTAGCAGCGCCGAATGAGGAGGCGCAACATGCAGCTGACGACGAGAAATCTATGAGCCTCGTTCAGGCGATCAAACTTTACCCAAAAGCCGTGGGTTGGTCAGTCGTTCTGTCGAGTGCTCTGATCATGGAAGGCTACGATCTCGCATTGCTGGGGAGTTTGTACGGCAGCCCTCAGTTCAATCGCAAGTACGGAGTTCTCAACGCTGCTACTGGCAAGTACAGTGTTCAAGCCAGTTGGCAAAGCGCACTGTGAGTATCGATGGAACGTAACCCGAAGTTTAATTGTGGCTGATAGCGTCAGATCTAATGGCGCACGAGCTGGCGAGGTCATCGGTCTGGTCATCAACGGCTTCGTTAGCGAGCGGTATGGGTATCGGAAGACCATGATAGGTGCCCTGATATCGATGACTGCTTTCATCTTTATCCTGTTCTTTGCGCCCAATGTTCAGACCCTCGTCATCGGCGAAGTCTTTTGTGGAATCCCGTGGGGCATGTTTCAGACCCTCACAACGCAGTATGCATCGGAAGTTGCACCTGTACGTCTGAGACCGATTCTGACCACGTTCGTCAACATGTAAGCATTTGCATTCACCTTCTCCGAGACCGAATGCTAATGACCTTCCAGGTGCTGGGTGATGGGGCAGTTTATAGCTGCAGGCGTAAACCGCGGCTGCGTCCAACGTTCCGACCAATGGGCGTATCGCATCCCTTTTGCTGTGCAGTGGGTCTGGCCCCTACCGATCATGGTTGGTGTCTTTCTTGCACCTGAAAGTCCGTGGTGGCATGTTCGTAGAGGCGACAAAGTAGGCGCTAAAGCTGCATTGCTCCGCTTGACCTCGCCGGAAAAGGACCCGAACTTCAACGCCAACGAGACGATCGCCATGATTGAGCATACCAACGAAATGAAAAAGAACATGTCAGAAGGCACCCGATGGACGGATCTGTTCAAGGGAACAGATCTTCGACGAACTGAGATCGTATGCTTCACCTGGATTGCTCAGACAATTTGCGGAACTAACATCATGGGCTACTTGTCAGTATTAGACGTGAAGCCAGCAGGGACTCTGGGCTAACATCAAAGCAGCGCATACTTCATGCAGAAAGCAGGCCTCCCCACCGTACAATCGTTCAACATGTCGATGATCTCACTCGCTCTTGGCCTAGTCGGTACTGCTGGCTCGTGGTACCTCATGCAGAAGTTCGGTCGACGAACGATCCATTTCTCCGGCGGCTGCACACTCTTCATCATCCTGATAATCGTCGGATCATGCTCTTTTGCCGGTACTCAAGCCTCGAACTGGGCTATTGGCGCGGTGTTGATTCTCTTCGTCTTCGTATACGACTTCACGATCGGTCCCGTCACCTACTCAATCGTGTCGGAGATGTCATCCACTAGATTGAAGGCGAAGACCATAGTACTCGCGCGAGCGCTGTACAATATCTCGAATATTGTGGTCAACGTATTGACGAACTACCAGCTTGGTGATGCCAACTGGGCCTGGGGAGCGAAGACGGCGTTCTTCTGGGCAGGTACCTGCGGATGTGTTGTGGTGTGGGTGTACTTCAGGCTCCCAGAGCCGAAGGGCCGGACGTATGGAGAGCTCGATATGTTATTCGAGCAGAGGGTCAGCGCAAGGAAGTTTGCTAGCACGCAGGTCGACCCGTACGGGCATGGGCGTGTCGCGGATGAGAAGGCTGCCGTGGGCTCGGAATGGAAGGAGTGAGAGAAGCCATAATTGCGGCGTCGATGTAATAGTTTTACGCGTCTGAAACGCTGATGAGCTATGTTCGCAAATAGTTGTTCGTGTTGGCGATATCGTGCCTCTTCAGTGACGCGCATCTGTTTAGAGATTAGTGTGTTGACATGACGTAAGCAGCCTCGGCATTACGCGACGCGTCTGACCAGCGGGCGGGCTACCTCGGGCTGCGGCCACTCCACACCACGCCTCCTCACATCTCTAATCAACATCATGAACCCCACGTAGACACTCAAGCTTGATGCAGAACACCGTGTCTAGGGCAGTCCATCGGAAACAAGTTGCGAAGGCATGTGACCCGTGTCGCCGCCGCAAAACCAAGTGCAATGGCGCGCAACCTTGCGCAGGATGTTTATCCGCAAAACTAGCTTGCACCTTCAACGCACCACGGGGTCAAGGAGGTCGCACAGGTTCCAGGGCCAATGTACTCAACGAACTGAGAGCGATACCCCATGACGATGCCGGCATCTTCGACCCACAGGATGCTGCCCCGACCGCGGTCATTACCACCGCTGTGGAATTGACAAGGGAAGTCTTCAGAACGTTGGTCGACGTCTACGAGGAGCGCATATACAGGATAGTAGCTCTCATACCAGCCGAAAGACTGCGACAAGAGTTCATGCAAATGCAGACTTCGCCGACATCTCGACAGCTCATATATGCCTTTTGCGCATACATGGCAAACTTTGCAGAACTCTCTAATAATGCCAATTGCGGATCTACACAATCTTCACAGTTGAATTCAGAAAGCTCCTACTTAGATCATACCTTGCTCTCGCTGCAGCGAGATAGGATTACGCAGCTTGACCATCGATCAGTTTACACCTCCTTCTTTCTGTATGGAGCTTACGCCGGCCGAGGCGACTATCGTCAAGCATGGTTCTATTTGAGAGAAGCAACAACCTTGTTTATGATGCTTAAAGACGAGGACAGGGATTGGTTCGACACGAAGACAAGGACACGGCTGTTTTGGATTCTGGTAGTGTCAGAAAGGTACGCTAAACTCCCCGTCTTTCTCACGTCTGTTCTGCCACTTTGACACATCGTGGTTCATCATATGAACTTCTGGCTTCATGATATCATTTGTCCCTTTCTCGTCTATCCAATCCCACCTGCGAGCGAAGACAGCGACGATTCGCAGTACCCATGGGCATCGTAATGACCTTAGTGCTTACTAGCTGTTAGAGCGCATGGCGTTCGTAGGAATCGGCCCATCACACTATCTGTCACTTCCTCAAGCTACCCGCTCGATGGCCATGATGATCTCGGCTTGCTCCACCTCACATCAGTCTTCCGACCCCTCGATGAAGTCTTTTTCGCAGTGTGGAACGGTGCTGCGCAAACCTGTAGTAAAGAGTGGTTGCTCCAGCTCGAGAACGATGTTCGCACCGCGCTGCCCACTGATCTCGAACTTTCGAATGAAGAGATTGCAAATGTTCGCATATCGCAATTCTGGCTACAGATCAAACTGTGGGAGCTGTTTCCCCGCTTCGGGTTTCTCTCTACGGAGTCTGTTTACGATTGCTTAACATTCAGATATCCCATCCTGGTGGGCAAAGACCTGACCATCCTCTCGATGAAGCTACCTGTTCAGAGTCTGCAGATACATGGCGTCGGCATGGTACGTCACTCGGCTGCACGCTTGTCTCATTGCTAACAACATTAGACGGAGAAGGTATTCGACATAGCCTGCGCTTTAGCGGACGTTCTTCATTTCGTGCCTCGGTCTACATCACATGCCGAACTCAGCCCCCCAGATTACTTGACCCAGTTGATGCTGTTGATAGCAAAGCTACCGGGTGGCTCGTCTAAGTTCATACCCTTGCTGCTAGCGAAAGTCAACGAACTACTTCCGGATCTGCTGGAGCACGTATGCGAAGCAATTCAAATGCCAATCCCCACCAATCACAACCCTATGAGTCCAGACACACGATTTGTGTATGAAGAGGAGGTTGGTAGAGGCCTTCACGCAGACTTGAGGAGGACATTTTAGCGGGAAGGAAGAAAGATGCATTCGAAAACTGCAATCGGGACAAGCCAGACTGGGTCTCACGAACATATCCAACCATAGGATATCGGACACGACCCCGAAGTACTATCCTATCCACCAATCTATATAAAGAGTACCGACCGGTCTGGACTTCCCAGCGACCAGCGCCAGGACAGCCCGCCGTCGACAACACTCAAACCCAAACCCCAAGCAAAAAGAAACAAGAAACCCTGACCACCCCAACGACCAGCGTCAAGATAGCCCACCGCCAACCACGACCCCACCAGCATGGCGACCAGCGCTCATGCGAACCTCGGCCTCAGTGCCCGCCGGCGAGAGATCGCGCCCTCGATGTCGCCATCGATCACCGTCTCCAGCCCACCACCAGGGCCGCACACGAAGATGAGCTCGCTGCTCAGGCGATTGTATCTTGTGTCCCTCTTGGACACCACTGTGGCCTCTGGCTGCTTGCACATCCAGGGAGGTCGCTCGCCAGGGTGATCCCTCATGTATGCGAAGGCCCGCTCCAGTTTCGTCGTCTGACTCTCATGAGTGAACCAGCGGACAAGCGGAACGGCAACGGCGAGGAAAACGGCGACGAAGGACCAGAAGAGCGCGGTGCGGAGGTATTGCCAAACGAGATCGATCTCGTATGCCTTTCGGCGGCGGAAGGTTTCGTGCCAGTCTGTGAAGCCCGACCCAGGCACGTCTGGGTCGAAGCGGTATCGGTCGAAGAAGAGGTCGAGGATGCGGCCGAAGGTGTTTTCCCAAAATGGGTCGTTTAGGCCCGCCAGCAGGCCAAACGACACCATCATGTAGGTGTTGTGGGCTTGTCGAAAGGAGATCGACAGGGAGAGTCGGCGGATGAGGACGTGGCCTAGGGCCCAAGAGAAGAGGGTGCCGATGGCGATGCGTAGCTCATTTGAGCTCGCGGCGAAGATGGTGATGAGCACCAGGCTCAGGAAGATGCGCAGCTTGTTCTGCGGGGACAGCATTGTTGCTGTTGTTGTGGTGGTGGTGATGATGGTGATGATGGTGGGAAGAGGGAACTTGGAAATGTCTTGAAAATGAGCAGGTGTTGTGTTTGCTGAAGAGCAAGAGATGGAGGCGGATGAGCTGTTTATATATTACTGGCTTCTGCGCGAAGATGAGATGGCTGACGATAGCTGCTATTGTTACAATAGGTACGTTGCTGTCTTCACTTCTACTTTCTACAATACCAACTGAACAATAGCGAACTCATGAAAACCTCGCCTTCACCCCGGAACGCCAACAAAGATCACAATAATAGGAAGTTGACGAAAGACAGGGGTCTTGAAGTGCCTCACCTTCACCTTCACCCCAGTGTCACGCAGACCCCAGGAACACACATGTACGCTGCTCACATCACGACGCGCACCCATGTATACCTCAGCCCTCACCACCCCACTTCCAATCGTCTCTCGAACCTCATCGTATACCCCAACCCACCCTCTAATAATCACTATACCTCCTCTTCGACAGCGCACTCACCCTCGACACCCTTCTACTCGCCCCATCCAGCCCCTCCCCCTCAACAAACAACCTATTATGCACTATCCAGTCCTCAAACTCCTGCTCCCTCCTCTCCTCATCCGGGTCAATCCAATCCCCCATCTCACTTCCTTCCATAGTAGTATTAGTAGTATCGCTCATCCTGTTCACGACACCGTCGCGTGAGTGTGAGACTGAGGAACTGGATTGCTCGCGCCAGTGACCCGGGAGGGGACTTCGACCACGCATGTCGTCGTTGGCGGCGTCGATGTCGCTGGGGTGGAGACGTTGGATTTGGGACTTTTTGTACTCGTGCGCTGTTTCTGCGAGGGTCTGTGCACTGACACCGGTGCTGTTGTTGTTGTTGTTACTTTTCCAGTTCCGCGGCAGCGTGTATGAGAAGGCTGAGCGTATGCCGCTTGGCTTGCGGCGGAGGGGGCCGCCTACGCGGCTGAGCCAGGTTTTGGGGCTGGTGTCCTTGTCTGGGGTTGAGACTGCATCGGCGGGTGGTGGCGTTGCGAAGGGGGATTTGTGTGGTAGCTCTTCTCCGCTGGGACGTTGCATTAGGTGGCAGGAGTGGTCGATGAGGGCTGGCTCTACGCCGTCGGGGAGCTGCTCGTATGTGGACATGCCGATGCTTACGCCGCGTTTGCGGCGGAGGGAGAAGAATCGAGTGGGGCCTGTGAAGGGGAGGTGCTGGGTTGGAGTAGGTGTTGTGGGCTCCACAGGTGTTTGGGTGATGTCGGTTTCGAGCTGTTCGCTACGTTGGGCTGTCTGGCGGACTGCCTTCTTTTTGTCTTTGCGTTCTTGGTGGCGCTTTCGAATCTATTGTTTTGTTAGTAAGTGGCCTTGTTGTACAAAGATGCGAGGGTGGGTCTTGACAGTAGACGTGACTGGGATGTGATAGATGTCCTTCAACATTGAATAGCCAGAGACTTTACTTACCGTACCGATCAAACCCATCTTGGGCATCCTGGGCAAACGCCTCACGAAGTCCTTGCCGTTGGAGATCGAGGATGAGATTGCAAAGGAGAGCAACAGACGTCCCTGAGTACAGCTGTCAAGTGCAACGTCAATATGTCCACCAACGTCTTACGAAGTTTGGTACCGTGAGTGGGGATGCCGCCAACCAGAGGATGTGGTTGATCGAGGGTCCATGGACATGTCATGGTGGCCACCTCAACACATCATCAGCACGGTGGAGATGGACTTGTTACATTTTAATTACTCTTGCTCTTGAAATTTGCTTCCACGGTACTCGTGTGACCTTTTGCGATCTCTCAAACCCAATGCAACTCAGTGGGTCCAACGCTCATATGCAGAACCCAACTCATTTCTTATCTCCATATGCTACTGCTGACGCTGTTCATGAATTGCTGTTCTTGGTACCCGACGGTTTCGCCCTTCAACGTCCCAAACTGCGAAGGTAATCCACTGTCAACGTTTGACTGTCCGGAATTGAAGGGAATGGGTCTGTAGGCCGTGATTGAAATGAACCACGACCACCGCGAGCACCAAGCATGCCCGGACCGCTTAGACCGTGAACGCTACCACGGGAAGAGAAACTACCGCGACCACCGCGACCAACAGGAGAAGAAGCAATACTTATGTGAGCGGCTTGCGGTTCCTGGATTGACACATGATCTGACGCCTCGTCCCGACTTGTAGCTTTGAGATCAAGCTTCGCTATGGTAGCGATGCGCTTAAGACTTTCGATCTGCTTCTTCAAGGCATCCTGTGATGTCTTGTGCGTGTTCTCAATCTCTTCAATGCGACGACTTCGCCTGTCTAGGAAACCTTCCCTTTCACATGAGTGAAAGGTGCGAAGCTTTTCGATGACATCACGCCATTCTTTCTTGATCTCGTTCAGCTCGGCAGCGTCGATATCTCCGTGTTTATCATCGAACATGTTCTTGTATCGCTTGAACAGGCTTTGTTGAGCGAGGCCAGTAGTACGCATCATGTTCAACATGTCACTCTCAGCTTTGAATGTTGCTGCCCTTGCTTTGCATTCGTTCGCTCGCTTGCTGTCATTGTTGATTATAGCCTTCTCGCAGTCTCTGATAGCGTTCTCGATGACTTTCGTAAGCCGGGTCTTTTGTTCTGCCGTCATAGTTCTGGCCGCCGCGCTCGAGCTTTCCTGTATGTTGATGTCAATCCAAGGTTGGTAAATAACCACACGAGAGCAGTACGCACCAATTGAAGGTTCTCAGTCAGCTCGGTCAGCCCATCGCTGCGGTTGAAGCACTCCCGGAGCATTCCGTCAAGTACAGAGTTCATGCCCGCCTTGACTTCGTCGATCGTTGCCATTTCCATGGCGTTGCCTTGCTTGAGGCCTGCGATGATGGCGTCCGACGACATGGCTGGTCAGCGCGACTGTCGCAGGCGTCGCCGCAGTATTGGTTTCGGTTGGTGTTGCGGTCGCGTTGTGGAGTACAGAGTCAAAGAGCTTTCCAGAAAGAGCAGGAGCGACTAGCGCGAAACTACCAGGCAAGCGGTGAAAGTGAACGTGAAGATAGAGACCAGCGATTCCTGCAGTTTGCACTCCGATCGCGGGCATCGATTATCATTTGCTATCTTCTGCCACGCGCCTGTTTGAGGGTATACGATGAGCCTGCCTCATTATGTTCCTCTGAAGTTTCCTAAGAGGGCAGCCACACTCTTCTTCAATATGTTGAAGAATCGAGCCTTAACCTCAGTAGTGAAGGGATATACCTGCAGTCTTGGCCAGGGACCGAAGACTTTGCAACTGCCTATCCTGCCACTCTCGATCCTCGGCACAGCGCTCGTAAGCCTCATTTTTCCGCTCCTTGTGTTCTCTCTCAATGCGTGTTTGTTCTGCTTCCAAATGCTTGTTGCTTTCATTCAAGAGGAAAAGTTCCTTACCCATGTCACCTTCGATGCGGGTGAAGTAAGGACGCAAGAAGTCTGGATAGGATGTCAAGCTGTTGGACAAGTTTGCTCTTGCGTTGTAGTTGTCTCCGTGAGAAGACACAAGCTCATGATTCGTCTTCCATGCCTTTTTGTCCGCGATCAGCTGCCTTCTAGACTTGATTCCCTCCACCTCATACATTGACTCGCTGGTTGCTTTGGCGGTATTGCAGTTGCGAATCAAATCTTTGATAGTGGATGTGAGTTTGTGTCTCTGAACTGTAGAGAGGGCTGTAACTGAAGAAGTAGCTATCGAAGCAACCTAGACCGAGAAGTCAGTTACTATCACAACTCTGAGGATAGTCGCACATACCGGTGAGTACATCGGCCCGCTAGTCATACCGCTGAAACCCCTCACAACTGACAACCTTGTCATATCAATGATCTGAATGGGAGGCAACGGAGCGATCGTGCGTGCATGCGCCGTGCTTTGAGAGTTAGGGACCTGAGCAGGCGACCTGACAGCTGCCGATGCGCCAGTAGCTCGAACTCCCCGCTCAGCAACCATTCGCTCATTCTTCATATTCCCAGCTATATCACTCAAGCCCTCGATCAGCTTGCTGAGTGTTTTGCGCTGCCTCAGGCAAACCTCTTTGGCCTTGGTCAGTCCATCAGCCCGCGCAGCTCTCATATCCGCCTTCCCAATCTTGACCGCCTTGAACATATCCGCAACAAGCACCCTTTCATGTGCATGTTCCGCAAGCAAGGCGTTGTGAACCAGGTTCACGGCTTGGTTGGTAGGCAGGCGGATATAGAGTGCTTCTCTTTTTTCGAAAGCGGCTTCCTGAGCAATAGCTCGGGCGTGCTGTTCGTCTAGCGAGACCTTTTGGGCGTCGAAGGCTGCGTGGATGGTCTTGATAGTGTCCTGGTATTCGGAGTGGCTGGTCTCGATGGCTTGGATGCAGAAGTGGATGTTGTCACGGATGGGCTTGGGGAGGTGTGCGTAGGTTTCTGCTGCCGGGGTTTCGAACGCGTCGTAGTTCTCCTAGAATGACAATGTGAGTCTGAGTGTTGTGTGTTTTCCGTAGCTGGCATGTATCTCATACCTCTCCACCTTCCGCGTCACCCAGCACCTCGTCACTGTTGTGTTCCTCCTCTGGCATTGCGCCGGTGCTCAGGAGTGCAGGCATCGTTGCGCTCTTGCAAAGTTCGTGACTGATGTCGCGCTGCTATGTGTAGACGTGGCGTGCGGTCGACAGATTTCAAAGTTGCAAGTTGCTTCTCGAAGTGGAAGGAGCCCACTAGCGCGAGACGCGGGTTCATCGATGAAAGTGAAGACGAAAACCAGCAGCCTCATCCTTTCCAGCCGCACTCTTCCCATGCTCTTGCTGATAATGACGTTTGTGCTGACGCATGTCGATCTGAGCCAGTCATTGTGAATCTTGCTCGTGTAGAGCATGTACGCAACTCAAAATGAGCGGCATAGCGGCTTCAACGTAGCTGCTGAGCATCCAAGGCATCTTCACCTCTTTTTCCTTGAGATTTTGATCTGGAGCCACTCTTCCCGCTCGAGCACGGAGTTGATTGTGTGAGTGTAGTATAGACAGGACGGCGAGAAGTAAAGTGAGATTTCGACGAAGAAGTAGAGGAATTACGAGAACAAGCGACATATACTGCATCCTCAGCATTGTAGTGAGAGAACTCAGGATGCTGACCGGCAAAGAAAAGCGGTGAGATGACAAAACCATAAATCTCGAAAACAACATAAGATAGAAGAGAACAGATAGTAAACACTTAGAACCAAGACAGCAAAAAGCCTACCAATATCAGCGTCTTCCCTCCCGTCCCCTCTCACCTTGAACCCAAAGCCCATATCATCACTTCCAGTCACCACCCCCAGATCTGAATTTGTTTCAAAATCGTTAGATGGAGTTGCAATAGAATACTTGTACATGCAATCGAAAATGCTCTAAACCAGCACCTACGCGTCTACCTTAACCGAAAATGGCCATCTGAATCATACATAATCCGGTCCTTCGCCAAAACCAAATCTTCATATCCACATAGTTATCAACGCAATGTGTCGATTGAACACAGAACGCTGAGACCACTACGCTATCCTCTTCCCTTCATGCTCCATTTATACCCTGAGGAGCTTAGCAGCATAGTCGACAATCAAGCTCTCACTGGGGAAGCTCATCTCCTCAAGCTTCTGGGCATATGGTGTGGGCACCTCAGCACCAGTGACACGGGCAGGGGGCGCCTCCAAGTAGTCGAAGGCGTACTCGCAGGTAAGCGCCATAATCTCAGACGCGACACCGAAGGATGGGAATCCAGACTCTACGCAGAGCATGTGGCCGGTCTTCTTGACGGACTTGACAATGGCCTCGACGTCGAGGGGCTTGATGGAGCGCAGGTTGATGACTTCGGCTTCGACGCCGTACTTGGACTTGAGTTGTTCGGCGGCGACGAGGGATTGGCCGACGCAGCGAGAGAGGGTGACGATGGTGAGGTCCTTGCCGGGGCGCTCGATCTTGGCCTTTCCGAACTAGAGGGGGGAGTTAGTTTCGGTGTGTGGTGGGGAGATTGGTGGGGTGTCTTACGGGAATGACGAAGTCGTCTCTCTGGGCCTCCTCGCTCATAGGGAAGGAAAGACCGTAGAGAAGCCTGAGGGTGTTAGTACACAGTCTCCCGTCTTGCAACTGTTGTGACCTACTCGTTCTCGAGAACCACGACCGGGTTAGGGTCGCGGATAGCAGCCTTCAACAGACCCTTGGCGTCCTCGGCGCTGTATGGCGAAACGACCTTGAGTCCAGGAATGCTTCCGTACCACGCAGTGTAATCTTGCGAATGCTGGGCAGCGACACCGGACGCGAAACCGTTGGGACCACGGAAGGTGATGTTGCAGGGCTGGATACCACCGGACATGTAGTGGGTCTTTGCGGCGGAGTTGATAATCTGGTCAATGGCCTGCATGGCGAAGTTGAAGGTCATGAACTCGCACTGCCGTCGCTGTCAGAATTGCTTTTTGGGTCATGATGGCTGGGGGACTCACAATGGGGTGGAGACCAGCGAGCGCGGCACCGACGGTCAGACCGGCGAAACCTGACTCTGTGATGGGAGAGTCGATTACCCTCTTCTCGCCGAAGCGGTCGAGCAGGCCCTTTGTGACCTTGTAGCTGTGGCTCAGTCAGCACCGTCCATTGATATTCCGTTGTGTATAGCCTGCGATTTCTTCTCTGCCCAATTGGAGCCTCCTCTTTCTTATCGCAGATATGACATGTCTCTTCTTCATGGTGGGACGTACGCTCCGTTGTATTGCGCGACTTCCTCTCCGAGCACGAAAACCTTGTCGTTGCGCTCCATCTCCTCGGCCATGGCCTCGTTGAGCGCCTCTCGCACCGTCATCTCCTTCTGGCCCGACGCATATCCTCTCCTCGCAATTGACGGTGTAATGGCTGCGGCGCGGAAAGCTGGTCGGAAGGCGGGCGCTGGCCGCGACGCCGAGACGAGGCGGGAGGTGGGTCGGAGGAGCCTTGAAGCAGCCATTGTGGGGGTTGTGTGAGGGTGAAGGTGTGGTGAGGAAGTGCCGTGGGCGAGTGATGGCCGCTGAGGCTTGTGGTGGTTGCTGGGGCTTGCTGGACAATTTCTTGATGCGAAGATCCGAGTCGTTGGGGCCGGCGCTAGCGATCAAAGCTCTCGAGCAGGGACCACACTATAGCGAGAACACCCGACGTGCGTCTGGATGGTCCCTGGATGGTCCGCCTCAACAACGTCGCTTTCACCAGTCAATCCATCCATACGGCATCTACTGGACAGTGATGTGACAGTCGCTTGCAAATTGTACGATAATGATCAAAACATGAAGTTGAGGATTCCTTCTTCTATTCTCTATAGCTCCACATTTCGCGTTACCATGACCGTCCCTAGACCGTGCCCTACTTCCAAATATTACAGTATATATGCGCGTCTCCAATGCGCGTGATGCAAATGCCAGGAGATGATGCTCCTATATCGAAGGAATAGCTCGCAGACCGACAAGGTCCTAGATGCGAAGAGAAGTCTAATGCAAAGGGCGAGAACTGAAAACTTATGCGTCGGCGGGTTTCCTTCCGACCATAAGGTACATGGGTGTGAAGAGCTTCTCCCTGCCACCAGCAACAAGGCAGTCGGCTGCGAGAGCAAGACTGTCGGCAGTCTTCTGGGTACCCTTGGGGGCGAGACCGATCACCTCAAGACCACCGACGAACTTGTGGATGAGGCCACGTCCGACCTTGGTCATGCGAAGAATGGTGGGGATGTCGCCAATGGTGCTGATGTACTTCAGCTGGCCAGAGAGCGGCCAGTACCATGGGTAAGGGTCGTCCCTGTCTGCCAGATCCTCGTTGTGCTCCATCACGAAGCCAGCCTTCTTCATAGCATCGAGCGCGACCTCAATCTTCTCCATGTTCGAGATACCGTCACCAATCTCGATTCCAAGACGGATCTCGCGGTGGTGGGGGTTGTCGTTGTCGTACTTGTCGGTCATGAGCCACTCGTAGACACCAAAGACACCGCCGGGCTTGAGAACGCGGAAGATCTCGCTGTAGATGCCCTCGAGCGATGGTGCGTGGACAGTGGCCTCGATGGCGTAGACGGCATCGAAAGAGTTGTCGGGGAAAGACATTTGCTACTACGTGTTAGTGAGGAGTATGTGGGATGTGAGAGTATATCATACCATGAAGTCGCCCTTGGTGAACTTGAGCTTGTCTGATAGACCCTCCTTCTCGGCGTAGGCAGTGGCACGCTCGATCTGGTAGTCGTTGTTGTTCAATCCAACGACGTTGACACCAGCGAACTTGACAATCTCACGGGCGGGTCCACCGACACCGCAGCCAACATCCAATACGCGCATGTTGTCCTGGAGGTTCATCTTGTGGGCAAGGTAGTGCTCGTGGCGGGCAATGGCCTTGTAGAAAGACTCGCCATAGGCGTAGCGGGCGAAGTGGAAAGACTGTCCCCAGCCGTACTCGTACAGATCGGTTGCGAGGTTGTAGTAGTGTCTTGTGAGGGTAGCGTATTCATCTCGTCGTTCCTGGGTCTTGTTAGTGAACACGTTATGGAACAATGCCACATATGCGTACCTTGCGGGTCTCCTCAGTCTCGTCGCCAGCGGCCTTGTTGTCCCAATGCTTGAAGTACTCGTCGACAGCGGCTTGCTGGGCAGCCTTGTCCTTTTGCAACATGGCAGTCATGCCACCGCGAGCCTTTGCAGACTTGCCGTGCATGGCCTTGTTGAACTCGGCATCGCGAGAATGGTCTTCCTTTTCGAGCGCAATAGGAGACATGATGGGTATTAAGAGTGATATGGGGTTATGCGGGGAGTGAAGTGAATGAAACGGATAGTAGAATAAACAATTCGAAGAGGACAGGACCCTGAAACTTTATAAAGACGACCCCGGAGAGGAAAGAGCGGTATGGGTAGGAGATTGGGACTTGAATTTCTTAGGGGGTAACTGGCGTCGCCCAATCACGACCGACTCTGTACGCGGCCCTGGTCAACAGCGCTAGCGGTCGGTCGTCGCCACCCGAGCGCGTGAAAGCCAAGACCGTAAGAGGCGTATAGCGTAGTGCCTAGATTTCTACCGTCACTCCCATACCATCTGTCGCGACAACCACCGCGCCCCACTACGCGTACTCGACGTCCCCAGATTCGCTCGGCGAAGTCGCGAGATTACATTCAAAACTCAGCCACTGTCGCACACCCTACACAGCAGGCTTCACCATGCCGCCGCAGATCAAGAGCGACCTGAACCGTACGTCATGTCTTTTTCCATTGCGCGTAACCTATACTAACTTTTGTAGGATCGGGTTGGGAAACTACCGACTTTCCGTCCGTCTGCGAGAAATGCCTGCCGGATAGCACCTATGTGCAGATGCTGAAGGAGGACTACGGCGCAGAGTGCAAGATCTGCACGCGACCCTTCACTATCTTCCGCTGGAAGGCCGACCGCACCGCGCGACAAAAGCGAACCAACATCTGCCTCACATGCGCCCGCCTCAAGAACTGCTGCCAGCACTGCATGCTCGATTTGTCATTTGGACTGCCCATCGTAGTCCGTGATGCTGCGCTGAAGATGGTGGCGCCCGGCCCACAGAGCGACATCAACCGACAGTACTATGCGCAAGAGCACGAGAGAGAGATCGAGGAGGGACGAGGAGCGATGGAGGCATACGAGAAGACGGATGAGAAGGCGCGCGACCTGCTCAAGCGTTTGGCGCAGAGCGAGCCCTACTACAAGAAGCAGCGACGGATAGAGGCTGAGGAGGGCGAGAGTGGACAAAAGGCATTACCCGCGCCCGGCGGAGGTGGCGCAGGAGGCGAGAGCAGTCACGTCCCTGGACCGATCAGAACCCGAGATTCACGGGGTACACCTGCGCGAGGAGGCATGAGGCCTGGAAGAGGAGGTCGCATGGGCGGCGCATCCACGGAGCCAAACCCACAAGACTGGCTGCCACCGTCCGATCCCAACGTCGCATCGCTCTTCGTGACAGGTGTGGAAGACGACCTTCCCGAGCACGAGCTTCGCAAACACTTTTCACAATACGGCCAACTTCGGTCACTGGTCTGCTCACATCGAGCGCATTGCGCATACGTCAACTTCGTCAAGCGGGAAGATGCCGAGACAGCAGCGGGAACACTGAAGGGCAAGGTGGTCATCAAGGGCTGCCCTATGCGCGTCACTTGGGGCAAGCCGAAGCAGCTGGACAGCTTGGATCAGAACGTCAGGATGCAATACGCAAAGGAGGGACGACAAGTGGCCGGCTCATCGCGACGGGCAGCCGCTTCTCAGGCTGCGATTGAGGCCGCACCACAGAACAGCCTGGACAGCATGGTCGTTGCACCTCCACCGGGAGCTGATGACGATGTTCAATACGCCAGTTTGGCTGGAAACTAGGTCTTTATTTCTTGCATTGGGTCGGCGTTTTGGACTGTATGGGTATCATGATTCATTCGATGTGCATAAAAGCCTAGGAGGAGCAGCATTTTGTGCCTCCCAATGTACTCTTTCCCTTGCCCTTTTTGATATCATCGTTGTCGCCTCGCTCGGTGTGCTCGTGTATCCGTAGTTCTGCCTGCGTTAGCTATCCAGCTCTTATACAATCATGCAAGAAGCATACTGTAGCTTTCGCCCTCTGGGTCCGCTGCTTGGCCTTGAACCACATTTTCCCGTAGGAATTTGGCTACTTCCTCCGCGTGCACTAATGACGATTGCAACTCTTCGCTTCCGATTCGTAGGTTGCGGTTCGCCTCGAACTTGTTACGGGCCTCAGTGCGGGCGGCGAAGAGGGTGTTCATGTCGCCTGTGCTTTGTGAGCGCGGGAAGTAGGTCAATGTCGCATTTCGTACCTTGGAAGGCGATGCGCGCGGATCGCAGCAGATTCCGGTATGCTACTAACGCCATTGTGTGTAGAGTCGGGGCGGTATGCAGTGAATAGAGCGTTGAAAGAACGACCAGTTCCGCTCGGAACTTCCGCGAGGAAAGTTGGCACACGTGACATCGTTCCCGCCAGGGTCCCCCCGGCTGACGATCCGACACCCGCTGACGTCGCGCAGCTGAAAGTGGTCCACACACGAGCAACGCTTCGGTGGCCTCAACGGTAGAAATCTAGCTCCCACACCGGGCTGCGATCTACCAGAGCCAACATGGTGTCCTTCTGGCCTTGGAAGGTACGTCGAATCTAACTACGCGCTAATACGCTTGCTGACTGTGGCAGGGTAGCGAAGATGCCGCCTCGTTCGAGAGGACGCTCAACACTCTTACTGGCAAGATCAACAGGGCCGCTGCGCGCAATGACAAACAGAAGCAGCTCTCGCGACGCGCTCGCGTCATGTGGACGTTGTACACCGGCTTCGCGTATATTCTGGTCGCGGTGGTGCTCACTTTCGTGACGGGCTGGCAGAATTGGGGTCCCATTGAGGGAAGCGTGGTGGCTGGCGGGCCTGTCTTGTATGTCCATCGTCATCGCAGCAAGGAATACATCTAACCCTCCAGGATCTACGGCCTCCGCTACGCGCTCATGAGCTACTTCGACTACCGCATTCGCAATACTGAAGCCTACCTCAAGAAGCTGAACAAGGAACGCGACGCTACCATTGAGCGCCTCAAGGAAGCTACCAAGTACAACTCGACCCAACAACTGCTCGAGAAATATGGCGCCTCGCCCAAACAACCTGAGCAGCCACAACAAGGCGACTCCCCCGGTCGCAGAAAGTCTCAAGGCCCCCAAAGGCCAGCGCCGCCTCCAGGTCCCCGCACTGGCATGCCTCCTCCCCCCACGGCAAACATCCAGCGACCCCAGCCCCAGCAACTCCCGCATACCCCGCAGAAACCTCCATCAAACGTCTCATCCCCTCAGGGCCCATCCCCGCCACAGCAACTGCCCCCACCCGAAGCCCCAGGCGCTGAATTCGCACCAAACGCATTCAACACCGGCGCCGTCGACCTAACCAAGCAATACACCGCCGACTCGCCCGCCGCCTTCACGCAAACCCACTGGTACGACCGCATCCTCGACGCTCTCCTCGGCGAAGACGAAACACAGGCTAAGAACCGCTTCGTCTTGATCTGTTCGGAGTGCAGACTTGTGAACGGGCAAGCGCCGCCCGGTGCTCGCACGCTCGAAGATGTTGGGAGGTGGAGATGCGGTGGGTGCAGTGCGTGGAATGGGAAGGAGAAGCCGCGGGAAGATGATGTTACAAGGCTTGTGAGGGATTGGGAGGCTGAGAGGAAGGCGAAGGACAAACAGGGGCAGGGTGTGGATGGGGGTGTGAAGGAGATGGAGGAGGTGGGTGTGGAGGATGAGGGGGTTGTAGTTGAGGCTGAGGCGGACAGCAGTGGTGAGGATACGCCCCCGCCTAGTCGGAATACGAGGAGTAAATCCAAGGGAAGGGGGAAGAAGTAGGGACGGTATGGTGGGCACGGGCGTCTAGGTGTGCCGGGATGGCATCAAAAGGGCGCAGATAAGGGGGGTTATGTACACTAGATATCGCTATGGCTTACAGGATAACAGCAAGCATTCCTAGAAGACACCAATGATTTGAAGATTTCGAATTGTCCCAACTTTCCTTCATGTGGCAGGCACGTGCACCGCTGGCCGTGTATAAATACCTCGCTTCACTCCCTCTCTTCCTGTCTCTTATCACTCCCCCTTCATTTGGGTTTTACCAAAAATCCTTTCGCGCACGACCATGGTGTGCGCCTCCCTCCCGCGCCTCTCCATCATCTTCTCCAAAAATCCTCACGACTGTTTTCGATGAGCTGTGCTTCTGCCTCCGCCTCCTCCTCCGGACTTTTCCAAAAGCTGTCTCGATCTTATGCCATGTTGTGCGCTTCTTCTTGCGCTTCTCTATTGTGTTATACAAAATCGTCAAGCAACTTTTGGATGGTGTGCGCGCCTTCCTTCGTCTCTTCATCATCTTTACCAAAAACAAAATTGGACAACAACATGGTGCGCGCTCTTTCTGCGCCTGTCCATTATTTTCATCAAAAGGAGTACAGTTCTCTTTCATGGTGTGCGCTTCCTCCTGCGCCTTCTCAAAATACAGCCATCTGCTCAAAAATTCCATGCAGGCATTCGAATGTCCTGGCGACTGTCCTGTCTTTTCGAAAAAGTCAGCCATGACTACCAAATGTCTTCGATTCTGGAACCACCAAAAACATATCACTATGGACGCCATGGCTGTGGGAGGAGTCGAGAAACTGCAGTCGAGGTTGTGCATGGTCGGTCGAGGAAAATTCATTATGAACATTACATGGCCGGTCGCTGTTCTCTAAAGCTGTAGAAAGAGGAAACGTATGGGGTTCAAAAATCACTCAAAATACCCCTCATGGCTGAAAGGCATTCAAAAATCATCTGCGATGATGTCATGAGCTGTGCCTGTCTATCCCAAAGAATTAAGCAAATTCCAACATGGAGTGCGAAAAGAACTTTCGAGCGATATATGTGTCGGTCTGGCGGATATATAAACCCCACTGCATCCTCTGACTTCTTGTCTCCTATACTCCACACCTTCCTGTGTTTTACCAAAAATATCTCCTGCCCTCGTCGATGGTGTGCGCCTCTGCCCTCTCTTCCTGAATTTGACCAAAACATTATGGACAACATCGCATGGTGCGCGCTCCTCCTTCCGTGGACTTCTAAAAAAAAAAGCATCAAGACAAGCGATGCGTGTGTGTCGCTCCGGAAACAAAAGCTATGGGGATTACATTCATATGCTCGTCCTTCTCTTCTTCGACGTTCAAAAACTGAGAACAAAGTACACATGTGAGAATCTGCTTCCACAAATACTCCCACAAACGTTCAATGTGTCGACTTTGACCCCGGTTCTATAACACAGGAACAATCCAGAAAATGCTCGCGATCTCCCCGATGGGCGGTTCTTAGCGCGTGGGTGGTGTATAAAAGCCTCGTCTGCGCCGGGTCTTCCTGTCTTCTTTATCCCACACACCCCTGGTGCGTTTTACCAAAAACAACTCGGCGGTCAACCCATGGTGTTGTCCTGCTTCCTTCTTTCTCAAAATCATCACCCAATCAAACCATGTGTGGTTGTGGTCTACCAAACCTGCCACCTCTTCGACGATGAGCGGTGCTTTATCAGTAGTTGGAGTATAATAACTTCTTCTTCGCCGGTTCTTCCTGTCTTTATCATCCTACACACCTGTGCTATCTTTCCAAAACGAAGATGGCCACCATACCATGGTGTTCTCCTGCCTCCTCGGTCTCAAAATGCCTAGGCCATTCCGCCATGTGTGGGTGTGATCCACCAAAACAGCCACCGCACCGTTTATAAACGGGGCCTTGTCGGTAGTTGGAGTATAATAACCTCGTCTTTGCCCTGTCTTCCTGTCTTCTCTATCCACACATCTCTGGTGTTTTTCCAAAACAAGACAAAGGAACTTACATGGTGTTCTTCTGCCTCCTCGGTCTCAAAATGCCGCGCCTACCCATCGATGTGTGAGTGTGGTCTAACAAAGCGCTTTCAGACTCCAAGAATGTTGTCCTGCCTGGAGATGTCCAAAATCGTACCTTTTTTTATTCATGGCTGTCTGGACGTTTGAAGACGACAATAAATCGGTCAATCTCGCAGCCATGTTCACAAAACATGGGAAGAATGGCGTATGCTCCGGAAGTACAAAATACAACCAAACACAATTCATGACTACGCTAGTGGATCAGGAGTGTATAAAACACTGCTCTGCTGCTGTCCTTCCTACTTCTTCATCACACCAAATTCATTTGGTACTCCAAAACGATGATTCTGCCCTGTTATGTCTGGCTTCTCCTTTTTCCAACCAAAACTACCAACGCACTCTGTATGAGTGCGCGCCTCCACTCTAAACAAATCAAATTCATTCTCATGTTCTCTGTCTCCTGCCAGCCCCGAAGGTCACCAAAATAGGACAGGCTCCAGAAATTGATTGCTCAAAATGTATCACGTGCCTTTCATGGGTCTTCCGCTTCTGCTTCTCCCTCACAAAAGCCATAGGATCATCCCACATGGTCTCCCGGCTTTCTGAGCTGGGAATCGTGTATATAAACACCTCCTGGGCTGGGGTCTCTTACTTTCTTATCCCTACAGCTTCTTGCGCTTCACTTCAAAAGCTTTCATGCAATTCTTCAATGTCTCTGACTCTGCGGTTCTGCTGCCGTATCACCAAAAAGCCCCGTGAGAAATTTTTATGGGAAAGCTCCTCTGTCTCTGCTCTTGCATTACCGAATGATGCTTTCGTCGTACGCATGAGTTGGTCTCTGCGTCTCAACACTCACATTATCAAAACATCATCTCTTCGTATCCATGGGCTGAATTCAGTCTTTCCGATTCTGTTGCCAGAGCAAAAAACGACCCCCAAGTTCATGATGAGCTTGTCTCCCCGCTTCTGCGTTGGCATCACCAAACCGTCACAAGAAACTGTTATGGAAGACGAGAACGATTGTTTTCCAAAACACAACATTCACTACAGATGTTCTCCACCGTGGCTAGCTACCTTCAAAACTTCAACAATTATCATTATATGACAAGAAGAGAGAGAGATCTCGGACTTTCGCATTTCCACGCTTGTTCGACTCAGAACTCTGCGCATAAAAGCTTCTCTTCGCTGGTCCTCCTTCTTCTCTTCTACCTACCAATTACTTAAGCAATATTCTCCAAAAACGACTCTATCTCAGGCCATGTGCGGCGTCTCCCCTCCTCTTTGACCCAGCACCTCAAAAGCCGGTCTTATTTTGCCTACGGCAACGGCGGGGCGCTCTCGGAAACGATCTATCTCCGGTCTATGTTGTCCACTTAAAAGTCTGGAAGAAGATCCTGAAAGGACTGGGCGATTATCGAATGTCTGAAAACGCTACGAAGTTGCTCCGATATCTACATCACTCCTGGCAAAACGGCCTTCGCATATTCTTATGCTGAGGAGTGGCGTGTTGTGTATAAATACTTCTCTTTGTCAGTCTCTCGCTCTTCCTTTCTACAACTCGCTGGCTTTCCAGTAACTTCCAGAAGGTTACTTGGTCGACGCGATGGCTGGCTCTTCTCCGTTCTTTTTCAACGCTTCCAAAACGACACTTGTACAGTACTATGGCCTCGGTGTCTTTTCCAAATCTGATACCAAGACTATGATGTTCGCTGCGGTCTGCAAGCCCGTATGAACTGCTTGGAATTTCCTCCGAAGATGGCATGAGAATATTAATGCCGCTAGAATCAGAAACACCCCAGCGATATGTCGCGTCCCCTCGAAAAGTTGCACGCTCCGGCGTATGAGACGATAATCCGACAATGTCTTGTCTTATGGCTCTGTGGACTTGGCAAGAGGTATACACGTTTCACCGATCTGGCATCTCTTCTCCTCAAGTAACAATCCTTTAAAACGCCGTATTTTTCAAAATCATAACTGGTTCGACCCATGGGCAAGACTTCCGTTCCTTTAGCGCAAAGCTTCGTCATGATTTGCTCATGGTACATTAAAAGAAGCATGTAGACTTCTCATGTGTGTGTGCCCGGCGGTGCTTTCGAAGCAAAGCAGATACAGCCTGGCATGATGTCGCCTCAAACATGCACCACCGCGGTGAATGAACCAGCCGCCGGTGTTATCTTGCCCATCTTTCTTATGACCGTCACGTGCGAATGGGGCTGGGCTGGTGTATAAATACCTCCTTCTGGCTGCTAACCTCCTGTTTCTTCATTACACATCTATCACCCTTTTTACCAAAAAGAGAGAGACAAAAACTCGATGGTTCTGCCTTCTCCGGTTCTGGCAGCCTTTCCAAAAACAACAGGTTTCACATGCATGGAATTGATGCGCAGTCGAAAACTTTCACTACTGCTGTCATGACTAAATTGACGCGAGCACTATGTCATGCCGCGTCGCTGAGAGGTTTCGGCAGACTGTGTATAAAGTCTTTCACTGGAACTGCTGCTCGCTTCCTCATTCACATACTCCTCATCCATGATTCTTTAAAAGCTGCAGCCGGTCCCCCTATGATTGGAGAATCTGTCGTCTTTTCAGATATCCTCAAATCAGATTCGCAAGGCGCTATGGCTGTGTCCTCTTTCTGGGCAGGATGTAAAAGCGGACAGTGTCTTTTCCATGCTGCTTCTGTGTTGAAACACCAAAACAATAAGATACAACCTCCCATGGGCTTCGAAGCCGTTGTTTGCGCCTTGGTTTATGAGCGCGATAAGTTCGCAGTTACCATTTTCAACCCTTCAAAGGCCCTTAAAATGTAGAAGTTTCGACGCATCAGTCTCTCGGCGATCACTGCGTCAAATGTAGAGGCTACTCAAAAGATAAACAATCCAGAATCATGATGAACGGAGTCGTTGTCGTGGTGGCGGCTATCATGACGTCGCGGGAAGGCGGGGCTGTTAGCGTCTCAGCAGGGCTATATAAACCCCGCCATCTGGCTGACCTTCTTCTTCATCACACTGCTCTTCTATCTTACGAAAAACAAATGAACCGATTACTATGTCTGGCGTCTTCTGAGCAGCCTCCGAAACATTTCAAAATACCCACAGACCTTTTTGATGTGTCGAGCATCGCCTCGCGGCTTGGAAAGTCGAGCTTTGCATTCGGCATGCATTCACCGATATCAAAACTGCATACAAGACTATCATGCAGCAGACCAAAGAGAGAATTTCAGTTCGCTAGTCCCCAAAAACTCCACGCCCTGATCTGCATGGGCCCGTCGGCTCTACAGCTTCTACTATAAGGCATCTGCTTCTTCCTCCTTTTCTAAAGCATTAGAAACACTCAAACCTCCAAAAAGCCGTGGAGGAAATGTGGATGTGTTGAAAGCTCTTAAAATCCTACAGTTCCTAAACAAACGAAAAGGACAGGCATATTCTGAAAATGAAAAGTTGTCACGAATATCGAGTGGACTGATCTTCTCTCGAGCGGCGAAATTGGTGAATGGAGAGGCTATGTCGAAAGTCTACCCCAACTTCTACATGAACGATCTCCAGCGTTTTCCTATCTCCATCTGATATGCATGCAAAATTAGCAATCAACATCACGCTCATTAATGTGATGGATGAGTTCTCGCGATGTCGCCGTGTACATGCTCCTGCAAGCCCCTTGGACACGTTTGAACAACTAGAAAGCTAGATATGAGCCCGGAATGAGCTGGCCTCGTTCGCTGAGTAGGTATAAACGCTATTGTTTCTACTCTTCCTCCTCAGCTATTCAATCCGCTTATTTTTAAAATCAAAATCAATCCTTCACCACACGTATGTCTGATTTCTGCGAGAGCGAGCAAGAACAAGGTTCGCAAGACTAGTATGTCTCTTTCTCCTGCTCTTCTTCCACTCACCTCCTCGGCATAGATGACAAAAGCTCGCGAGGTACCGGATATGCTGTCTCGGAGGCCACGTAGGATATGCGAAAGAACAACGCGATGTCCAGCATTCTGCGAGATCCACTTCCATGACCTTTTCCTCAGGTCTCTCCAGGTAGACCCAAAATCGCACAATGACCGCTCCATGTCCTCCAGGGCTTTCAGTGCGCAGTCCAGCCATCGAAATCGAGCAATGTCATATCCATGTTGTTCGACTCCAAAAGAGTGGCAGAAGCGTAGCATGCTGCTTCTCTCGTAGATCTTCCGCATTTATAGATAAAAAAACAGCGCACTTGGCCTTAATGTGAGCGTGCTGCTCTTCTTCCGACTCAAACACGCAACGGCAACAGTTCTGAAATACACAAGAACTACATTCATGGTCACTGTCCAGCGTTCAATGCTATGTCATTCCCACCAGCCTTAATACAAATTTAAAACCGGCGTCTTTATGGTGATGTCTTTGTCAGTGTCATCGATTCTGGTCATGACGTATCGCCCCAGTACCACCGACCGCCAAGATGTCCCTAGTCCTAGGGGTATAAGATGCTGTAGAGGCTGCGAGCCTTCTATCTACCCACAACCTACCCTGTTTCATCAAAAATCTTGAGAAAAATGGCTATGTCGTCCGGTCCAAAGTCTTCCTCGAGTCCAGCTATGTCTGCGCCTGGAATCAACCCCCAAAAAGACCGACATGTTTGCGGCCTGTGTTCAAAAAATTAGGACGACTGGACTCATGACACTTCCTGGCTGAACCCCCCCCTCTTTCATGCCAGAAAGCAGTCCAACGCTCCAGTCATGAAAGCAGTGGAAGTTGCGAGCCTCTTCTCCGCTAAAATCCTTCTCTACTTGATCAAAATACGCATCCTAACCTCTCAAGTCGTTCGTTTCAAGAGCATGAAGTGCAGAAGACGTGTATGTTTCGTCCTTCCGCCCAAAAAACATGATACCATTTGTACATGTGTCCAAAAGAGAAAATCAACAACGAAATGTCTCTTTCCAGACAGTCGTCCTCTCTTCTATACCACGTGACAGAGGTCAGACTTAGGATATAAACGGCGTTCGAAGCTGCTAGCTTCTTCTCTCTTCGAAGCTTACTCTTTTTTGTTGAAAATTAGGACGACGATGGCGCCATGTCGTTCGATTCAAAGTGCAAGCGCAGGCGTCCATGGCTGCTCCTTCGTTCGACTTCCGAAACAATAGCAGCCTTCATGTACGGGTTGCAGTATCCAAAATAGGCATCTGGAAAAACGATGTTCGCTTCGGACAGTCTTCCTCACTTCTATACCAGAAGACAGTCTCGTTCTGGGGATATAAAACGCCATGCAAGCTGCGAGCTTTCTCTCTTCCCAAACATTCCTCCCACATATTAAAATGGATTCGTATTAGGCGCATGTCTTTCGACCCAAAAGTCTCGTCTGGACTCTACCATGCCTGCTCCTCCTTCGACTTCCAAAACTACAAGGGTTTCTTTCTACGTCAGATATACCCAAAAACACTTTGCGGACACAAGTAGGTCCGTTCCTGGGGGTTCTCCTGCCTTCTACATCGAAATAACTGTCGCATATGAAACCTGGTCGTACGAGATATATGACTGTGTCTTCTGGAGTGCATCTACTTCATCAAAACATTTGGGACCTAACGCATGGCTCTGAGACGCTTTAAAAAAACACCCCTGACGAGATTGTATGAGAGAGGTCGAAGAAAGAGAGGAATTGAAAGAGAATCAGAGGCTAACCATATTGGAAAGACGAAGTTCCTGGAAACAACAAAAGCGTTCCCACAACATCACATGAGAAAGAAGTGCTCGCGCTGCATAAACAAGGCGACGCAATCAGAATGTTCTCGGTGGAGAACTAGAACGTGTATAAATACTGCTCTCGGGTCTGCCTTACCCTTCTCGACCACACCTCCGCTACTGGAGTCTAAAACATCTGATGACATGATGGCATGAGTGGGTCTGTCTTTCTGGGGCGTTCTCCAAAAACCAAAGTCGGGCTCATATGAGAGTTCGCTGCTCCCGCGATTCAAACTCGATCGAGATAAAGGCGATGTTCTCGGCGCAGAACTGGAACGTGTATAAATACTTCTCCAGCTTCTGTCTTTCTCTTCTCTACAACACTTCCGAATCTAGAGTCCAAAAATAAAGAGCGAGGGACATTGATGGCTGCGGCCCTGCTCTTCCCCTCGATTGTTGTCTAAAACCCTTGACCAATAACTTCATGGAGTGCGTTGCTCTCGTTCACCAAAACTTACGGTGGATCATGTGTGCTCTTAGCGCAGGACTGGGACCTGTATAAATACCCTTTGGGATTCTTGTACTACTCTTCTCTCCAACACCTCCAGTCTTGGAGTCCAAAAATCGGCATCGGCAAGACCATGGTCTTGGCTTGCTCTCTTTTCCCTTATTATTTTCCAAAAAGTATCAATGACAGCGACATGGCGTGCGCTGCTCGTTCACAGAATTATTGAATGCGATTTCTTATAGTGATGATGATGATCGTCATCATCATCGTCAACTCTCAAATGCCCCAACCACACGCCATCAATACTTCCCTACTATCGTACACATGCGATCCAACTTTCCTTCTATACCCAAACGATCCACCTCTTCACCCAGCCCCTCCCCATCTCACCCCTCCTACTTCGTCTTCGGCTTAACCTGAAAAAAACTACTCATCTTCTTCATCCCACTCGTATCCACCTTCTTCAGCGCCTTAACCCCCCTCCCCTCACTCTTCTTCTTCCTCTCCTCATCCTCCTTCTTCCGCTTCTTCTCTTCCCTTTCCGCAATCTTCTCATCGTCTTCTTCAATCGCCCTCTTCCGGGAGATATTGTCTGATATGCTGCGTAGAGACAGCGCTTCGGATTTTAGAGCGGAGATGGCGGAGAGGTGGGTGTCGAGGGGTGTGAAGCGTGGGGCTAGGAGGGCGAGTAAGGGTGTGCGGAGGGAAGGGGGCGTGTAGGAGGAGAGGAGGTAGGCTAGGGATGTGCGGAGGCGGAGGAGGTGGGGGATCTCGGGGGGTGTTGTGAGGGTAGGTTTTGATGGGGCGTCGTCGGGTGGTGTTGTTGTTGTAGTGACGCTTGTTTGCGAGTCGACTATTGTGCTGTTCTCCTTCTCTGCGTCTCCGTCGGGCGTTGTTGTGGTGGTTAGTGTGCTTTCCTCGCGCTTTATGCTCATGATGGGTATCTCCAGGGCTGTCTTGATGAATCTCTCCTCCATCGACGGTGGCAATCCTTTCTTGACCATGCGTTCGGCTTTTGCGAGAAGGACTTCGAGGAGCTTGGGGTGCGAGAGGCGGTACATGGACTCTTCGCCTGCGTCGACTGTGTCGCATATCTTCCGCATCCTGGTTTCTATCATAGTCTTGAGGGTGGGGTATTGCGATAACAGCGCTTTCCAATGTGGTGAAGCGGATGAAAGTGCGTCGAGGTAGTCATCGAAGGCGAGGAAGTGCTGTTTCGTGTCTTTTGCTGACTTTGGTGTGAGGGCGGGGAGGATGAGGAAGAGGACGTCGATGGGTGTTGCGATGAACAGATCGGCGGATTTGGTGATGTAGCCGCTGCCTATCCGTGAGGCGTCTGTCTCCTCTGCGGTGTCATCCTCGCTCTTCTCTCCTGTTATCAACCAACTCTTGAAGTCTTTCTTCGGCGCAGCGATGCGCGTGAACTCGTAGAAGCCTTTCTCGGGGCAAAAGTAGTATCGCGATGGTGTTTCGTTTGCGGGATTGTCGAGACTGACTATGCGCGCGTCTTTGGATGTATCCTTGGGTAATACGAACAACTTTGGGGGGTTCGATGTGCTTGCGGGCAGCGGTTTGGCAGTGGTGGTGGGTTCAGGCGTGGATTCTTTGGGCGCAGCCTTTGCGGGTTTCGAACGTGTGCGCGCCATTGCGAGATGTCTGCTAGTCCAATTGGGCATATACAGTCTTGTAAGTGGTGTCTCGAATTCGTGGTAGCGGAATCGAAGTTCAGGCGCGTCGCGTGGGCGCAACCTTACACGCGCAATCCCTGTCACGTCACGGTTTCGGATTAGATTAGTCTGGGGTGAACCACAGTCCGGTGTCAACAAACGCTACGGGGCCGGGTTATGCGCTTGTGAGTCCTGCCTGACGATCGACTGTTTCCCATCTTGCTTTTCCCGCTTTCCAGTATTGGCGTTGCTATGGGCCACTGCGAGATAGCGCATCCGATATTGCACCATCACAACAATGATCGTGCGGGAGAGCCCCAAGTCAAAAGGTAAGTCGCCCATGTGAGTGTGCCGGGCATGCGCTGACTCTGGTGACAGTCAAGAACAACCAGCCCAACTGGCCCCCGCAGTCGCCCGTCGAAGCCCTTCTCAGCTCGCCATCCGGCCGTAAGAGGTACGAGAGCCGCCGCCAGCGCGACTCGGCATCGCCATCCCCCTCGAAACGCCGCCCAATGTCGCGCGGAGGTGTGCCAGCCGGCAGCGATGGAGAGGAGGATGAGGAGACGCTCCAGCTGCAACTCCAGGCCATCGAGGCTAAGCTGAAGCTGAAGGCGCTGCAGAAGAAGAAGAATGAGTCTCAGGATCTGGATCGCAATGGAGCATCATCACGGGCAAGCATGGCCACCAGCATGCGCAGAATCGACCTGCCGCGGCCCGAGACCAGACAAGAGACCGATGTCGAGGTACCGCGATCACCAGTCCGGATGCGACAGGCGCCAACCGAGCCGAAGAGTCCTGCGCGCGTCATGTTGGGCATAGACAAGGGACTCACAGCCCGCGATGTTAGTCTCAAGCGGCCGGGAAGTGCTGTCAGTGGGCGGATGTCGCGATTGGGCTCGTCGAAAGAGGTCGAGCCGCCCAAGATCAAGTCTTTCAGCGAGCGCATCGCAGAGAGCAGGAACAAGGAGAAGGAGCGTGAAGAGAAGGAGGACAAGGCCGAACAGAGACGGAGTAGGGGGTTTGGGCTACAGAACATCGAGGCGCTCAAGGACCGGCCGTCGCTATCACGAACCAGCTCTTCTCAGAGTACCGACACCAAAACGTCTCGCGATATGCCCCCGCCCGCCTCGAGGAATCACAGCCGAACGCAAAGTTTACAGAACCGCACATTTGGGGGTCCGCCCACCCCAAGACCAGGCTCCACATTATCCTTCAGGCCTGAGAGTTCACGCCCAACCTCGTCCTCTTCCAAGGCCACGTCTAGCAGCTTCGGCTCAACACCGACCGCCACAAAGTACGCCGAGATCTCGTCGCGCGACGAAAACGCCGATGCTCCTAGTTTCGAATCGTTCTCTGGTCTCCATCTCAAGTCGAGAGAAATGCAACACAACGTAGTCACCCGTACCCTGGAAGGCAAGACAGTCCTCACTATACCTCAACTTTTAAAGACGGTCAAGGCGCCAGAGTATGATCCACCGGATTGGGAGAACGACTATGTTGTTCTTGGGGTCATCTGCTCCAAGTCGACGCCTCAAAACTCCAAGAACTCAGCAAAGGACCAGACCAAGGGCAACCAGGACAAGAACTTGGATCAGAACGGCAAGTTCATGGTTATCCGTCTCACAGATCTCAAATGGGAGCTCGATCTGTTCCTGTTCGATACTGGCTTCTCACAGTTCTGGAAACTCCCTCTTGGTACACTAGTCGCCATCCTCAACCCAGACATCATGCCACCGCGGAATCGCGACACCGGCAAGTTCTCACTGAAGTTGTCAAGTTCCGACGACACCATCCTTGAACTTGGCACAGCGCGAGATCTAGACTTCTGTCATGCACAACGGAAAGATGGCAAAGAGTGTGGTCAGTGGATTGACGGTCGCAAGACTGAGTTCTGCGAGTTCCACATTCAACTCCAGGTCGACAAGGCTAAGAAAGGCCGCATGCAAGTCAATACCATGACCGGGTTTGGTGGAGGGCCAGGCGGCGGCATGTTTGGTCGACGTGGTGGCCCGAAAGGCGATGAACTCAAGCGCGAAGGCAAGTATCACGACCGCGAACTCCACGAAACCGTCTATATCGCACCACGACCCGGCGGCGCAGCCAAGCTCATCGACCGCGACCACCAAAACTGGGAAGGCGGAGCAGGCCGAGAAGACCGCTTCCGCAAGCAACTCGCCGAAAAGGAGAAGGAGAGGGAGCTTGCAAAGAAGCTTGGTACGATGGGAGATGGCAGTACCGGAGGCGACTACATGAAGCTCAAGGGCGCTGGTACACAAAACCTCCCCGCCAGAGGCTACACATCGTCGCAAGGTTCCTCAGGCGCAAAGCCCGACAAGCCAGCCGACGTGGACTTTACCAGTCTACTCAACCGTACGTCAGCCGATGTTTCTTTGGCGCCTGTTAAACGTAAACGCACAGCATCGGCGAAATCGTCAAATTCGAGCGACCCTGTCGGCTGGGGCTTCAAGTACGGCCGTATCCCATCACCGAAGAAGGACACTTCTTTCCCTTCTGCATTTCGCGGTACCCGCGAAGCCAGTCCAGCAAAGAAGAAGGCGCGTCTCTTGCTAGCCGGAAAAGGCATCCGCGAGCCAGGGCGCGAGAGTCTAGGTGGTCTCGACGCCGGCCTTATCGCTGCCATGGACGACGACGACGATGACGATTTGGAAGTTGTTTAATTCTTTTAGAAAACACTAGGGGAGGCATACACAAAAAACATGAAGGGGAGGGCGTTTGGGTCACAAAGCTCGCTGATTGGCTAGAGCTAAGCGAGCAACGGGGTGCATTTCGACTTTTCTGGGCTGATGGATACCGAAGGCTTTAGCGTGGAGCGAAGCCGCATTAACGACTTTCCTTTTGTTGTCACTTGTACAATATTATACCCGCTTTGTTACGCTGAATTGTATACTGCGTTTACCTTACCAAGGTTCTGAGACTGTTCATCCGGAGAGAAGTGAGGGATTCCTAACCATACCAACGACGCACGTGCGACCGCGCCATTGAAGGAAAGAGCAGGACCACCAACTTCCAAACTCAACTCACACCAACATGGCGGCCCCAGACTCTAATACCACGGACAACAAAATCTACGCCCTCATCAACTACGAAGACCCCTACGTCCAACCCCTCATCATCGCCGCCCTCAAGAAGCGCTTGCCGGAATCATGTTATCAGTTGATCACTTCATCATCCCAACTCCCATCCCCCTCCTCCCGCCTTCTGCAATGGGTGCAATACGAATCCATCGACTTCGACCACCTCATGGAAAACTCCTCTACTAGCCTCTCCAACGCCTACGTAATCCGCAAAGCCCTAATCCGGAAACACTACCTCAGCACCACCATCGCCAATTGGATCACCAAATACCCGGATAGTGTGTTGAAGAGGCATGTGAAACCAAGTGTGGAGTTTGAAGTCGACTACGCCGAGTTTCTGGATGATGTGTTGGTGGAGGCGTGGGAGTTGAAGGAGAGTTGGGCGAGGAATGAGAGTCAAGAAGATGAGAAGAAGAAGGAGTGGTGGATTCTGAAACCGGGGATGAGTGAGAGGGGGCAGGGGATTAGGCTGTTTAGTAGTGAGGAGGAACTGGTGGGGATTTTTGAGGAGTGGGATCCTGAGAGTGATGATGAGGATGAAGAAGAAGAGAATGCAAGAAGTGACGCCGGCGGCGATGTTAGTCGTAAAGGAGAGGAGAAGGAAGAGAAAGAAGAGGGAAACGGCATCATAACATCCCAACTCCGCCACTTCATCGCACAACCTTACATCCACCCACCCCTCCTTCTCACGCCACCCCATGCCCCTTCGTCAGAACTGCGCAAATTCCACATCCGGACTTACGTTCTCGCCACCTCCGCTCTCCAAGTCTTCGTCTACCGCCCCATGCTCGCCCTCTTCGCCGCACGCCCCTACGTCCCTCCTTGGGACGTCGTGTTACAGACCGACCGCGATGAGGCGATGCGCGCGCATCTGACGAATACGTGTTTACAAGAGAGTGGGGATAGGGAGGGCAGTGTGGGATTATTCTGGGATCTCCCCGACTCTTTACCTGCACAACCCGACCTCGGGTCTGTCAAACTAGAGAGTGAACCGGATTGGAAGGACAAAGTCTTCTCGCAGATCAAGGAAACGACAGGTGCGACCTTTGAAGCTGCGGCGAGGGGGATGTCGATTCATTTCCAGCCGCTGCCTAATAGTTTTGAGATTTTCGGGCTGGATTTCATGGTAGGGATTGAACCGGATGGACAGCTGAACACGTATCTGTTGGAGGTGAATGCGTTTCCGGATTTCAGGCAGACGGGGAGCGAGTTGAGTGGGATGATTGAGGGGCTTTTTGAGGGTGTGGTGAATAGGGGGGTTGTGCCTTTCTTTGGGGTGGAGGGAGAAGGAGAGGGAGAGAAGAGAGATGATGGAATGGTCAAGGTTTTGGATATTGATCTGGGACGGCGGTGAGAGAGGGTGACTTGTGGAGAGGAGATTGAATAGCATAGCATGGTCACAGCGAATAAGTTTGGTCAGAGTTATCACTCGTATTTTCCTTGATCTATACTACGTTCCCTTCCATGTCCTCCCATTACCATCGATTCGACCGCTAAGCACCGTATACCAGCTCGGTGTCTGTTCATCGAGACGCCCAGATACCAAGCAACCGCATACAGTGATCCCGCAGTCGAGCATATTCCCTACTTACTAACTAAGTTACTCTGGCCAACGCACATATGCGCGCTGTCCAGTAAATGTCCCAGAGAAAACACCGATTACAATGCCTTCTCGGCAAAGAAAGGTTTCCATTCCCCTTCAGTACCAAACAAACATTAAAGGCCGTCAGTAATGCGAACCTTTTCGTAATGTAATCGTGGGTATCCTGATCCTGTTCCTCGACTTGAATAGGTCGAAGAACACAAAAAGCAAACGCTCGCTATGCAAACAATCAGTCACAAAGGACCTGATGCAAAAGAGGAGTTGGGAACGCTTTGTGGTAGCATCTCAACACAAGCTACGATGAAGACTTGTTCAAGACGAACGGGCTGAAGGCCGTCAGATGCTGTCAAATGACATGGACGAGGTGGAGTGCTCACTGCGAGCCCGCTTGTCTGCTGCCTCGCGCTCGAGCGGCTCACCGCTGCGCTTCTTGGATGTCTTGGTGGAGCTGCTGGAGCTGTGCGCTGACTTGACACGCGACCATGAATCAAACGAGATCTCTGTTACTGTATAAGCGGGGGTTTCACTGGCGAAGACTGAAGAGACTTACCCTTCTTGAGCTTGCGGGTTGTAGGCGGCGGCGATGTGAGTAGCGATGGGGTCGGGACGGCGTTCTTGCCCTTCTTGCGGCTCGGGGTCGGGACGGACGCATCGATGTCGGTGGTCGCCTCCTCGTCGTCGGTCTCAACACCGTTTGCGCGGTTGCGCTCTTTGATCTCTGCTTGGAACAGAAGACGGGGTTTGATAGACGAACGAGTAAGCGGGCGACGGGCCTCGTAACCAATCTGGCGGCGGACTTGCTTGTCATCGGCGGAGAGGTCGTCGTCTTCCTCTGCCGCTGAGGCGCCGGAGGGTGCGTCGTCGTGGAACTTGCGGAACACCTTGCGGCCCCGGAAGATGTACACCATGCCTTCGTCACGGTCGACAGCCGCCTCCATCTTGGCAGTCTTTCGGTCGACGACCTTCCTTGACTTTTGAGGAGCAGCCTTTGCCTTGCCCTTGCCCTTGACGGTGATGAATGGGTTGTCTTCAGTCTGGGCACCGGGAGTGGGTACGCGCTCCTTGGAGTCGGTGTAGATGGGGATCTTATCGGTGTTCTCGTCCATCTGCTGGGCGAAGCTCTCTAGAGTGTAGAGGTTCTTGGTCTTGCGGCCCTTGCGTGGGGTCGGCATAGCTTCGTCGATGGTTGAAGGTCGGTTGGCGGGGAACAACACGCGCGCGGTCGAGCTGACGTCTTCGATGCGACGCTTGCGCGGCGTCTTTGCGGGAGTGGGGAGCATGCCCTGTGGAGAAGTTAGCATATTGAATCAATGTTATGTGCAGACGCTTCGACACGACGCGGTTGTTTGTCAACCGCATCGGGCCCGGGCGGTCACCTCAGGTAACATACAGGAGCCATGTTCGCAAACAAGGTGCGCCGGGACGAGCTTGGTGCAGCCGTCTCGGAGTCAGAGTCGAGCGGGTTGAGGTCCAAGGGCGCGCGACGGGTCGAGCGTGGGGAGCGGAGGTGTTGGTGTTGTGGGGATGCAGGCGACGACGGTGGTGAGAGTGCAAAGGAAGCGTTTGCGCGGGCTGCAGAACGCTTGGCGTGAGAAGAAGCCGTTGGCGTGATGTCGCGCCTGGTCCGTGGGCTCGACCGCTCTTGTTGGTGAGTGTGAGCGTCGTGCTGGGCGGCCACTCTGCGCGATCGGCGCGGTGAAAACGGCTCGTAGTTGTCTCCATACAGCGGCGCGGGCGGCGTGTGGACGCGGCGGGGCGGGGACGGCGTGCGCTCCATGTTGGGTGGGATGATGCGGGTGTTTGTTTGGGATAGGGCAGTTGTGATGTTGTTGTAGCAATACAGGGCGAATTGTGGGTATCCAAAATCAAAACAATGCCACAGCAAGCTCGATGTCGCAGCGCCTCAACGTTGGGATGACAATGGATGCAGTATCGATATGCGCGCAAGTGGAGATGGCGGTAGGGCTGGTGATGGTGAAGGTGAAGGACAAAGCCGGGTGGAGACAATGGGCTATGTCACGACGGGGAATGAAGGAAGTCGCGAGGTTGGGACGGCAGGTGCAGATGGCTGGTGCTCCTTCCTTGGCGCAACGCGGAACATCAACAAACCCCTGCTAACCGCTGGCCCCGCCAAACCAAATACGTCAAACACGCCAACGCTGTCAGTCGTTGAAACTCACCAAATCAATTCGTCTAGAAGAGTCCGACACAACACACAGCACCTTGAACACAACATGGACCCGCCAAATCTGGGCGCGCTTGACCTCTCCGACTCGGACACGGACGCGTTGTTTGACACGCCCGCGGCACGCAAGACCAAGAAGCAGACAAAAGATGCGGACAATGATGCAGCAAAGACACGGTCAAAGGAGTCGCATTACACGACAGAAGAGGCGCGCGAGGCAGCATTGCGCAGGGAGTTGGAGAGCATACGAAACGTCAACAAGGTCATCGAGGGCGTGGTAGAAAGCCTGCAAAAGGCCAAGGACAACATGGCTGTAAGGGACAATAGTAGAACTGCCGCAGTCTCTAGACTGACGATGAATAGACTGTATCGCGCACCGTCCAGAACGCGTCTACCTTGCTCCAAACATGGACGCGCATACTTTCCCAAACAGAACATAATCAGCGTCTAATCTTGAACCCGCAATGGCAGGGTGCGTCACAAGATTTGGTTGACATTGAGGAGGAAGAGGTACACCGCCAGCAGGCTGCACAACGTCGGGCGGCAGACGAGCAGGCGCGGAGAGAAGCTGCGGCTAGGAAGATCGAAGAGGATCGCAGAAAGGCTGAGGCGGCTCCCAGGGCAGGTACTCGAGGCAGAGGCAGAGGCGTCCGGCCACGCGGTGCTTCGACATCCTCCACAGGGAACTATACCGGCGTAGGCGGACAGACCGGACGTGGTATCAGTCGCAGCGACTCGCGAGGTCGAGCAGGCAGCGGCATTGGACGAGGGCTCCCACGGGGACGAGGTAGGGGCCTGGGCTGATGGAATTGCACACACGCCTTCGCCTCACCCCGAACGCATATATGAAATACCCATTCGACATTTACACCTGGATCGTGTACTTTGCAGTATGGTGGCATCAAATGCTGAGGTCAGCATAATTTATCGTGCAATTTCGGGCCGCCTCACTGAGCCGAACTCATCTTACCATCGCCAGGCATCCGTACTTATCTTACCACGGCACTTTCACCCCGAGCAACCGCGACACGAGACCTGAAATCCGTACCTGCAGCTCGATGCAGCTCACGGGCCGTTGGTGATGCGGATGCGCTTCTCAAAACGGGAAGGTCTGAGAACCCCACTTGTCGTCAGTTGGACCCCGCCGTACGTTTCTTGAGATCTTGCGACGATCCGGGGATTTAATAGACTCTGCTTTTCCTACTCTTCGACCTGCTTTCTATTTCTCCTTCTCTTGCTTTTTGCGATTCTGAACTTCTAGATCGCGCAATGGAGGTCCCGACAGCAACGTCGCTACGCGACATTTACCCCGAAGACGCGCTCCCAGTCGAGACAAAGCGATGGGAGAGCCTACTCGCCAAGTTCACAGAGCTCTATGGCAAGCAAGCCGATTTTGTCGCTAGGAGTCCTGGACGCGTCAACATCATTGGCGAGGTAAATTACCTGCAAGAAGTCTATTACCTGTCGCTAATGATTGTAGCACATCGACTACTCTCTGTACGAGGTTCTGCCCATGGCCATTACCGCCGACTTCATCATGGCTGTGGCTGTACGACCATCTGAGGAGAAGCCGCGCGTTCGGATAGCAAACCTCAACTCCGAGAAATTTCCCACCCGCGAGTTCGAGATTCCCGAGGGAGAGATCCCAATCGACGCTACCGAGCATGAGTGGACCAACTACTTCAAGTCTGGACTGAAGGGTGTCTCGCACCTACTACAAAAGAAGCGGGGCAAGTTCACATCTGTGGGCATGGATATTGTATGCGATGGCACAGTACCCAGTGGTGGCGGTCTCTCGAGTTCAGCGTCTGTCGTCTGCACAAGCTCTTTGGCTGTACTGGCTGCGAATGGTGAGGAGAAGATTGACAAGACCGAACTGTGCGAGCTCGCAATTGTATCTGAGCGCGCAGTCGGTGTTAACTCTGGAGGGTGAGTCTTGCCTGACTTTTGCATCACCACAGCTAACAAGTCGTAGGATGGACCAAGCAGCCTCCGTCTTCTCCCTCCGCGGCTCGGCCCTATACGTATCGTTCAAGCCCAGCCTAAACTACACAAACATCGAGTTCCCCAAAACCGACCCCGAGCTCGTCTTTGTTACCGCTCAGAGTTTCGTCGCTGCAGACAAGCACGTCACAGCACCCGTATGCTACAATCTGCGCGTCGTAGAATGCACACTAGCAGCCGTCTTCCTAGCCAAAGCATTCGGTCTAAAGAAAGAGCTCCCAACAGACTCCTCCCCCCTCGGCGTCAGCCTCCGCGGCTTCCACGACACCTACTTCGAAGACAAAGAGAGCGTCTCCGACAACACCAAGATCTCCGTGTCAGACTTCGAAACGCAACTCACAAAGCTAATCCAACACACCGAAGATTACCTCCCCCAAGAAGACGGGTACACACGCGCGCAAATCAGCGGGCTGCTGGGTATCTCAGAAGACGAGTTGAACGAACGCTACATGTCCAAGTTCCCCGTGCGCGCCGAAAAATTCATGCTCCGCCAGCGCGCTCTACACGTCTTCACAGAAGCCCTCCGCGTGATCAAATTCCGATCGCTCCTCGCATCTCCCCCATCAAACGACCGCGCATACCTCCAGTCCCTCGGCGACCTCATGAACACGACACAAGACTCATGCCGCGAGATCTACGACTGCAGTTGTCCCGAGCTAGACGAGCTGTGCGATTTAGCTCGCGCGGCTGGAAGTTGTGGCAGCAGGCTTACGGGTGCGGGCTGGGGTGGATGCAGTGTGCATCTTGTGCCGAAAGATAAGGTTGAGGCGGTTAAGAAAGCGTGGGTGGAGAAGTACTACAAGAAGAGGTTTCCAGATATCAGCGAGGAGAAGCTGGCGGGTGCCATTGTTGTTAGTGAGCCGGGGAGTGGGTCTGTGTTGTATAAGGTCAAGGATGGCAAACTCGCGTAAATGGACATGTATGAATGACAGTATGGGGTTTGCATGCGCTTGTGGAGGTTCGGCGCGGCGACGTTGAACCATGGTAGGCCGTTTGGTAGTTCGTGGTCACGACTTTGAATATGTGACAAAGACATTGGTTTGTCTTGCACCGCTCCATCATCACAATCCCGTGGATGTGAAATGTCTCACGCAGACAAATTGATGATGCTTTCCTGTCAAAGTCTGGTACATGTCACATTCGCTACTCTGGTTCTCTTCACACGTTACCAAGGTTGGCACGCCGCCAGCCCATGTTCGTCCTTATAGAATGTTAAATGTTATGATAAAATCTGCAACACACACAACTATATTTCTACACTGTACCCCCTTGATACTCTACTTGCCGAAGACACTGCACCCGTCCACACAGCCCTCCGCCCATCTTCACACCTGTATTCTCCCCACCCACATACCATCACCACAGATCTCCATCCATACACCAGGAGCGAAGATGACAAAGCGCACTTCCAACCGCCGCAGAAAGTCTTCCCGAAAGCCTAGTCCCCGGTCCAATGCATCCGAGATGCAGTACCAGGACGCGGCCTATAACCAAGCGGGACACCAACAAGACCGGCAACATAATGACATGCTATATGCGAGCGAAATCATGCCAGCTTTCAGCGAAGATAGCATTCAACGACAGCTAGGGGGGTACATGGTACTACCACCAACGTTTGCACCCGCCCAGGCGAACATGTGGCAGCCGGGGTGTTGGTACCCGTATACGTATCCTGCTACGGAAGAGGAGGTTGCGGTATGGTATGATGCACGATACGCTTATGGTGAGGAAGACTACTTGTACGGCCGCAAGCACGAAGATGGGTGTGAACGGTTCTGCCACCAAGGGGACTGCTACGTTCGCCCTGACACCGATTGGTCTCCTGTGCATACTTCTACGCCACCGCTGTATCAGTATGTTGAGGGCTATCATGATCCCATCTTGAAGGATCTAGCGCCGGATTGGTGGAGGCTGTTTGGACATGATGTACCGAAACAGTTCATTCTGTCATCAACGACAGTGGAGGTTCGAGACGCAGCCTCTGAGTCGAAGAAAGCGGAGGGGAGAGATGGGGAGTGGGATGCGGCGGCGTACTTTGGGCCGTATCGTGCGTCTGACATTGAGCCATGTCGCGGGCCTGAGAAAGCGTATGGTGGAGAGGAGGCAAAAGGAAAAGACAGAAGAGAAGAGGGCGAAGACTGTGTAAGCAGCATCACGACAAAGAAGCCTACTGAAGGCTCTAAGCGAGAATGCAGGGGAAGAGATGACTGGGAGTGTGACTTCTGTGGCCCGGAGTGCTTTTGCTGGACTGTCAAGGAAGAGAAGAGACCTGCTGATGACATTCAATCGCCTAGAACGAGGCTGTATATAGAAACATGCCTTAGTGTGGGAACAACGACAGGCAGGAGCTAGTTGACTCCTTTGCCGAGGACGAAGCATGGCCTTTTCGGCAGCCTGCCGATGTGAGCTAGAATAGACGTCGTTACGAAATTTCTGTTCTTGTGTTTCGGCAACCGCAGCTAGCGTTCTAGTGCAATGAAGGCGTCGGGGTGCATGTGATGGTGTTATGTTACTTGGGCGAAGCCACTCGTACGACTGTGAGGCGGATATCTCGCGTGCGGTCTTGTGCGGGATGGCTGATTCCACGTGGTGGTGCTCGCGGCATGCACGGCTCTGGACTTTCTGGAGTAATCTATATTTTGATGGATTCATCGCGATTTGGAAAGCGCATGTCGTTTGGTGGTGTGACAGGCGTGGGGCGTGGTCTAGCGATAGGCATCACGGAGAGGCTTCGACGCGGTTCTAGCCGATCATCGATGCTTGAAATCAAAAGTATTCTTTGCGCAATCTTTCGCCAGCCGGTAAGCTTTCCCTTTGCTTTTGCTATGAGTGTGCCACCCTGCGCTCGAGCTGCTGCAGTAAATGTGGCATGGAAGCCTGTTCGGGATGGGGATTCTAGTGGCCCGGATAAGTAGACTCCTGTCCGCGTTCAGTCGATGTGAAGGAACGAGCCGTGATGGCGTCCTGGAGTACACTGAAGTCCTCATGGACCTGGATCCATATCCGGTCCAAGACAGCCTGATGGATAATGTGGCTGATGTTCCTCCCTTTTCGGCGTGGTTGGGCCAAGAATCGCACGTCTGGACGCAGTTGCGAGGGTGCCAGAGGAGGCCACTCGAAGCGGCGAATAAGGGACTCGACGTGTAGCATAACGTGTCGTGATAATCACCGATGCGATCAGGCTTTGCTGTGCCGACTTGCAGGCGGTCGGGATGAAGGGATGTGATATCGAGCAGGTGCCC
Organism: Alternaria sp. BMP 0032; assembly: GCA_023758005.1. Taxonomy (NCBI): domain Eukaryota; kingdom Fungi; phylum Ascomycota; class Dothideomycetes; order Pleosporales; family Pleosporaceae; genus Alternaria; species Alternaria sp. BMP 0032. Next base: position 298,549 of record JAFVMD010000023.1, on the reverse strand, counting down.
TCAGGGCTGAAGTGGGGCCATATCTGCGCAAGCGTCATCCGCTACAGTAGTCGCGCCTCCTTTCCGAGGTCGACTTCACGCCTCCTGCACCACTCATATCGAATGATGGGAACGCCATCAATAATGAAGCTTCATCACACATCGAAAACCGACACGTATGTTAATGTCACGCTGCCTTATTCAGACCGAGCCACCCTGACGCACGTTTCCGCAGATCGCTGTACCCGCCGTTGCTGCACCCCGGATCGCGAAGGCTGCCACGTGTGTTTGAACCATCTGCCGGCATATCGAAACATCAGCGGACTGGCCCCCAAAAGGAAAACAAGCTGCCCAGCATCTATATCACACAGCTGAGAGTTCCCGACCACAGACCGCGAACTATTGGCTGATCGACAGAACTTTGAATGTGTCTTGTCCGCTTCCGTCAGAATCTCTACATTTACCAGAACCACGGGTACGATTTTTCCAAACAGGCCCTCAACTATTGTATCGGAACGCGGCCTTGGAAATCATGGTCGATCAGCTCCATCACCGCATACTCGACAGACGTTCATGGTAAGTATGTATCCAATCTGCACATGAACACCAAGCGAAAGAGGGCCACGATACCTTGCAAGACGATACTGATTCGCTGGACATGGTACCACATATCGTACGATCTGCGCAAAGGGTCTGCAACTTTACTGGAGTAATGTTCTTCAGCGTGCCTAGACCTTGACTTGGATTACTGCAGGGCTCTAGTCATGTCTGATAAGGTTATCACATCAGTCTGTCATGGCCAATCATCCAACTTAGATCTGAATGGAACTCGGCATAGACTCCGAAAGGTGATGCTCAGGGTGACGACTTGATCCATGGCATATATGCGCGGCACACTCCTGTATATGCCGGGAAAGCCAATGCCCTACGCCTCGAACGCTACAAAATCCACGTGGTGGTATAGCATCCACACTGAGCTAGTATCGAGTTCTGAAAACGGTCGCAAGCCATCGATCAGCGGCACTTTTGCCGCATTCAGTCGAAAAATAACGCCATATGTTCGGTTCGTTACTGATACTGCTGACTCGAACATATTCACGTTCAGATTTGGACTGATCTGGACACTCGTCGCGATGCTCTGTATTATGAAATGGGTATCGGCTATGCAACGACTTTGATGATACGCCAAATCGAGCCCTCGCTACGTAGCTCGCTACTTGTATGCCGGAATCCTATAAGGTCCAAGGTACGTCTAATGATCAAAACCATGGACCATCAGCCTTGTCAGATTCTAGTCTAGCATCGAAACTATACTATCAGTTCCGTACCACTCTACAGTTCACAGTACAACCCCTCCCACACCGTATTGTCGTCGAGGTTCGTCACGCATTTGATCTTGGCTAAGCGGCACTTCATCTGAGGGCCTTTCTACGCATGCCCGATATTACCTTCGTACTCGCAATAGCACTCGAGCGGGATCACAGATACCAGCAGATCGCACACGGATAGCTGGATGTTGAGAATGGCTCAAACATCACGCCATATAAACAGCAATGATACAAGGCTATCCACGGCAGTTGATCCCCCAGAAAACAATCGATTACTGAGCCTCCCAGCGGAATTGCGGGAGCAGATCTACCGCAACATCCTCTCATCACCCGAACAAGGCCCAGAAATACTTCAGACCTGTCGTCAGATTGAGCGAGAAGCACGCAAGTTTCTCTACCAGAGACCTATCAGCTTCTCGAATCAACTCTCGCTATACACTTGGATAGATGCAACGCCTGACCATCTCCTCTCGCATGTCACCGATGTATCAGTTTCGATTCGAGATATAGACCTCCGACCTGTGCTATGCCCACGCGCATTCACACCGTCATCATCAGTACAGCCACGACTGCTTAGTTGGGAATTGTACGAAGCGGAAATTGGCAAGCTCATTTCGACGCTGGGAAGACTGCAGCACATCAAGACAATCATTATCAAATCATCCGCGATATACCAGTCTCATCTCTATGGCGAGTTCGTGCCCAGGATTTTGGGCGGCCTCCATTCGACATTGTCAGATGTTCGGGTTGTACATGTCGGCAGTCTGCAATCATGAGTGCTGGTGGAGTAATAAAGCATCTCCGAACTCCATCAAGTCTTCTATTTTTGATGGATAGCAGACATATTACAACACCAAAAGTCAATTCGATGTAAGAGAATGAAAGTTGGCTTATGAAGGCTATAGACCGATAGCATCGCTGCTGCGATATATGAGTGTAAAAAGACCTTTGCATTATCCTCCTAGCACTCGTTGCACTTCATCTTCGCACATGGAGGCATTCAAGCCACATCACTTAGGCTTTTCTCCAATGTCTCCGCACCGTCAACAAGATCTTTACAGCTTAGTAAGAATCCCCATCCTCCTATGTTAAACTTAACTATCTCCTAGGCAAATTTTGGACTAGTTATCGCAGTTCTGTCGCTTAACAAGAGGCAGTCTTAGTTCCTCTAGACCGCATTAGTTAAACTAGCGGCAATACATTAGTCTGTGTTACAGCCTGCGAAGATCAGTGTCCTGATACCGCGAGCCTCCAACACACTCTCGACATCGGTTCCACCCCAGAACCCTGACAGTCGATTCTTCCAAACTCTTAAATCATCAGGGTGGGCCAAACTTTCCAAATCACTGTAGAGATCAGAATTCCATTGATCGCGCATGAGAACGGCGCCGCCTTCGACCGTGGATCTGTCATCCAGCGTTATGGGCCCGATGTTTGTTCCAAGGCCAGGTACATTACGACCACCCTCGAAGTTTGTGTCCATTGAGAAACCACGGACAATCGCAGGCGGCATAGTCTCAATGTCCTCATCTGTGAGACCCCAACCGAGCCAAAGGATTGGGATTCCGGCCTTCCTGCAAGCTGGTATCGCTTGCTTGGTGAGCCTCTCGACAACTTGCAAACCCAGGCTGTCCGACGGCCGACCAAATGCTGGGGACAGAAAGTAGTTTTGCATATCGATGACCACGAGTGCAGTCTTGGTGGGGTCAATGATGGCGTGCGAGTCCTGTGTACGTAGTGTCATGCGAGGGTAGACTCTGGGGCTGCTGGGCGTGGCAGGATGCGTGATGTCGTAGCCTTCCTTCTCGGAGTATAGCCAGAAGTTCTTCGCGCCCCCAATGACCTTCATTTTTACTCTCGTTGACGTACGAAGAGAGTTGCCTTTGTGAGTAGAAGACCACCAGACTCAGGATTGGAACGCTAAGTTATGATACTGGGAAGAAGCACGAGAAAGACGATGTGCGCAAGCTGGTTGTTGCACCAATGTAATGGGTCGTTCTCGGTCTCGGTCTCGCATGCTAGTGAAACTTGGAAGGCGCGTTTGGCCTGTAGCTTTGTGCAAACACATTCATCGTTGAAGTGCTAAAACCGCAATCAATCCTTAGTCAACGGACGTATCGTATCATCGATCGCGATGTTCAATGATAGCTTTTACCGGCTTGTGGTAGTATTCTTTCGAAGAAAGTGAACCTTTGTATAGCAGTGGTGACCAGTTTCGATTTGTCAGCGAACTGGGCGGCGGGGATCGGCCATTCTGCTAGCGACAAGAGACATCAGACCGAACAGCATGTCAGCATACCTTGGTCTCATTATTCCATCAGGCAACTCACGATGTCGAGTAGTGGCGTCGAGAAACGCGGGTCTGCGTCCACGGTGCGAGTAAGTAGGTTTGCTAGCATTTATCCGGCTTAGGCCGCTGCGGGTCCTTGCATCCGCTTCAGACGCGACTCTGCCACGACATCCGCCCACAGCCATGGAGCATCAGACATCGCATCTCGAGCGCTCCACACGCGTCTACTAGCAGACTAACGCGTTTTCTAGGCTTGCGATCTGTGTCGCAAACGGAAGCGAAGATGCGTGTGGAACTCCGGTCCTCAGGGCTGCTCGCCGTGCACCAATTTGAAAGAAACGTGCATGACTACGTACACGCGCAAACAAAGGTCGAAACCACAAAGAGGGTATGATTTGGCTGCACCTCACAGATGAGAATCTCATTGACGATGATTCAGCAACCGCATAGCTGAGTATGAAGATCGAATCAAGAGGCTAGAGTCGCTGCTACACGAGCGGAACGTGGCACAACCACACGTGCGCCAACAACCGGTCATGCAAACGTCAGAACATTCACCACCAATCTCAGCATGGGTGGATTCTTTGCGTCATGAGGTGGAGGCTGGCCCTCATCCCCAACTTCCAGACTTCGACCCGTTTGACATAGAGAGCTTCCTACCAGACAATGATGGTCTATTTGCAGACGACCTGGGCGCACTGTCTACCGGCGACTCTAGTCATGGCTCTTCGACATTTGATCCTTCGTTGCAGGTTCCGTTAGATGGCATTTATTCCTCCGCCAACTTCCAAGAGGATGCTGCCTTCCTGCAAGCTGCACAATTCGGGACGGGGCCGACCGAGGATGTCAGTCTACCACCACCGCCAATGGTAACCAGTCCAACTAGTGACTGGTATCTACCGCCCCCAGAGCTCGGAACGACATTGCTTGCGGAGTTCTTGACAGACCTGAACACCGCCTATCCGCTATACCAACCACATGTCATCGCCGATCACCTCCGAACATGCTATGCGGGGCTGCCTGATGACTCGGCAATCGCTTGGACGAGTGCGTACATCGTCTTTGGTATGGCACATCATATGCGTGGCATGAGTTCGACTGGTGACAGCCATAACATGGACATGGCTCAGTACTACCTTGCTCGCGCCTATTCTACGCTCGACACCCTCCTCGCAGCGCCGCCTTCGTTGGGACAAGTCCAATGCCTCGTCGGAATTGCACTACTTATCGTCGCCAGCCCGTCCGGTCATAAGAAAACAGCAGGGCAATTCGTCTCCACCGCCCTCCGCGTCATTAGAAGCCTAGCCAACGAAGGCAAGAAAAGCAATCCAACGGCACAGGAGCTCAGTGATGGCGCACAACAGCGTCGTGTTTTCTGGATCTGCTTCACCAACGACATCAGTCTGAGCGTCTTGAGCAATACGCAACCAACACACCAGCTTCAAGACGTAGCCAACTGCTCCGACTTTGTAGCAGACGAGCTTGGTGCGCTCACTGCGACTGAGGGTACCTGGCGAGCCCATATCTTCTGGCTCTTCACAAGGATAGCCTTACTCCAGACCGAAGCCATTGATCAGGTGCTCTCTCGCAAGACATGTAATACAACTCCGCTGGACCTCAGCGCTGCTACAGCTATCGTGCTCGCACGCTTGCAGGCCTTTCACGAGCAGCATTACATCTTTCATCTGTCTGCTGTTCAGCTGGAACAGATACTGTATCCAGCAGACATCTGCCATTGTGTTGCACTGGAGGCTTACTACTTCGGAACTGTATATCGACTACATGCGTTCATGGCGATAGACATGAGCTCGGAGACCAACCCCTTCGAGCTGGACGGCTTGATCAGGATGTCGAAGATGAAGCAACACAAAACATATCTGGAGGCGCGAAGGCTGTTGAGCCTGTTACCAGTAGCACCTCGGGGTAATGTTGCTTTGTACTGGTAAGTAGCACTGCACTAGCGTTCAAGTCGACGTTGGGCTTGGCTACAACAGCTACTAACCTCTTTACAGGATGGTATATCCATATCTCGTCGCAGCACTCGTCACCATTCTCGCACACCATATCCAGAATCCAGCTGAGAAGGGTCCACCGGCTGCCGAAATGCACATCTATAAGCAGCTGCTCGCTGATCTCGATACTATGGTTCTTGCAGGGGACAATGCGGACTTGGAAGGAAAGAGAACTCTTTGCAAGTGTTTGTTGTCGACTTTCGAGGCGCGGCACAGTGCTTACGCGATAGGCGGGACTTCAGGGTGCATGGCGGTCACGAGCTAAGAGCTGTTGCAACGTATAGGCAATCAATCAACCAAGTCATGAGCGTTGTTCTATGACATCCCAATCCCAGAACTTCGCTGTTCATTTGCGTCTGTGGACACGTCCAACCCCCTTCCTTTTCGGATTGGCGAGTCTTTCGACGTTGCCGATTATTCTTTGCAATTCAGCCGCACTAGCTTCTATATCGGCGTCGTGTGTTCTAGAATTGATATTCCCCTTAGCCTTTTTGAAGGCTACTCTCATGGCTTCATTTATGACAACAAGTTCCGAATCGACGTCTACCTTTCTGTCAGCTATGTGCAGTTTTTCGCATTGACAAATCACTTTAACCTACCCTTCCAATCCCCTACCGCCATCACGGGATCCTGCTCGCATAGTCTCTCGAAACCACTTAGCAGTGCCGCGTCCAAGCGTTTCAAGGCATTGATGTAATTTTCCACGCTCTGCTCACATCTTTTGTCGCCTTTACCAAAGAGCTTGTTCCTCACCGCTGACCGAAGAAAGTCGGCATGAGATGCGAGAAGAAGATCGATCTGTATACCAGCATTGAATGCGGGATTGGATACTCCACGGGCTGAGGTTTCTGCTGTGACACTCGTGTTCACTGTATTGGGAAACGTCGGCAGGTGTTTGCGCGAATGCGCAGACGTTGAAAGATGGGCACCCATGACGTTCGTAGTTGTCAGAGAAACTTGAAGATTAGAGGGGTGATGCGTAACAGGTAAGAGTGGTCATCGGAGCGGGGGTTGCAGCTGAGCTGCATGGCATCGAGACAACCATTGGATGCCAAGGCCTGGAGCCAGCCTTGGAAGCTGTCGCTGGAAAACGCAGCAGGACCCGCCTGAAACCTGATGCACAGCACATGGCGAGCCCAAATAACATGAGCGACCTGTTGGGTTACGTTGCGCGGTCACTTGAAGAGGAAGAGGAGTTTCACTTCTTGCGATTTGAGCAGCTCCAGCGGATCAACATCGTCGCACAACAATTGCGGCTACTTGAGCTCAAGCTGCAGTTTGACGGCACGCGAAACGCCTCAGCCGATGACCTTGGAGAGCTCAAAGATAGCCTGAAAGACTATGGTACGAACCTGCAGGGACAATAGCGAACTACAAGAGGCAGATAGCTGACAAGATACTAGTCACCGCGATTCGGGATTACCAGTTCCTTAGAAGCCGAAAGAGCGTAGCGAGGAAAGATACACACCCGAGGAGACTCATGCTGCAAGCATGGTTCCAGTCTCGGTTTGGGACTGGCGAGGTGTTCTATTCTCATTACGCCTACTTCGACGAGACGGTCACCACGATCGACCATTTTCGCAGGTACTTAATGAAGAAACTGCCTGTCTACGTCACATACTCTGAGAACGAGCGATCTGATCGTTTGAAGGAGTATGAAGATGGCAAGGAACCCAAAGACGTGTCGCCATTCGTCGATTATCTTGCTCGCTTTCTGATAGCGATAACGGGTGGTCTATTCCTTATCGTTCCAATGCTGATCATGGCTATTGATACGTCGCAAAAGAAAAGCCTGATCACGGTTTCCCTGTCGGTTTTCTGGTTCGCGCTTGCCCTCTCATTTGGAGTTCGGACTTCGAACGTCGAAGCGCTTGTCTCGACGGCGACTTATGCTGCTGTTCTGGTGGTGTTTGTGGGGACCAGCTCTGGCGATGGAGGCACCGTGGCAGCTGCAAGTAACTCCACCATGGCATCGCAGTGACTCGAAGTGAACAGCAGGCCGTATACATTGAGGTGGTTGACGGCGGAAGAGAAGAGTAATAATGGCTCCCGAGTTTCTAGACGCAATCCGAACACCAATTTGCCAGCGAATCTTGAATGGACCTGAGGTGACTTTTGTCTTGTACTGCTCGTTGAACATCGACGTCGTCAATATTTCAGTTCGTGCACCTACCAACTCTGCTGCATGCGCGTACACCCGAAGAGCGACCGACTTCGACAAAGGCTCGCAAATATCGACTTCGCTATCGCCATCCCCAGCGAAATGGGCTGCCTCGCGATCTAAACCTATCCCAATAGGACGCTCCAACGCCTCGCTTAGATCGCCACGCGGGAGATTGAGAAGCTTAGCCAATCAAATCAGCACGAGTCTGATCTGTAACCATGCAAGTGCGATGGAGCTTCTTCATACACAGCTGGACGACGGCATCATGTATGTCTACAAGAAGAAGGCAGAGCTGCTCCCCTAACACCCTGCGGAGTAAATACGACTCAGCTTCTTGATAGGGTATAAAACCTAGTGTAAGCACCCGCAGTGGGTCTGATCCAGACAGTTTCGTTTCGTATCTATCCAGTATGCATATCCTACATCTCAGCACACTTCTAGTCCTCGCCGTAAGCACAAATGGCCTACCCTCGCTTCCCTCCGGCTGGACACCATGCTACCTCCCAAAGCGCCTGATTGCTCTCGAAGAGCACGTTGTCTCGCCGTCGCTCGAAGCAGAGGTGATCGCCGGAGGTGTAGTGCAGCGCAACCCTTCGGGTACGCTCCATAAGCTGAAGGATGTCGGCGCCGGGCGCATCACGGCTATGAATGCCGGTCATCTGTCTATGCAAGTCGTCGCGCAGCAATCTGCCTCGGGGGTGGAGAATCCTGAGGGGTGCCGCGCAGCAAACGATGCTGTTCGCTCTGTGATCGTATCCAGGCCTACACGTTTCGCCGGGTTCGCGGTGCTGCCTATGTCTCTGCCGGAAGAAGCCGCAGCAGAGCTCAACCGCAGCGTTACAACCCTTGGGTTCAAAGGCGCGATGATCGGGAATCATCTCGACGATGGAACGTACTACGACGCCGCGCGCTTCGATCCGATCTTCGCCATGGCGCAGAATCTCGATGTACCGCTGTACCTGCATTCTGCTACCCCGACCGCAGATATCGCATTCAACTTGTATGTGGGTAAGTACCCAGCCGCCGTGGCGAGAAAGCTTGGGACGACCTCGTGGGTTTGGCATGTCGATGTAGGAACGCACGTGTTGCGTCTCTATACCCAGGTGGCGCGGGGTTATCCGATCGCTTCCCCAAGCTGAAGCTCATAATTGGACACGACGGTGAAGGGCTGCCCATGTTTATTGACCGAATCGATTCGACAGGACCGCGCAGCGATACGACGTTCGATCGGGTGTGGAAGACGAATATCTGGAGCACGACGTGTGCGTTCTTCAATGTGAGGCAATTTGAGCAGCTGAAGCAGGTGAGTCTAGTCGAAGGGATTATGTATTCGGTCGATTATCCGTTCAGTGCCAATACGGATGGCTGGGCGTTCGTGCAGAAGTTGGCGCAAGCGCAGGTGCTGAGTGACGCTGAGATAGACATGTTTGCGTGGAGGAATGCTGAGAAGTTGCTGAAATTATGAGCAGCTGGCATTGATGGAATGACAAGTAAAGATAATCCAACAATGATAATATTTGCCTAAGGACACGCGTTGGCGCATGTACAGAGAAGCTTGAGAGCATCAAGGGGACGATGATGCCATGCCACCTCCAGGGCTAGATGTGTGACGCTTGTCTATGATAGGGATAGCAAAGGAGCTAGCGCGTCCAGCTCGCGCCTTCGCGCTCGAACGCGTTTCTCCCACAGTCGAGCGTCTCACATCCACCATCTACCATCTAAACATCTTCGGGGCCTGCGAGGCCCAATGCTTGTCTGCGAGTCGGTGCATCCTCTTTGAAGTACGGCTTCTCCGCCAACGACGTAACCCTTGTTCCGTGCCTCGGCTCAATTCCTCCATAATCCCAACTCGCGTTGTGGATGGTAATTCTGTTATCCCACAATGCCGAAGTTCCTGGCGTCCAGCGGAACCGAACCTGGATATCGACGTTGTTTTCGTACACATCGAAGAGGTAGTTGAGAATGACGTCGCTTTCAGCTTTGTCTAGTCCGACAATGCGATCTGTGAAGGCGCGGTTGACCCACAGAGCTTTCCATCCGGTGGCCGGGTGGACACGAACGATCGGATGAACGCGTTCGATGTGCTTAGGGCCAGCACTAGTGTCGTCGCGGTCAAGGTACGGATGCGCACTACGATACACTGCTTCCCTGCCGTCGATGATCTTCCGGAAAGCAGGGGAAAGCTTCTCGTATGCAGCGTAGCCTGAGGCCCAGAGGGTGTCACCTCCGATCTTTGGAATGGTATCATTGTGGAGATGGGTTACGCTAAAAAGAGTTAGACATGGACATCCTTCACGATACCACCACTTACCCAGCAGGTTGGCGCTCGTGCACCAGATCAGTGTGCCACCTAGACGCTCCGCCCGTCTTCCGGAAGCTGGCCGGCACTTCCGTCGCCTGAAGAGCCGGCCATAGAACCGTCACCCCTGGTACACCGGGTACGAATGGAACTTGCGGCTTCACTCGATGTCAGCGCGTAGACTATCGTATGAGAGGAAGTACTCACGTGGACTTCAATCTCGCCATAATACTCGCCCAGCTTCTTTTGCTCTTGAGGCGAGAGATCCTGATCACGGAAGAACACTACGCTTCTTTCAGCGATCAGAAGACCAAGCTCGTCCTTCTGTTGGTCTGTAAGATCCTTTAATTGTAGTCCGACGATCTCGGTTCCGATGTGCGAGGTCAGATGGATGACTTCCTTTGCAGCACTAAACAACGCTTGCTTCTCTGGATCGGCTCGGGTACCTGGATCAATGTGCTCACGATCATAGTCCCTGATCTTGTACACATCGTCAAGGTAGAGTGGTTTTGCTGGTCTGTACGGATAGCCGGCCGACAGATCGATCCCTGCCTTCTCGAGTCTCTTCCTGGCTGGCTCTGGCAACCCCAGCGAGTCTTTCCGCGGCTGGACGGTATCCTTCTCCTGGATGTGTTCGTGAACGGGGATTGCGATTGGAGCCATTGTCAAAATCGTTTGCGATGCAGTTGCGCAGACCTCATCGCTCGCGGTCCAAAGCAGTTTTATATCCGGAACTCTGTTACCCCACTTCTCAGGTCGTTCGCTCACAAAGTCGACTCCCATGCATGGTCGACTGATGTGGCTGCGTCGCGTGCTGGTTGCGACACTTGTTGCGGGGTTGCGATCACATCATAATCTTGCAGATGACGAATACCCAGTCAACGTTTCTCATGTTATCGCTCGGAGAAACTTCGCTTCATTTCAAATGTAATCACATTTTAGTGGCAAATAGGTGCGTCGGTTTTGGTTGCTGGCATTCCATGCGAACATGGCCGCTCATGATGCCATCCGTATCCACCATCGCGCTTTGTTTCTAGCTACACCCCGGTTGAGATGCTTGCAGTGCTGACAAGCGCTATAGCCGAGGCATAAGCAAGGAATGCTGACAGTAGGTAGATGGCTTTCATGGTCGAGTGTTGGGAGGCTTGTGTGTGTTGCTGTCGGCTGAAGAGTTGGGTCTTATTCGCACGCGCACGCGCGAAGCTGCGAAGAACTTCCTTCAGCATACAAGCAATATTTCCAACATGTCTTTCCGATGCAAAAGTGTTGCTGTAATTGGCGCAGGTATCAGTGGCGTGGTAGCTGCAGCTCATCTCCAAAACGAGGGTGTCGAGGTCACTGTTTTTGAGCGATCGAGTGCCGCAGGAGGCATCTGGTACACGGTCCAACTTCGTGCTCCTCAGACAGGACTGACAGCTTAACAGGCTCTATGATGAGCGCAAACCCCTGGAACCACCGTATTCGGCAACCAAAGTGTCCAGAGCCGATAGTGTTCATGCGACCGAGGAGACGGAGGATACAGAGAGACTGCTTCATGCGCCACCTGGGTAAGGTCTACAAACATACTCGTCAAACGCTACTTTGGACTGACTGGCCATACACAGTCCATGCTATGTGGGCCTAAAGAACAATGTGAGCACGCGCTTGTTGGAAACCACCTTGAATCCGTTTCCGTCTGGGACTGAGGATTATGTGGCGCATCAAGTCTTGTGCGACTACATACAGGCTACTGCTGCCTCGACCGGGGTGCATGAGTTGACCCAGTACGATACCGACGTGAGACGGGTTACGAAGAACGGCAAATCATGGACGGTCGAGACTACGACTCTGCAGACTGAGGAAGGTGCGCTTAAGCGACGTGTATCCGTTCATGTCAGTATTACTCTGATGTTGGCTGCACCTCGAGTTCGCTAATCTTCGGCTAGGACTTTGACGCCGTAGTGATTGCGTCTGGTCATTACCACACACCAAGAGTTCCCGACACGCATGGACTGGCAGAGTGGAAGCGACGATTTCCTGGTAGAGTGCAACATTCAAAAAGCTACCGAAGGCCTGAGAATGCCCAAAATAAGGTACGTTCGCGCTTGACCGAGCGGAACGACGTCCTTGTGACCTGATGCTACTCCAGAACTATCTACTTGTCGGTGCAAGTGTATCCGCAACGGACATTGCTCGTGAACTGAGCCCGTACGCAAACAAGATTTTACAGAGCCAAAGAAACGGCAAATTTGATCTACCGCCTAGCATGCTACCAGAGAATGCATTTCGCATCGAAGAGGTTGCGTCGTACGACGAACCACGCGTGAACGCATCGGCATCACTGGACCCCGACGAAGCGATCCCAGCCACCATCACATTGAAGTCGGGCGCAAAGATCTGTGATATCCACCATGTCATACTTTGCACTGGCTACTATCTCACCCTGCCTTTCCTACCACAGCTCACCTCGGACGAGACGCCAGTCGAGCATGCCGACGACGCGGTGTTGGTGACGGATGGTACACAATTCCACAATCTACACAAAGATATCTTCTACATCAACGATCCGACCCTTGCTTTTGTTGGTGTGCCTTTCTTCACGGCCACCTTCACGCTATTCGAGTTCCAAGCTATGGTCGTTGCAAAGGTGTTCTCAGGCCAGGCCAAGCTTCCCAGCAATGATGTTATGCGGTTGGAGTACAACGCACGCGTGAAAAGCAAAGGTTATGGCAAGTCGTTTCATAGTCTGCGAGATCAAGAAGCGAGCTATGTCAACGAGCTTATGGACTGGGTTAATGCTGATCTACAAGAAGCCGGCAAAGATGAGTTGCATGGTCATACCGAGAGGTGGCATCGCGCAAGGGCAGAGCAGCTTGAGAGGATGAAAGCTTTCTTTGCTAACCCCATAAGTGAGAAGCGGTTTGAAGCGACGTGTATATGATATACTGGCTGAATACACCATTTCTCAATCACAATGATCAGTCGCGCAGACGAGCCTTCTCCAGTCACATGATCAAATGGAATGTGTTGAGGATCTCTGCGTGTTTCGTTATGGGTATTGCGCGACTCAGGCACGCAATCTGCATGCCTGATCACGACACATGACGCCACACCACTTCCATGCATCACGACGATCTTGAACCTAGAGATACCGGAAACGCATTTCACGTTCGTGCTTATCAGATCTAGACTGTCTACATGTCGCACAAGCCCCACGCGAACCCTGTCATAACGCCATACCAGCCCCAGTATGTCGAATCGCGCTACGGATCCTACCGCGCATTATCGACTCGCCACTGACGCGCCATGCTGAACGGACCATCTCGTAACGGATGCTTAGCCATGGCAAGAGGGCCTTTTGTTGCTTGCTTGATAAAGCTGAGGCTTGTGCCAGAACCGCTTCAGACACCAGACACATGCTTCACACTGAAGCCTCATGAAGATGGGTCGACCTCAGGACCTCTCGACGGACGCAGTCGCAGCTACGACCGTCATTCAGACCAACGAAGAGCTGAAAGCGAAGCCGCACAAGTGGTACTACTACCTCTGGGATACCTTGGACAAACCAAAGGAAGAGCGATGGTTCATGTTCAAGCTCGATGCCGCTCTACTCACCTTCGCTTCGTTGGGGTACTTCATCAAGTACCTTGATCAGATGAACATCAACAGCGCTTTTGTCTCTGGAATGTATGTATCGATCTTCCTTTAGCGATGACTGGCTGACATCAGAGTAGGAAGGAAGATCTTGGGCTTTACGGCAATCAGCTCAACTATATGCAAACTTGTTGGACTGTGGGCTATGTCATCGGCGAGATACCCAGCAACATCATTCTGACTCGCATTCGACCCTCGATCTGGATACCCGCAATGGAGGTATGATTCTGCAACACCGTTCGGTTGAGAAGTGAGTACTGACACCGGTAGCTTACTTGGGCTGTCTTGACGTTTTGCCTTTGTCGCGCCAACAACGCCGAGACAATCTACGCTCTACGCTTCCTTATCGGCCTTGCCGAGAGCACTTTCTACCCAGGCATGCAATACATCATCGGATCGTGGTATCGAAAGGAAGAGCTCGCGAAGAGATCTTGTATCTTCCACACCAGTGGTGCCATCGCGACCATGTTCTCCGGCTACCTGATGGCCGGCGTGTACAAGCTCGACGGCAAAGGCGGCTTCAGAGGCTGGCAATGGCTTTTCATCGTGGACGGGATAATCTCTCTCCCCATCGCGGTCCTTGGCTTCTTCTGCCTGCCCGATCTTCCGGAGATATCCAAGCCTTTCTACCTGACTAAGGAAGAGGTAGCATTCGCGCAAGAGCGCATGCGACTCGAAGGACGACAGAAGCGGAAGCCGTATACCAGGGCCAAAGTACGCAAGATCTTTACGTCGTGGCATATCTGGGCTCTTGTCCCGCTTTATGTGTTCTTCAACAACGCGAGTATGGGATCGCAGCCAATCTTTCAGCAGTTTCTCAAGGCGAGCAAGGACCCGAAGTATACCGTCAGTGAGATCAATACCGTAAGTTTTGCTATCTTTTTGCACTACCGAGTAGCGCTAATCCTATTCATAGTACCCCACCACTACCAACGCCGTCCAAGTCGTTACCACCCTTCTATACGCATGGACGAGCGACAGCATCCTCAAAGGCTCCAGATGGCAACCAATCGTCTTCGGCGGCTGCATGAATATCATCTGCTCTACCAGTCTCGCAATCTGGGACATTCCCATCAAATGGAAGTGGGCTTGCTACATCCTCTCCGGTTTCGGCGGCGGTCTCTCTGGCTTGTGCTTCGCATGGGCACACGAGATATGCACGCACGATAATGAAGAGAGAGCTATTGTTGTCGCGGCTATGAACGAGATGGCTTATGTGATTCAGGCGTGGCTGCCGCTTCTTGTTTGGAGACAGGTCGAGGCGCCACAGTATCGGAAGGGGTTTATTACGGTGGCGTTTTTGAGTGCGGCGTTGATTGCGACTGCGCTTACGATTCGGTTGCTGTATGCGAGAGAGTTGGTTAAGAGGGGTGGCCATCAGGCTTCTGAGCATGAAGAGCGGACGAGTTCCGATGAGGAAACGACGGGGCTAGGGAGCGATGGGGATGTTGGTCACATCAAAGCGCCTTGAGGGCTGCAGTCCCTACCAATTCAACGCTGGGTCTCGTACGGAAGCATCGTAGCCATTCATCGTCATGGTCACTGGTTATTCCTTTACCTAGATAAGACAAAACGTCTGCTCCTTCGGTATATCCGATGTGGAATCTTGAAATACCTCTCCGTTCATGATCTCATCGACGTAAGCCTGACCCATGAAGATGTATTCATTTCCCCTCGGTCTTAGCACGTAAGGTGTGTTACCTCCGTATAGCACAACTACCATGTCACCGGTCTGCATGCATTGTGGGCCAAGGCCATATGAGCTTTTCTCTGTCCAGAACATGCGCCGTTGTTGGCAGGCATAATAAGCTTCTTTCTCGAATTGAGTTGAATCGTTGTTGTGAGCGAAATTTCCTTCCGTGCCGAACTCTTGGAGGGACAATAACCTCTGGAGAGCATGATAGCAAGCGTCATGGTGTCTTATTTGCACCGAATCACCTAAATCTTGCAGGTATTCCTCTACATCATACTGCGAACATCCTCTCGTTAACGTACGAGCGAATCGTTCTGGGGCTGCTTCTACATCCGCCTTCTTGAAAGCCTTAATGAATGGATGCCTCTCGGTTGGATCGCTGATGGCGTATATGTCCTGGGGATCAGGAATGTTTTCGTCGTCGTCTTCTGGATTTTCGGTGAACTTCGGATCGTAGACGTAGTCAGGATCTTTCAGGTTGTAGAAGTCCATGATGTCTCCAACCTCATACACTCTGCTGTATACGACACCTTGAAGATAGAGTTGTTCTGGTGGACAGGAAATTTCGTTCGCCATGACTGCTCTGCGCTCTCCGCATGCACTCCAGGGACATTCCGCTTCAGGTACCCCCAGAGGTGGGGCGACTGCTTCGTCATCCCACCGCGGGGCCCATGATCTGTATCCAGATATTCCATTATCATTTCTAGGGTTACCAACATCTTGGGACGTAGGTCCGTCATAGTCGACATTGTGTGTGATGTAGGCGAATGCGGTCAGCCGTGAGTAAAGTTGAATGACGGTCAATACTGTGTCAGCATATACCTGACCGACGCATTTCTCGTAGCTGACCCCCAAGGTTTCAACCTCGGATCTTGGTGAAACTATGTTCAGTAGGCCATACACTTTGTCTCTTGGATCGGAAGATTCGGATTCGCGAAAGTGCTGCAACGCGTCTAGTAAGTGGTAGTTATCTTTGTCGCGCAGCATATCCGCGTTTTTGACGGGAATGTCATCGAGGAGGGATGCTACAAGATCTCCGCTGTTTCCAGATCCCAGTTGAAGGGTATCTGTTTTGTCAAAGATCCACGATGCGCCCATACTCAGGACTCGCCAGGAGATCTCCTTGTCTCCCCAGATGACTTGGGCGTCTACAGCTAAGCGGATTTCCTGGATACACCATATTCTAGAGAACCAAGGCCGACCAAACAACTCTTTTAGGCTGCCCACGATACGGGGAGTGAACACCTCCGCCGATATGTCAATTTCCTGATGCCTGGTTGAATGATCCGAAAGTATTCCCTGTCTCTGATCATGATTAAGACAATGAATGCCAATGACCGCGATGCACATGAACGCTAGCTGGGTTTGTTCCGCGTCTCCCTGTCCCAACGATACAACAACTCTTCTTGCTAATGAATAGATACTTCCCATCATTGGAACTTGGTGACTCTTCTCAACCGGATCTTGTTGGTTTATGCAAATTGCATCCACCCAGACAATGCGCGTGCTTTCTCGATAACGTAACCTTCTCAATGCGTGCGAGAGAGATGGTCCGATAGGAGTTGACTGTCCATTGCATAGAAGCACGTCAGGTGGGTTTGGATCACCCCATACGTATGACAATGCTTCATAAGGAGGGGCTTCATCGATGTTGTAGGGCAGGCAAGCACATTCCAGCAGACAGCTCTGGTCCAGTGCGGGAGCAATATGGAGAAGTCGGAATGTACGGCCGCTTAAAAGCTTCTGCGCGTAGCTGAGAGGGGCTGACATTAGGTATTGGGAAGAATATTTGCTGGAAAAGTATCGCCGCAAGCATGAACCCTGACGAACACTCTTAGAGTATTTTGAAGCGTGCTACGCTCGCTCGCATATGTCCGATGCGTATGTATCGCAATTCGGTACGTGCGCTGCGTGTACCCAAATTACAATAAAGTGGCTGATAGACGCCGGTGATCGAGGACGGCAGACCAGCCGCGCCAGGCTGACAAGTCACCCGTCGCAGGAATGGGGGGTTGTGTCGATACTCAGATACGTGAGAAAACCCGGGCAGCGCCGATGACGTACACCGCGTTCGTGACGAGGTTTGCATGCGGTGTCCTGGGAGGGTAGGTGGGAAGCAGAGGTGCGTCTTGTAGGAGGTTGGGAAGTGGCACTACGATAAGACCTCGGCAATGTGCCGCAAATGGTACTGGCATGTGGACACCGACGCTAACGTATGAATTTCGTGGTCGCCCTCGTGGGGAGCTGAGCGGTGCGCCAAGCAACGCCATCAACCGCAAGTTCAACCGTAGCTCAATTATCTGCCGCTGTCACCTACCACTGCCATGACACACTTCGGTCAATCGCCGGACCATACCTAGGTACCACCCCCTTCCAGATTAATAATCACATATCTCGTCATTGCGATCCGCAGACTTGGTGAACGCGACGGATGACATCTGGAAACCTTACCAAGCCACACTTCCGCCCCCAATGCCGGCCTGAGGCGATCCATGAGCCAAGTCCGCGGTATATTGACCCGCTTCCTTCATCCCATGTCGCACGTGCGTCGTTCAAACGCCGGTGCCTGGGTACGGGACACGCCCACCTTCTATCATCCATGTCATTACGGGAGCTTGCTATAGGGCATTTTATACGAAGTTTCAGCAAATGTCCAGCCTTATCTATTGCGCCCCTGTGCTAGCTAATGCGGGTTGGTCAGACTAAGCGAAACCACCTGCCCTTTTGCGAACCCTCACCACCACGCTCAAGCACGTTGGGACTTGCCAGATTATTGCATTACTGTAATTGGTCGACAGGTACAGAGGTGCTGGAGGAGTTCTCTCCTCGCCGACCTTCACCGTGCTGCAAAGGGTCACGATTGTCCTGCTGATACCGATGTTGATGCTCCTTCGGACGTCATGTGTGAATGTGGTAAGTGCGCTTTGGTCTGCCAACGGTTTTGCGGCCACGTGCGCTACCATGGGAACTATGGGAAGATCAGTACGATCACTGCGGCACGCTCCACGAGTGGAGTTGTACTTCCACGGCTACTGACGATCGTGACAAAAAGCAATGCGCTCATGATGTTCGACTTCAAACGTCACTGGGACTCAAGCCGCAATTGACTTTGCTTACCCAAAGATGCATGTTTCCGTTAGAGGCTTCAACACAGGCCATCCCAAGTAATCATATGGCGAACTAACAAGTCGAAAGCCACATGGGAAACATGGAAGACCCGGCCTCGGGTGCCTTCAGCCGCACAATCGTGAGCAAGTGTCTGGACCAGTCGCGACCTTCGGGCGATGGTGTCGTTTCAAGCAGGTGGCAGGCGAGCGCCACTCACACTATGCGCGGGACGTGCGTAGCTCACTTCAAGTAAGTTTCAACTCCTGCTCCTACAGGTCGCGGGGTAGTTGGTGTGCATGCCGGCTCCTATTACGAGCATGCCGGTTATAATGGCCGCGGGCGCTCCCGAGTGATTCAGGAATGCTTTTCTGGTACCCGCGGAGGACTTATGTTGTTTTTGCGGCTGTCTTTGCTGGCGTTTACTCATCATGACTTCGAGATTTCCTACGGCGGAGGAATTCGCATCATTTCCGCCGCCTAACTATGTCGACCCGGCGAACCACCTCACACTGGCTTTGGCGATATTGGTTCCACTGACTGTTCTCGTCATTGGGTTCATATCATGTCGGTTCTACTGTCGGACAGTGCTCGTCAATACATTGGGATGGGACGACTGGACGATGCTGATGGCAGCTGTAAGTAACAGAAGAATACATCTGTTGACCTGAGAGTAGAGCACTGACCTGTGTAGGTGATGTCTGTCGGAAGCAACGTTATGCTCATAATATCGATGCTGCCAGATTACCAAATGGGTTATCATTTATGTGAGTAGACCCTGACTCGGGTCACATGCGCCGTAGCTGATGAAAAGTAGGGGACGTTCGACCTGAGCGACTGTTCGGGACGATGAAAGCTGCTCAGGTACGTTACGCGTCACGAGCTGGTGTTCTCATGCTCACAACAGTATAGATGGGCATGTCGACGCAATTGCTCTTCACTGCCATCATCACGTTCATGAAGGTCGCAATTCTTCTCACCTACATACGTGAGTGTGCAGCATGTGCGAAGCCGTGGCAACGCAAGTACTGATAGCTTTCTAGGCATATTTCCGTCGAAGCTCGACAAGTGGTTCTGCCGCTTGATGATTTTCTATACGGTGACTCTGAACACGGCCTGCTTCTTCATCACCCTGTTCCAATGCTCGTAAGCAAACGCGATCATCTCAACTGTTGCACACTATGCTAACAACCACTGTAGGCCCGCCAGCACGTACTGGGAGATCTTCAAGTACATCAACACAGCCAAGTGCCTCAACATCAAGGCGATCTACTACTTCCACTCGGCGCAAAACACATTCAGCGACTTCGTCATCTTCCTATGGCCCGCGAGAAACCTTTTGAACGTCCAAGTATCGCTCCGTCAGCGCGTAACTTTGACGAGCATGTTTTCGCTTGGTGTCATGTAGGTCGACCTTTCACGATCTCCTTTGGATCAGGCTGACATGGGATTAGTGTATGCATCGCCGGCGTCGTGCGACTTTACTATACACACCTATACCTCGTCTCCTACGACGTCTTTTGTGGGTCACCATCGGATCACAGCTGTACGCAACCATCAACTAACAATGTACAGGGTACGGAGCTACCACCTTCGTCATCATGTCGGTAGAGAGCGGTGTAGGTGTTATCTGCGGCTGCCTTCCAGGCTGCAAGCCTCTCATGAACAAACTGTTCCCACGCGTTTTCGGCAACACGTCGCAAGCATCGTCCCGCCGCCGGCCATCAAACAACTTCCTCGGAGGCAAATTCGCACCAACGTCGTCTTCATCGGCAGGCAAATCCGAGCAGGGGTCATATCGCATGCAAGCTTTCCAGTCGCGTCCCGAATTACGGCGCGGTGCGACCGTGGAGAAGCGACCCCAGCCAGACGTTGAGAAACAGCTTCCTCCGCCCCCACAACCGTCACACCAAGGGCTGCGGCCACCCAGCCGAGCGGCTTTCACCGGAAGGAGACAAGGAGACGCGTACAGAGAGTTACAGGGCAATGGGAGCGACTCCAGTATAGAGATATTCCTTTTGCAGCGTAATTAAAACATGTGCACCCTTCCTTGGGGACAGAAAGAATTGAGATAGACAAAAGAATGTCCGTGCTTTTCGTTGTCTCACCACCCCAGTGACCCCGGAAGTTCATCATGCCGCCGATATCATCGAACCTTCTTTTGCCATATTCATCTTTGTACCACTGCGGACGCTAGAAACACGTTTGACCCCACTTCTGACGCCCCCTGAGTGCACAAGTAAGGTCGCGTCGCGTGTCAAAAGTGTCCGCGGGGAAGGTGGAGCTTGCGGTTACCCCACTTGGCGCGTTTGCTGCCTCGCCTCACCGTGTCTCGTCGTCTCGTCATTTCTCTTCGCTCAGCCTGGCCGCATCTGCCTTGCGAACGACAAACAAGGCATTACAGGCAAACTCATCTTAACTCCCATAAATCATTGCATTAATTACAGCTTTTGGTGAAGCACATTTGTCTCTCGCTTTTTGCATCGACTGCCGTCGAGCGCTGCTATCTCATCATTTAGTCCGAACGTCTCAATTAGCCATTCAACAATGTCGGCACCACGAGGTGGCGGCGATAGAGGTCGAGGTGGCTACCGCGGTGATCGCGGAGGCGGTCGTGGAGGTGGAAGAGGTGATTTTGGAGGTCGAGGAAGAGGTGATGGTGGGTACCGTGGAGACCGAGGTGGCGGCGGCTATCGAGGCGATAGAGGTGGAGGCGGAGGTCGTGGTGGTGGAAGGGGTGGTCCACCTAGTGGCCCAGTAGAGAATCAGGTATTCTCGTAAGTTGGGTTTCAATCCAGTCAAAGACAAGGCTGAACATATGTATAGCAATGCGGCACCGCAAAACCCCCAGGTCGCCAAGACGGAAGATGCGATGCATCCCGTCGGCAAGAAGACGCTCGACCTGAGTACCTTGAAGCTTTCGGAAGGCAACCCTATCAGACCTGGGTACGGCACCCGAGGCATCAAGGTGGAGCTCACCGCGAATTACGTCGAGTTGCTGCCACCATCGAACATGGTATTGTACCGGTACGATGTCGATGTCCAACCGGAGGCCGCCGGTAGGAAGCGCCACCGGGTAATGGAGCTCTTGCTTCAATCACCTGAGATGTCGGACCACAAAGGCAATGTCGCGACTGATTTCCGTCAAACCCTTGTCTCCAAAACGAAGTTCAAGCACGACGAAGACATCATTGATATTCAGTACCGCACCGAAGGCGAAGATGAACCGGCTGCCAACGGAACAGTATACAAGATCAAGGTCAAGTATATTCGAACGTACAGTATCGGTGAGCTCGTCGACTGGATGAACTCTACCAATCTCAGTCAGTCTTTTGGCGATAAACAAGAACTGACCCAGGCGCTCAACATCTTCCTGAACCACTACGTCAAATCCGCCAACAACCTGGCCACAATCGGCTCATCGAAGAGCTTTTCACTCAACCAGAATGCAACACGGGGTGATCTCGGCTCAGGCCTCGAAGTCATCCGTGGCTTCTTCTCGAGCGTGCGTGTTGCAACATGCCGCATTCTGGTCAATATCAACGTCAGTCACGGAGCCTTCTACAACCAGGGTCCTCTGCCCGGTCTCATGCACAGCTATGGTACACGAAACACCATCGCCTTGGAGAAGTTTCTCAAGCTGGTTCGCGTGCAAACCACGCATTTAGCCGAGAAGCGGAACAAAGCCAAGCAGGTCATTCCTCGCATCAAGACCATCTTCGGGCTTGCTAGGAAGGACGACGGCCATAAGCTGGCGAACAGGCCACGCATCAAGGGCCACGGCGCAGGCGCCAAGGATGTTGAGTTTTGGCTCGACGCTGATGCTGGCTCCTCTGGTGCGCCCAAGGCCGAGGCGGGCGCTGCGAAAGGCAAGGGTAAAGGAAAGCCTCAGCCGAAGGGCCCAGCGCCTGCTGGGTCAGGAAAGTACATCACCGTGTATGATTTCTTCAAGACAAGTATGTTGCTCTCATCGTCCATGGTGTCACGGTACTAACGGGATGTAGCATACAACCGTGTCCTTCAGCATCCCGACCTTCCTGTTGTCAACTGCGGCAACCGGGAAAATCCCATGTACCTCCCAGCAGAGGTCTGCATGGTCGTTCCGGGTCAGCCATCCAAAGCCAAGCTCGATGGTGGCCAAACACAAACCATGATTCGATACGCTGTGCGCAAGCCGTGGGAAAACGCGAGATCCATTCTCAACGAGGGTGTATCGACCGTCGGCTTAGACGAGAGCACGAATCTTCTGATGGTAAGTCTTCAGCCGATCTCTTGTCGAGCCTCCGCTAACCCGTACAGCGGTCTTTCGGTCTGACGATTACCCCCGGTCTTCTCAAAGTCCCCGGACGCGTTCTCAATGGCCCGAAAGTTATATATAAGGGCAACAAGACGGCAGATCCGCGTTTCGGCGCTTGGAACATGATCAACATCAAGTTCAATATCGGCGCAAGCCTTGCCAAGTGGTCGGCGGTTATGATAACGCTGCCCTACAAATCAGGCTCATTCGACGGCCAGGGTTTCGCTGCGGTAATGTCAGAGTTTCATCAAGGCTTGATTAAGATTGGTGTCAACGCCAGCCCGCCCCTTCCTCCGCAGCGCCTGCAGCTGCACGGTCCTGACGACCCTAGTCTCGGCCCATATCTGCAAAAGGCAGCCAGTAGTCTGGATCTCTTGTTCATCGTCTTACCGGAGGCCAATATACCTCTGTATAAGCGCATCAAGACGCTGGCCGACAAAGATTATGGTCTTCACACCATCTGTTCAGTGGGCTCCAAGCTCGCAAAGGAACGTGGCCGCGATCAATACATTGCCAATGTCGCGCTCAAGTTCAATCTGAAGCTTGGCGGCACCAACCAGGTCGTTGAGAACAAGAACTTGGGTATCATCGATCAGAACAAGACGATGGTAGTCGGCATCGACGTCACCCACCCTTCGCCTGGTTCGGCTTCCAATGCACCCTCTGTCTCTGCAATGGTTGCTTCAATTGACAAAACCCTCGGTCAATGGCCCGCTACTCTGCGCATTCAGCGTGGAAGACAAGAGAACGTCGATGATCTCGCTGAGATGCTTATGTCGCGTCTCACCCTATGGAAGACCAAGGGCAAGCACACTACATTCCCGGAGAACATTTTGATTTACCGCGATGGTGTTTCGGAGGGACAATACGACATGGTTCTTTCCCAGGAGCTGCCCCAACTTCGAAAGGCGTGTGAGGCACTGTACCCAGCGCCAGACACCAAGAAGGGTCTCCCCCGCTTCACGGTCGTTATCTGCGGTAAGCGACACAAGACTCGCTTCTACCCCACGAACTTGCAAGACTGTGATCGCTCCGGCAACACGAAGCCCGGTACCGTTGTCGACCGTGGCGTTACGGAAGCCCGCAACTGGGACTTCTTCCTACAGGCCCACGCCGCACTCCAGGGCACAGCGCGCCCTTGCCATTACTACATCGTTCACGACGAGATCTTCCGCCAGATCTACGCCAAGCAGATCCCGCCGCCATTTACGAATATCGCGGATATCGTGGAAGATCTTACGCACAACATGTGTTACCTGTTCGGTCGTGCGACGAAAGCAGTCAGTCTGTGTCCGCCAGCTTACTACGCTGATCTGGCATGTGAGCGCGCGCGTTGCTACTTGGCCAATCTGTTCGACACACCGACACAGAGTGCGGCAACTTCTGTCGCTGGGGCTTCGGCGGTTGGGGGTGCGTCGCTGGACCCAAGTGCTTCGGATGTAATGATTCATCCCAAGATCAAGGATTCGATGTTCTACATCTAGGCCACTATCACTTCCTGGCTATGTTGCATTGGATTTCATCTACGGTCCATGATGTGTGGCGATGTTAGCTTGCATGTAATCACTATTGGTAGGAAGGAAGAGATGGCGAACGGAGAAGACGAAGATTGGAGACGGCAAAGGGCATCAAGTAAGCGGCGACTGGCACGTCATTGCTACTACATCCATCGACGTGGCGACATATCGATGATCCAAGATCATATTGTTCATTGTTACCCCCATCAGATACAAAGCTGCATAACAGCCAAATACACTCTTTCATAGGACGATGTCTTATCCTGCACTCATTGCCGCATTCCTCTTACCTGAGATCCAGCCGCGTGCCTCGCATCCTTAACCGACGCGTGAATTCAAGCTGCCAACTGGCGATTTGACTAGCCCGCCGTGGTCAAACTCGTGCTATACTGCTTACTCCCAAAGATGAAGCTCTGAGGCAATTATATGTTGAACGGCGCAGCACCATGTGTCTCTTTTCATAAAGAGATGGATGTCGCGGTTATTAGAGCCTTGACATCTTGCATACTTTCCACACTCATGAATGGAGAGACGTGCGTGAGCTGCCTATCATGGAATCACCGAGTGCAGCAAGTGAGACTGCGATGCTGGCCATGGACGAACAACCGCGATATCGGGCCGGAGCGGTCTTTGCCTTTGCCTTTGGCGCGAAGATTCCCATGGTAGCCTTGAGTAGCGAAGTATACCGACCTACGACGCATTTGGTGCATCGCAGTCGTGCTGTATATGCTTCTCGCAGGCCCAGCCCCTGGCGTCATACATGCAGGGTCGAGATCTATCCGCGCGCTCTGCTGAAATCCTAGTCGGGATTTCGCTAGTGCAATTCCTGCGGTAGACTGTTTCGTATAGCATTATGCCACTGCTGTGGCGTAAATAGCTTCTCGCCTCGTGTCGCACGCCAGTAATTTGTCGTTTCGTACACCTCCGGACATCCACTCAGCAGCCAGCCCCACTTCTCCAGAAATATCGGATCGATCTCCCAACTGCGATAGTCCTCGGGAGGTCCCCAGACGATCAATATCGGATTGCGGTCTAGATGATTGTACTCGCAGATATCATGGCATAGCGCATCTTCGTAGTCGATAGGTTCCGTTCGTTGAAAGGCTTGCAGCATGTTGTCTCGCACTTTTGGCCACGGGAACAGATCCAGCCACGGATGATGTTCTATAGTGCTTTGTAGCTCAGTAGGCTGGAGACATGCGGGCCATTCTGCCCCTGCGTCGGAACCTAGGAGCGGGCCTTGTTTATTGAGTGGTGAGATGCCATACCCATCGTAGTACTGCGCAGTGACTCCCAGGATATCGGCGTTTCTTGCGAGACCGCTGGCGACGTTGTATTTGAGTAAGAGCGGTAAGTGGGACAGGGCGGGTGTGCCTTGCATGTAGCTGGCGTAGGCATGTTCGGAAAAGCGGCGCATGAGTTCCTGCACCTTGGGGTGGGCAGCCATGCATGACCTCTGCGCTATGGCAACATCTGGGTTGCTAAGATCGTCTAGGGATAGGTCGGATGTGCTGCAACTGCCTTCACGACCCGACGTGTCGCTCTCGTTGGTCTCGTCTGGTATGACAACACGGCGGGGCTGCCTGGCTGGGGCATTTTTCTTTTGTGCACGGTTTCCTAGTAACATGTTAGAACATACTTTCTTCCTTTTTGGCGCTCGATCTGCAGGACAACTTACTCCGTGCTCTCTGGTTCAAGCGGTTCTGTAATTTTCGCCTCTCCACTGGATTGGTCACCCCCATCCAATCCTCCGTTTCATCACGGAGCTCGGGTCGCTGAGACGACCAGGCTAACTCAATGGGAGCATCTGCATAGTCAAACCCAGATGGCATCGGAGTTGCTGACATGGCGGCAGGGGAAAATCGTGTTTGTGAATGTCATCCTCCGAGCGGGTGCCAGCATATATGCAGATCGATGACAGTTCGCGAATCGGACCTATCTATTCAAGCCCCGCTTCGAGAAGCAGCATAGCCCCATCACATTTTAAGGTGTTAAGGAAGTAGTGAGGCTCTCTCTGGCGCGATGCTGTTTTGAGAGTGTCAGCAGCGTGCATAAAGTCCGCGTTAGCTCCCATTAGCGTCTGGGCTGATGCACAAGTGCCATCAAGACAGCGGCCGGGTCCACTTCCCCGTCGCACTCGCTCTCGCGGTCGGAGTTTGATAGATCGGAGGTCCAAGAAGGGTGCCATGTCTTAGTTGTAAAGATTAGTGGGGATAGACCAGGCGTACAAAGTCGTTGATGAAATTTTGGGTGCAAGCATGTGGACTTCGCGATGACTTCACATATCATTCATTGGGACATGTGAGGCCTCAGCTTGCAAAATGCTCTGGCTGATGCCATTGAGAACAGTGGCCGTCTCGTCACTTCCGCTTCGCGAGCGGGATGATAAAGGTATTGCGCACGCTTCGTGGCGGAGTTAACATCATACGTGGTAACACGCATCGGATCCGCAGGTCTTGTAGCGTTGAATTGTTTCAGCTGAGACTAGTCGCTTTTCATTCATTTTATTTATTGCTTGGTCATCGAGAGATGAGTGATCGTCCCCGATCGCCTGCACGTGGCTTTTCGATTGCTTCATAAGCTGTAGCGAGTACCGCATCTTTTGCGAACCGATATGTTCGGGCTTGTCCCCCGGTCTTCCCATTGGGTCTGCTGTGACTGTTTTGCTCAGAGGCGCACAGATCTCGCTTAAATGATCGTGGCTCATTTATCGGCAGCAGGGACGCGGTCCAGTGGGATAGTCTCCATGTCTCGGATAAGTACAGCTGGCCTGTCATATTCGAAAACAATCTCCAGCGCAGGCCTGCACTTCGTGAGGAACTCAAGGAACTCGCGACGGAATGCTTCATGGTAGACGCCACGGAACTCGAGGTACCGCAACTTCGGGACGAAGGTCTTATCTGTCAACCAGTCGAGTGTGCTGTTGAGACGAATGCGCTTGGATTTTTGGCCTTGGACGACAGTCAGGGTAACGGATTCGATATTTGCGCAGTTCTTGAGGATAGTTGGGAATGCGGTACGCGTGAGCTTCGACGTGCCGTGAAGAGCGATGATCTCTAGCTGAGGCAAAGCTTTGGTCAACTTCTCTACGCCCGCGCTGGTGAGCTCAATGGCCTCCTTCCTCTCAGTATCTCCGGCGACGAAGACACGGACTGCGCTTCGGAAAGTAGCATCTGCATTGGCGATGACGTCGACAATGTTGCTGAACATTATCAGCAGGAGTTAACACGAATCGAGACAAAGTTGGACATACTCGTCCACGTTGATTCCAGAAGCGAAGACGATCTTTTGAACGGGCTTCGCAGTGCTATCAAACTTGGTCGATGCATCTACGTGCATAGTCTGCTCATCTGGGATAGCAGCAGGCTGGTACTCGATGGCCTTTCCCTTCCTTGCCTTTGCACGCTTCTCAAAGGCATCCCACGAAGCGTCGCTCGGGGGCTGAGCCATCAGGCGAGCATCCCACTTCTCCTTTGGCTCGTCCCAGGGTCCGTAGGCTTGGGTAGCGGGGATCTCATCGTCCGGGCTGGTGTCCGATCCTGCTTGGCGCTCTTCAATGACCTTGAGCCTTTGGAGCTCTCTCTCCTTCTCCTTCTGCTTCTTCTTCTTGGCGGATCCTGAAAGTGGCGCCATGATGTCGTTTTCAGGTATACGACGTTGGGTGACTTGAAGAAGCCAGGTGTCGAGGCATCAAAAGAAGAGATCATCGGAAGGCGGGGGTTCCCCACTATCATCTTACGCCTTGCCGCTCCAAGCCTAGTGGCTTTGCGACCCCTTCGTAGCTGCACTCTCATGTGTCTTTGTGTCTCATCTGTAACGCGACAAACGGCTATCGCGCTGGCATCGGAATCCCTATTCATATCTGCGATAAGAACTTCACTCCTCAGATATGTCCGTCTCTGTCGCAATATCGGTAGACCTGGAGCGCGCATAATCGGAATAAAGTCCCCGGACACAACATCGAATGAAAGTGAGCCCGGAGTAGAGTCACCCGAGAGTTCATGTAGAAGAACGCTTTATCTGGAAAAGGGAGCATAGGATGCCAGTAACACCGCGTATGAGCTTCCTCATACTACCTAGCGCTGAGCATTCTGGTTGCCTGGACGGTCAGCCTAGGTGACTCATCCCTGTCCAGGCCGGTGTTAGCATTCCGTCGACGCGTCGAAGATATGCTTATAATAAGGCTCGGAAGCGTATAAGCTTGAGCACAGCACCAAGCATCAATCCACCATTGCTTAGCCTCGAAATGTCACCATACGACTTCCACATCTCAACTCCCCGCCTCTACCTCTCCTACCTCGATCCGTCCTCTGACGAACACTGCGACTTCACTCTTTCACTTTACCATGGCGCCCCGTCTGTCCGTCGGTACCTTAGCGTAATTAAAGACGTACCAGATCGAGAAGCAGCGCGGAAGATCGCCGCTTCTGGAGATGAGAAGCTTCGTGCGACAGGCTATGGGCGGTACATCATCAGCTTGAAACCAGAGTCACATGAAGGAGACGATGATACCGGAATTCCATTCTCACAGAGAAAATTAGAACACATTGGGATTGTGAGCATGCAACTGGGACGTGTTGCAGGCGAGCAAGCACCCACCATGCCGGACGTCGGCTTCAACATGATGGAGCGGTATCATGGGAAGGGATACGCGACGGAAGCTACACAGGGGTTGATCAAGTACTTTCGCGAGGAGAAAGGTGCGAAAGAGATTGCGGGTTTGACCGACGACACAAACGAAGAGGCGAAGAGGCTCTTCCGCAGACTGGGGTTCACGAATCATGGAGTCAGGACAGTACGTGGTATTCGGTGGTCGGGTGAAGTGCTTGACGTAGATCTCTGGACCTTGGGACTTGAGGATGGGAAGAAACTGGAGGACTTTGGATTCTGATCCGATGTCGCTGCTATTCCCGTTCTCCACTTCACATTGGGATCCTTTCACTACTGGAGTGTCGTTAGATGGAACCTTGTTCCATGCCTGAAAGTAATGATTACAGAATCGAAGTCGTTCTGTGCAACCTCTTCTATGCTACCGGACATAATATCATGTAGGTACTCTAATTGCCGTAGTCTTGAGCTTAGCTCGAAGGCCGAGGAGATACATTTGTCTCGGGCATATCTTTACACTCCTCAATCTTCCCATCTTGCGACACGCTTCCCGCCTCCGTGTCAACTTCAATCCCATCAAGATACTCAAACCCAGTGACAACACGTGGAATCAGAGTTTGCCGAGCAGGAAAGAACAGATTACAGAAGTAGTACAAGAATATGGACAGGAAGAACCCATATAGCCAGTTGAACGTGAAGAGGTTCTGAAGACCGGCCGAGAGCTTCAACTCCGGATTGACTTTGTTGGCTAGGCCTGGCAATAACGGAATGATGGTAATGAACGTTGCGACAACAGCACGCCAGTTTGTACCGTAGCGACCATATCGGTAGATACCTCTTGGGTCGTATAAAGCGGGAACGTCGTACTTCCTGTGCTTTACCAGCCAGTAGTCTGTGAAGAGAACGCCCGCCATGGGCGCCATGAAGATGGCATATGCGCTCATGAAGTTGAGGAACGCCTTGCCGGACGCTACGATGATCCAAGGACATAGCGCCCAGCCGCCGATGAATGCGACAAGAATCGATCCGCGACGCACATTGACGTACTTTGGCGCTAGTGTCGTGACGTCATTGGCGAAAGAGACGGCGTTGGCACTGATGTTGACGCTGAGCTGCCCAAGCAACCAGATGGAAGCGCAGAAGAAGGCGGCTGCACGGCCACCAGGCGTATCCCAAGTATCTATGATCTGTAGTGGCGTCCAATAGGCTGTGCCCCAGATCTCTTGGGCTGCGGATGCAGAGACGATCCCCATAAGAGCGACCATAGTCTTGAAGAAAGGGATTACCGGCATCTGCCAGTATTGCGCTGTAGGATCTTTGCTGAAGCGGGAGAAGTCGGGAATGTTGACAGCGAGGGTGCTGTATCCACCAGTAATGCTTGTCATGCTCGATAACCAGAGCCAGGCCCTTTCAGCGCCATGCACCGAGGCTGGACGTGTGAAGAAAGTGCCATTACCGCCTGCTTTCACTGCAACCCAGACTGTCATCCCGATAGCTACCGGTGGCAACAAGACTGTCTTCACCCAAAACATGTACTGTAGCCTGTGCGTTGGAATGAGTAGGAAGGGAAACTGAATGAGCCAGTACAAGAAGTATGAGATCATCCCAGCCGTGGTGAGACCAACTGAAGCAGGCAAGTGGTTCGGTATATAGCGGAAGCTTGGCCAAATAGCGTTAAGAATCTAGGAAGATATGTCAGAAGACGCAACCATCAGGCCATGCTCAGTATAACGTACCGCAGTCACACATGTACCTCCATTGGCTGTTTGAACTCCGAACCAAAACATGGCCAAGACGCCTCTGCTCACGATGGCAAAGTAGCTGAACCAGTAACCAAAGCTGGCGCGAGAGGCAATGGGGAATGGAATGTGTAAATTCGAGCCGATGGCGCCGTTCAATACTGTGGGTATAGCGTTGCATATACCCGCCACGAGCGTTATGAGCACAGCATCGGTTGCCGTCAGACCTACTCCAATCAATATCATGACCCCCAAATAACTGTGATGATCGAGCACTTACCAAGTGTAAAGATGGCAGATCCTGAACTCCAAGTCGATATGGTAACAAGGTCACTGAACCAGTACGTTACGAATGCGCTCTTACCCCAAGTGCGCTTTTCCGGTGGAACGGGCTCCATATCGGCATTGGTCCATACATCAGGCGGTGCGATGCTGCTGTTTTGCTTAGGAAGTTGCCAGCTCGATGGCTGCGTCATGCGAAGCTTCATCTTCTCTTTTGCCGCATGGCTGCGACTGCGTACGTCGCCGGAAATGTGCATTATGGAGAGGCGTGTTTTGGTATCCGCCCATGTAATTAAAAGATATCTTCCTCTGTTCAGTGATGGAAATCTCTAGCGACTTGTTTAGGGCGATGACGGATCGATGTGTGATCGACGAAGTACAGCGGAGTGGCGTCCGTGGCCGATCTGACACAAAAGCTGGACGATGTCCTCTCCTTATGAGATTAAGGATGCCTACGCTACATTTCGCGGCAACTGTCGAAGATAGACAGCTATGCTTACGTCGCACCGCGCTGAGGAAAAGATGGGGTAGTCTGGGCTGATCTTATCATTCATGTTGACGTGATTGGACCATGTCGCGTCGCTATCAAAGATAGGTATACTTTCCTTGCCCATATCGCTATCGTGTTGCTGCATTCAATGGCAAGTTACTATGCTGTGATGAGACGCGTTGGGATGATATGCACCTGGGCAAGCGCACGCCACCCGGATAGGAGAATGGGAGCGGACCTCGGGAAGCTCGGCCGCGCGCTAGTGCCGGCGCTTATCAGTTCGCTCCAGGATTATCTCCAGGCGACCATCTCGCAACCTCCGTGTTTATCACTGGAGACCTCATCCTTCTTGACTATGGCGCCCGATTGTCCGCTTGATCTCGCCTCGGCATGGCGTCCCATTCGCGAAGCAGATTGACGTGCACAGCTTGTGCGAAGCGGAAAGTCAAGTGCAGTAAGACGATACCCTGCGACAACTGCATCAGACGGGGTCAAAAGGATACGTGCGGTATCGACGCATTGCGTAGCGATGTAAGCTCTCCAACACGCCCTTTCGACCGAAGATCATGTGAGCTCGACTGTTTGCGACAACGGGTCGCACAGCGAGAAAGCGAAACCTGTCAGCGAAGCCCCACGATCGTTAGAACTCCGTCCGGAACTCTGCAGCCGGAAACACCAAACGATGGGCTTCCCGATGAGTCCGCAGATGAGCCCGACGATGTTACTGTTTCTCGAGACACCGCGACAGTGCTGGAGTTCCTCGCTTGGGGAAGAAGGAAAGAGCCTCACTGTCACACAGTGGCGTCCCTCGAGCCCGTGGATGATGATCCGATTGAAGTTGGTTCAGGCATATTTGATGACTTGTCCCAGCTTTCGGTGCTTCAACTACTTCTTCCAAGCCCCCACCAAGTTCGACAGTTGGTAGAGTACCACCACGAAAGCCTGTTGTGGTACCATGGCAGCTACTTCGTTCCTACTTTCCAGGCGCAACTCCAAGATTTCTACGATAGAGATAATGGGCTTATCGAACGACCATCCACGGATCTCCAATGGGTAGCTCTATTATTCGCTATACTGGCTGCTAGTCTTGCGTGCGCACCCGATTTGCGAGCGCAATCGTGGGGATTTGACAAGGCCGAGCGACAGAAGCTCTCGCGACGATGGTATCAAGCTATTTTCACTTGCCTTAATCGGTCGGACTATACGAGTAACTTGAGCATCCTTTCTTGCCAAGCTATAGCCACGGCAACCGTGTCAGCCCACCTCCTAGGATTCAGTACAAAGCAAAGCATCCATCTCGCGACTGCTGTACGCATTGCTCAATCTTTAGGCATTCATCGCCTAGGGCCAGACGCCAGTGGAGGTGTCGTAGCAAATGAGACTGGTCGTAGAGTTTGGTGTCAACTTTGCAGCCAGGACTGGTTCAGCATACCGTTCTCGGAGAGCTACCTGGTCATTCCAAGATACTCGACATCAACCCCACCGCTGAACAGCCACGACCATAATCTGGCCGCCGTTGACATGGATGTTCCTACTACTACAAGCTATTCTTTGTTCTTGCGCAACATCGCGTTGATCATGCCCCAGCTTCAAGACGGCCTCGTATCATGCAATACACCTTACACACGTTACGAATCGGTCTTGCATTGGGATGCGCGACTTCGAGAACTAGCCACCCGTGAAAGACCACTTTTCATGGCCAATGCACCGTTGGATCCGAGCTGGCCCACGTGGGTACCATGGGCGCGGCGCGCTCTAGCCATTACGTCGAGTCACAAGATCATCATGATTCATCGTTCTTTTCTACTGGACAGTTTCGTCAATCCTGCTTTTGCGTTCACCCGCCGAACATGTCTCGCAGCCTCTAAAACGATCGTCAAGGAGTACAAGGCCTTGATCGGGGAAGATGGCCCCACCTTGTGGATTCACCAAGCATTTGCCGTCGCTGCATCCATCACCCTGTTACTCGACGTACTACATCGTGAGATCAACGAGAACGAGAGTTCTGAGCACCGCACACTTGTTGAAGAGGTCGTAGAGATCCTGCAGCGGCGCGAGGAGAGTATGATTGCGATCAGAGGTGTCAGACTCCTCAGAGTTCTGCTTGCTCAGGCGTCGCATGAGTATTTGTCTCGAAGAATAAGAAAGCGGAATCACGACGGTACACCCGCTGCCAAACTCGATGTTTCTGCTCTCGTTAGGGACTTCTATCAGACCAACAATGCCGACAGTTACCCTTCGCCACGTCTCACAGCAGCATCGGGATCTAGTGCCGATCGACCTCCTACATACAACTCGGGAGAGAGCATTCCTCTCGCCAGAACCCTTGAACAGCCCCAATCTGCATTGCCTTACTCAGCGTCCGGTTTCGCAGGTACCAACAGTTTCGATGATCTTCTGTACCTAGCAAATTATGATTTCTCATTGGCGTAATGTCTCGCAAATATTCTTTCCACTGACTAGTACCCGGCGCAGCATCGCTCAATATAGGATGAAACCCACATTGCGCATCACTCGCGTAGTCGGTTCGGGAAATCAAAAGAGTCAACACGTTTCATTCGATGACGGCTTCCATTAGCTGCTGCACAGCTTTCTCAACGCCAGAAAGATCCTCCAATATCGGCTGATGACCACTTTTCACAACATGTACCCAGCTTTTTCCTCCAACCAATATACTGAGATCTTGCGACCGCTGCACTGGACTGATCATATCCTTATCTCCTGCCACGAAGACTATAGGACATGTGATGGCTTGGTATTGCGGGTCTTTGTGGCTACTATCTACGATAGCTTCGCATGTTTGCGCATAGGCTTCTGGGTCTGCAGAGCCCACATCGAGCCTTACGGCTTCTCGAGCTGCTGGATCTACCTTTCGGTCTTGGCTGCGGATTCACTGTTAGCATGGTCTCGAACTCTTCTGGGCTCATCATGTGCGTACCTATCGCCGTAGAAATTAGACTTGGCCGCAATGTCCGCTGCATACTTGATGCCTTCCTTCCTCACCGCGGCCGCAAGATCGAGCATACGCTGTTGTACAGCCGGGACGTGACCAGCCGCCCGACCGGGACCGAGTAGCATGAGACCTCCAACAGACTGCGGATGTTTCGCAGCATAGTGCAACGCGACAATGGCGCCGAGTGAATGTCCAAAGATGACAACCTTGGACGAGGCCGAGCCATTCGAGCTTCCTCGTAAAGATGCGATGAGGTCGGCCAAGTCGACAACGAGCCCTTCGACGGAAAGTGGTTCCCTGACGCCTGCTAATGGCGTCTTTCCGAAGCCCGGAAAGTCAACAAGAATGATGTTGTACGTGGGAGGTAGAGAGGGCATAAGTGGCGCGAATGTTTCGGTAGAGCCTCCAAGTCCATGGAGACATATCAGAAGCGGACCTGAAGGATCACCAGCTTGTAGGTAATGTGTGGTTGTACCTGAAGTCGTCTTGAAGCACGAGGGTGTGAGGGTGCGAGCAATCATTGTGAGACCGTGAGATACGAGTCTTTGATCGTGAGCAACGAAGTCTTTACTCCTGTGACGAACGAGGCGTGTATGTTAACGTATGCATGATATCCGCACGCGGTTTAGCCAGCCTCATGAGAGTACGGCTATACCCGAAAGTGACGGAGGTGGATACTCGGCCGAGACCCCGAGGCTGGCTGATAGGAGCCCGAGGTGGTATCAACGCATCCACACCAAGGTGCGCAGCTCGGGGTGTCGCCATAGAAGCATTGTCGCACTGGGGGGTCAGGCGTATGAACTCGAGCTAGGCTTGATAGGTCATATAGTAAACAATAATCTCCAGACTATTCCTATGTCTCCCCACATGCAGATTGTGAAGGCCTGTCATCCTCAAGTTCACTCAGCCACTCAACACCATGGTCGTTACAGCAGTCATAACCGAAGAGACCAACTGTCTGCGTCTCAAAGCAGAGAAGCCCATTCTCGATCTCCCACATGCCGATACGACCACCGGACGCGTCGTGCCTATCAAGCACGCGGAAGGTAGCCAGGTAGACTTTGGCGCCGAGATCTACGGCATCGATTTGAACAATTTCACGGATGCAGACTTTGAGTTCGTTTCCGATGCGTTACACAAGTGGAAACTGTTGGTGTTCAAGGAGCAGCCAGGAATGCTGAAGCCGCAGCAGCAGTATCTTCTCACTGCAAAGTAAGTCATTAAGCATCCTTGAGCTTGCTCGATCTAACTTCGTATCAGCTTCGACCGCGAGGAAACGACAGGTGGCTTTGCTCACGGTCACGATCCTTTCCTCACCCATCACAACGGTGTCGACTTCTACGGCATTCCCAAGCGTCCAGCAATCCCAGTGCAGCCACAAGTCCATATTCTTGGACGCGGCCCTGTGCCAGAAGGTCACTTTGGCTTCCCACCGGGCTTCGAAGTCCAAGGTATTGACCACGAAGAGTTCCATCTTCCACCGCACATACCCGCGGAAGAGCGCGAGGCCGGCGCTTCGCGGTTCTACCAATGGCATTTCGACGGCTCGCTGTACGACATTCCTCCTCCACGTGTGGGCTGTCTCTTGGCTGTTCGAACTCCCAAGGGCCCAGATGTGACTGTGCGATGGGAGGACGAAGCGGGAACGCAGATGAAGATGGCACCCGGGGCTACGGCGATGGTCGCTGGCAGCCGTGCGCTGGCATTGCTCGATGAAGAGACACGGAACATCGTCCTGAACAGCAAGATCGAGTACGCACCACACGCTTTCGTATGGATGTCCAAAGCACACAGTACCCGGCTCGGCCATTCCCTCGAAACCGAAGGACTAGAGAAGTCGCTGAACGAGCTGCCGAAATGGGAGAAGAGCAAAGTCTGTGTGTACCCGATGGTATGGACGAACCCAAAGACTGGTGAGAAGTCGCTGCAGGTGCATGGTCAAGGCGCGTTGAAGCTGCATCTCAAGAGTAGCCCTGATGGGCCAGAGACGATCGTTGACGGCCTGGGAGAGGTCAGAGCGTTCCTTGATAAGTAAGTAGCGCCTTGCTGTTCTTCGCTCGGAAGCTGATTGCAAACAGACTCATGCGACTGGCATTGCAGCCCGAGAACATATATGCGCACCCGCATCAAGAGCAGGATGTCATCTTGTGGTACAACCGCGCCCTATGGCACAGCATAGTGAGTATCTTCCTTCGTGAAGATCCAGTGGTGCAATAGTGGCTAACACTGTCTTGCCTGCAGACCGAGTTTCCGAAGTCGTATGGACCGCGTGTGATGCATCAATGCAACATTGCGGCGAGCGATCATCCCTCGGGGTGAGTGGACCATGGCATGAGTTCGTAGATTCGAGACGAAGCTAGGGCGCGTAGTAAGACCCCATGATGAGGTAGCTGCAATATAGTGTCACACAAGACGCGTGAAAGTTGTGGATGTCCGACGTGCGCGTGTGCTTGCGACATGTATCGATGACGCGTGGCGACCTCGGGAGTCATGCCACAATCACGTGATCATACCCGGGCCCATCGAACCTTGAAACCCTGGAATGAGGTTTCCTTTAGCAGCGTTTTTCGATACCTCATCGCGGCCATTCTACCACTACACAGCATGCGCCATTATAATTTTGCAACCATCTCCTGCAAGTCCCACCAAGATTGTCGGGAAACTGCTGTAGCGCGTTCTAACACCAAAGATCACGGCAAAGAGCTCGACGCGTCGCAAATGTGCTCGAAGGCTCTATTTCACATAACGCGAACACCATATGCAATGATCGCGAAAACAGCTGACTACATCTCGCATCTCGCGTTTCGGTGACTGCGCGTATCAAGCCCGGTCAGCGACTACGATCTCATCACATCGTCGGATACGAACATGCGCCCACTGCTTTGGACTGACCTGGCTATCCAGCCACCGCGCTCACACAGATCACGGATCATGAAGTCGGCCGAGCACAGCAGCTTCCATGAGGTGACTCTCGGCCGGGACTTGGCTGCTGATAAGATAACGTCAATGGATCTTAGCGAGGGCGCCTCCTAGGGAAACATTCCCCGCACGTTCGGTAGATGCATCGCTGCAGTATCAAGCGCAGCTGAGATAGGGTCATTGATAACGACCGAGTGCTTAGATGGGGATGCGGGGATAGCCGTTGAGTAAGAGTGGATGGATGAACATGGTGTCGACTTTGAGCATATATGTGGCGCGGGGATTATAGACCAAGGCTGATGAGACACTTATGACATCGGGCTTTGCGTTCTCACCACTTGAACTTTCGCTTCTTCTGTTCAAAACTCACCGCAAGAGACCACCGCCTAGAAGGAAGATCGCCGGGCATCATTTTCCTCGACATCGGCCAAGAATCATGGCACCAGGTATCCTGGCCCCTGAGCCCACCTTCGTGGTGAAGGAGATGGACAAGACTGCCAAAGAGAAGCACAACTTTGGAGCGGTGATCGATGACCTCGATCTCGACAACATTAGTGGTAACCACACTGCGCCATGACGATGGTAATGCGATCAGCTAACGTTGTGTTGTAGACTCCGACGTCAAAGCGCTCTCAGACGCGATCTGGACACACAAGCTCGTTGTTGTAAAGGGTCAGAAGAACCTTGCGCCCCTAAAGCAATGGGAGCTTGTCACACGCTTCGATCCTAAAGCACCACATGTGCATTCCCATGGCGATGTGAAGACCTTCCACAAACAGGGTGGGCTACTATCGGTAAGAGTCACCTCCAACCAGGTCGTACGATTTGCTGACTTAGTCCCAGAGGGGACGCGATGTTGTCGGTATACCCGGCGCAGAGAACGTCCGTCTAATCGGCAAAGGCTACCAAGGACCAGACCACTACGGCCTCAAAGATGCAACCATCAAAAAGGAACTCGCACACGCATGGCACGACAAACCGCTTCCAGATGATGAGTATGCGCAAGGCCACACACGCTTCCAACGCTGGCACATTGATGCACCACTATACGCGCGTGATCCGGCCTGGTTCACCACCCTTCGCTGCATCAAGCGGCCCACATCTCCAGAATTGACCGTTCATTGGGACGACGGCAGTGGCTTGAGTATGAAGACCGAACCCGGTCTGACCGCCTTCTTCAGCAACGTACAGACATACGACTTGATGACAGAGCAAGAGAAGAAAATTGCCGACCACTCATGGGTAGAGTATGCACCGCACCCTTACCAATGGATGGGCGATTGCAAAGGCCAGTCTCACGGTCTAGGCCTAGTGAGTCAAGGGAAAGAGAAGTCAACGGAAGACCTTGGACCCTACGACGAAAAAGACATCAAGCGCTACCCCATGGTCTGGGTGAACCCCGTGACCGGTGAGCGTGCCTTCATGGTCCACGGCATTTGCGTCCGGCGCGCATTCGTTCGGTCAAGCGAAGACGAGGAACCCACTATCATCGATGACGTTGCGGAGATAAGGGCGTGGCTTAAGCCCATCCAAGAGCGCGTACTCAAACCGGAGTACATCATGTTGCCCAAGGTAGAGGAGGGAGATATCATCATGTGGGCCAACTACCAGATGTTTCATACTGCCGTGGATTACCCGGATCAATGGGGTGCGAGGACGATGCATCAAGCGAATATTGGGGCGAGTAGTGGGCCGGTTGGACCGGTGGCTGTCCCTGGTGTTGCATAGGGGGAAGTAGAAGTAAGAAATGATTACATCGGATTGCGGTATGAGAATACGATGCTTTCTTAGCCGTCTATGAACAGTTCCGCCCCCGTATGTAGCTGGCATACGTGAGTATCGCGTTGACTGCGGCTAATAACATTCACTATGTCGTCTCCTGGCCTATCGATCCACTCATCCTGGTGTTGCGCTACACCCACGTAGTCTCCAAATGTATCATCAGCGGTCTGTATCCACCATTGCCCCAAAGTCTCTTCACCAGCTTCCGTGTATTCCACATTGAACGCTCAGGATCGATCGGGAAAGTAAGCGAGACCGGGTCGTGACACCAGGAGGTTCACATGCTCGATAAAGACCTGGGATGGTAGACCAACGAGGTTAAATTGGTTCGCTGTCAGGATGTTAACGGACTGTACATATCATAAAAGAACATGGTGAGACCTACTGCGCTCTTCCTGGTCAGATTCAACCTGATGTCTACGCCTGACCAGATGCCAGACGACGAGGATGGATGGAGGGAACGTCGTCACAAGGGTGACGAGTGCGATGATGGCTTCGTTGGAGAATGGCGCCATGCTTTTCGGTTTGCTCGGTAGTTGCAGTGTCTTAATTCGATATCTTGATGTCTTAGGAGGGATGCCGTGCTGTAAGAGTAGTGTAGAGAGCGAGGTGTTAGATACGACGCGAGAGTTGTAGTAGACAGCGACCGCCAAAGCCCGCTGAATGTGTGCTGATACCACCCGAAGTCAATCGCGGAT
Source organism: Alternaria sp. BMP 0032 (assembly GCA_023758005.1). Lineage (NCBI taxonomy): Eukaryota > Fungi > Ascomycota > Dothideomycetes > Pleosporales > Pleosporaceae > Alternaria > Alternaria sp. BMP 0032. Next base: position 258,761 of record JAFVMD010000023.1, on the reverse strand, counting down.
GTCTACCTAAGTAAATATAGTTGGGCAGAGAACAAATGTAGGGTAATGCCTACGGGATGCAAACGCATATCGTGATAGCGAACAAGTGAGGCTGGACTGCCGATGCCATGTGGAGACATTCTTCTCTGGCTGCACTGGTGCGCAGTCACGTCCCCAGGTCTGCAACTGTCGGAGAAGCCCATCTGTTATTCGCATTCTGCTTGATAGGCCATCATGATCTTTGGGAGTGCTGATGGCGCAGTCCGCACGGATATGCTTAGGAACCTGCCGAATGCACATTTTGCTTGATTGGCCCTATTGGTACAGTCTACTTGCTATTTTCAATCTTTGCAAGTACATTAGACCTTAATATCTGGAACTAGTGTCTTGGTGTTCAAATCCACATTTTGCTGATCGGTAACATGCGCCACCAATCTTGGAAGTGCTGTGATTCGACAGTGGCTCAATTCCTCATTTTGCTGATTGGACAAGACTTCTGAGCTGAGCTGGCGGTAAAGACAACCGCCGTGGTTTAAGTCGTCTCGCCTCAATACCACACATGGCAGTTCGTTCTCTTCGTTGTTGCCATCGCGCCCGCAAATTATCTGGGAACTATGCCAAAGTACTCAAGTCGAATTCCTCCGCAGCATTGGGAGGACCGTAAATCCCACATTCTGGCCTTGTACACAATCTACACCCTCAGTCAAGTTCTCGAAAGCATTACTACCCCCGGTTTTCGCCCAAGGTCAGTCTCCATGATGAGGGCGAAGTTCAGGGCAGCTGATAACAGAATAGTGCCAATCAACTTCGCGAGAAGATCACAAAATGGATGTGCAAGAAGAATCTGACTTTGGAAGAACGACAGAAGATCAACCTCGTGATTGAGCGTAACCACATAAGCCTCGACGAATGCAACGTCGTAGTCCGTGGCGTGGTGCAATCGACGAAAACAACTCTACAAGAATATGTGAGAACTCGCAATCGCAGCTACAGAGGTACGACCTAGGCAATGTTGAGCCTTCCCGCTCCGAGTGTTGACAATCTTAGGGCTGAGTCCCACTTTGCCAGTACACATTCAACTCCGCATTCCCTTACTACTCACGTTCGACCGTGTGATGAACAGCGGACTAGGGAAGTACGGACTCCGCGTGGGAACCGTACACTTACTTGGAGTACTTTATGTGACAAAGGTCATGGTCTCTGGATTCCAGGGCGCATTCCGCGAATCTCACTTGCGACGTGACATCTCGTCCCTCCAATCGTCTACGTTAGAGAACACTTTTGAAAATTCTTGTACAAAGTTACTTCGCGCGATTGGAACAGGATATTGGTCCCTCATCGATGCGTTCACCAAAGAGTGTTGTGATTTCCAGCAACATTCACGACAAGTCATGGACATTAATTTTGCCCGATTTATGATGCAATCTGCATGTCTAAGTAAGTTCAAGCTCCAGAAGTCGATGAACACGCTTCTGATCCTATAGTCATCATTACCAAAGTTCTCGAAGAAAGGCATCGGGGTAATCCCTTCTGGAGACTGGATCGCGAATACGCAATGTGCGGTATAGATGAGGTCTTCAATGTGTTCTTCTCTCTCAAGAGTGACCTCAACATGACGACAGCTCAGCGAAGCTCTCCGGTCGAGAAAGTCGATATGGCGCCTACCTTTCCGTCACTTGTGTGGACCGCAGCCGAACGAGAAGACCCGGGCATTGCTACGGAAGAACCCGCGCGGGAGGGGTGGGAGACACTCGTTAATTGGAATGGCTAGACGCGTGGTGCAACTATGGAGCTGTGAACGACTGTTGATGAGCGTTTAATTAGGTTGCAGGGGTCTGAGAATGTGTCTGGGTAGTACGATGCAATACACGAGGTCTGTTCAACTTATCTAGCGCGTTCGTGAAGATCCACAAGTAGAACCGAAGCCGCGGAAAGGACCCGCTATGATATGCGAACCACCCTGTTCCAGGGAAAAAGTGATTATGTGCCTTTAAGCCTACAATAGTATCTAGTTTGTACGTTGGTAGAATCTCAAGGCATTGTAGCCCTCTTCTGGGTTTTTGAAGTTGTACTTTGTAGAGATAGGTGTTAACTTTACCCTCGACTGGGTTGGAACTACTTCCCGCTCCATCCATCTCCCGATTAACTTTCCACCACCAAACCTCCACCATGCCGCGCCGCGGCTACACCCCCGAAGCCTCCACCGCGCAATTACCATCACAGTCGCACCCCGATTCCAACCCCCACGAATCGCGCACCCACAAGAAACACCACCGCTCGCACCGCTCGCGCTCCCCCCGTCGCGACGATGACAGCCACCGACACAAGCGCCACCGCTCGCGCTCACCCGCTGCATCCAGACCCATAGACCTACCCTACAAAGCAAAGCCCTTATCAAAGCGCCACTACGACGACTACAAACCGCTCTTCCAATCCTATCTCGACATACAGAAGAACATCCAACTCGACAGCCTCGACGAGCGGGAGATAAAAGGCCGATGGAAGAGCTTCGTTAGTCGCTGGAACCGTGGGGAGTTAGCAAGGAGCTGGTATGATCCGTCGATGTTGAAGACGGCAAAGGAGACTGTGCAGACGTATCGCGCGACTTCTCCTGGGGTGCCTAGGAAAAGAGCGTCGCCTAGCTATGCGCGGAAAGAAGATGAAGCTTCAGATGCAAGCGACGATGACTTCGGTCCCGCGCCGCCTACAAACCTCTCCAGACATACCGGCCACGGTCCCACAATCCCCAACATGGACGACCTAACCCTCCGCAACGAACTCGTCTCCGAAGACCGCGCGCATGGCCAATCAAACTACATCGACGACATCCGGCACGCCCGCAAAACGGATCGTAAATCGCAGAAAGAGGCTCTAGACGACCTAGTACCCCGCGCGGACCCCAACTCCCGTGAACGCCAGCTAGAGAAGAAACGCGAAGTAACATCCACCCTAAACTCCTTCCGCGACGCCAAAGAAGCTGGCGAGGTAGAAGTACCCGAATCCGACCTCATGGGCGACGACGGGATAGACGTGTATAAGAAGAAAAAGAAGGAGCAAGAGAGGCAGAAGAACGAGAGGGAGATACGACGCGAGGAGATTGCGCGGGCGAGGGAGGCGGAGAGGAATGAGAGACTGGCGGAACGGAGGGAGAAGGAGGCGGGGACTATGGAGTTTCTGAAGAGGATTGCTGCGGAGAGGTTTGGGTAGTGTTGGGAAGTGGGTACGGGGTAGTTGGCTGGGACAGTTGCTTCACAGTTGATTGAGAAGAGGATTTGAGAGCTGATGGTTCAGCGTGACTGGGATACCAGTCTAGTGTGATTGAGTGTAATGTACAAATAGTAGATCCTCTGAATAGGTCAACTCCACAACATGCTCAAACACATTCGTCCCATCATCATGTACCCGTACTCCTGAGCTCACTCTAATTCTTAAACACCCAAACTCAAACACCCTCAAGCCGACACCCTAGCACCACCCCTCGGCTTCTTCCTATCATGATCCACAATCCCCCTCTTCCGATGATTCTGCGCCGTCTTCCACCGGACATACAGCATAATCATGTCCTTCAGCCCAACAAACATACATCCACCGACAACACTCCGTCCCCAACGCGTCTGCAGGAAGCCAGTTGGCTTGCCTACGCCCCCTGCCTTACCGCCGGTATTGATCCAGCCACCGAGCCAAGATGTTGCCGGTGCGCCTGTAGGAGGTGTCACCCAGGAGCTGGGTAAGCTGAGTCTGAGAATCTCGCCCATGGCGGCGGCGATGGTGGGGAAGATGAGGGCGCCGAGGATGGTGTCGGCGAGGGAGGTGGTGGAGAAAGTTACGCCACGTTCGCGTCGAACACGTCGGGGTCGGGGTGCGGCGGGTTGCATGGGGATGTTGGGCGGAGGTGCTGCGTGTTGCTGGGGTTCGACGTCGACCAGCTCAGGCATTTCAGCGTCGTCCTGATCGTCTTGTGGTGGCGCGTCGATTGGACCCGCTGGGGCTCGCGCGACGGGTACGGGGGGATGTTCGTGCGCGTCGTCGTCATCGTCGTCGTTGTCGGCTTCGCCGTTGTTGTTCCAGTCTGCGAAGATGTCGAAGTCGAGTTCTATCTCTACTTCTTCAATCACATCCTCGTCACCTCCGTGGTCGTGGTCATGGTCGTGGTCATGTTGTACCTGAACATCTGCGGTTGTGTCTTCGCCAGCTCGGGACTGGATCTCCTTCAGCCACTGCTGCTCTCGTGGTAACCATACACGCTCGTAGTATGCGTTGTAGAACCCCCGAAGATATGGTAGTGCGGCGAAGGTGAAAGCGGCGCTCGGTGGCCACTGTAGTTGTAGCATGTCATCGCCTGGTTGTCCAGAGCTAACGAAGAAGATAAGCGGAAGGAAGGGTAGGAAGGAGTCGGCGAATGACGTTCGGCTTGCAACCAAAACTGTCGGGATCAAAGGCAGTCCAAGATCCAACCTCCAGTGCTGTCTCAGATGTTCCAGCCACTGCAATGTCACCGAGTTCACCGACCGACTCGGCGTCTCGTAGAGCGGGCCGAGAATCTGTAGCGCATCTTGCGTGCCGAATATCTGGTATATCGTCGCCGTCCCGGATAGCGTCAACGTCGAGTAGAGCGCTGTGCCTGTGACGAGTGCGAAGCCCGGAAGCAGGAGATTACCCGTAAGCTTCTCGACGCCCCGAACCATGTCCACCACGTAGCTCCTCGGCCGCTCTATCCTGATCTCGCTCTTGCATTGAGGACATAATATCTGCCCTGCTGCTTTGCCAGCCCGTCGCCGTGAGCTGGGCGCCTCCATGTCCGCTATCCAGTCTAGCAAACACCTCTCGTGCGCCACTAGTGAGCAGGCGCAAGGCGACTTCCACTCCGATGTCGTTTCGTCGTCTTCCGTCTCGTCGTTGAAGCAGATCCAGCATCTTCGCGGTTCGTCGTCTTCCTCTAGTTGTGGCGCGGTGGTCTGTGTGGGTACCTCGGTCTGTTCCTGCGGCGTAGAAGAGGCTGACTGTGTAGATGGCGTATTGAGTAGCAACGTCTGCGAATCTACCGACTGCCCAGAGAAACTGCTCGTCCGTTCTGTTTGCTCCTGCTGTGAGGATGATGATTCGGCAGGAGGTGAGGGTCTATGTTGCGACGCGGGGCGCTGAGGCGGAAGGGACGCCATGGCGGCTGAATGTGTGCGAAGAGGATCGGGAAGGCGCGTGATCGGTCGGACAGGAATGATATAGATTATGGCTCTGCTCTCTGGAACGTATGGCACGAGACAGCAAGTGTGGTCAAGTTGTCGCGAGAACGGGTGCGAGGGTCGGACTGCGGATCGGTGTTTGTTGATTAGAGTTGCCGAAAGATCTACAAGACGTCACTAACTCCCTGTCACCTGTAGCGTGCCAAGACAAAGCACGTGCATGTTAACTCCATCAGAACGCCCGTCAGAAAGACTTATCCAGGAGTCGACATTAGTACAATGACAAAAGTTTGCAAAGGCAAAGGGCAATGTAGACCTTTGGAAGGTAGGTGACATTAACAGAACAGGACTTCGATACACAATCATCCATCTCATCTACAATCGGATCTCCAAAATCTACCATCTCCTCCACAATCTCACCACCCCTAGAACTATACATGTCAGCAAGTATCGCTAGATCGACATATAACAGTACTTACAGGTGGATACATCCCCCTCAGATGAGGCGGAGGAACAGGTCCCCAAACCCACGTCGGCGCCTGGCCTGGTTGAGGCACTGCCAGGTACCCAGGAACATGACCTCCTGGTAGACCCTGAGGCACTACATCCCCGCCCATCGCGAACTCATAAGGATGCGGAGCGACGACATTACCAGTCGCATGGCTGTTTTGACGTCGGTGTTGCTGTTGTGTGCGCCCGGGTCCACTGTTCTGGCGGCGATGGCGAGACATCCGCTTGGTAAGCTTTTTGAGCTCTTTCAGCTGACCGTTGACGAGATGACGGTGCTTGAGCGTGTTAGGTGAGTCGCTGAATTGGCCTTCCGCAACATCGGGAATGTTCGGGTCCTGGTTGGAGCCGTTTTCGTGGAATGGCGAGCCCACTTCTTGCATCTCGTGTGGGTCGTGGGCGGAGCGGGTTTCGAACGGCTCCGCGACTCCTGGAGAAGCATATGGAGCTGGTGCTGGCGAGTTCTCTTGCGGACCTCGAGCCGTTCGACGGGCACGCGGCGGGTCTAGACGCCAGTGTGACGTGATGCTGTCGACGTCCGAGAGGCTTCGGAAGCTGTGGTATGAGCCGGCCTCGTCATCGTCCTCCTCTTGGTTCCGTCCTCCAACCGCAACATTCTCTTCCTCAGCGACCTTGACCCAACCCGTTCCTTCTACGTACGCCAATTCGTAATGCGGAATAGCAGGATACGAACATACCTCTTGATCCACCTGATCGCCATCTGCCTTCAGACACTCTCCACAGTCGGCGCGGGGTTCTACGAGCACGCACTTGTTGTGAAACTCCAACGTTCCAGGGCAGTCGAGATGGCCGCAGTGAAGGTAGTCGATAAGGTGCTCACGGGGGCCGTCGTTGTGCGTTACGAACCACATGATACACATGGTAGCGATTGGTAGTGGAGTGTAAACGGAGGAATGTGAGAAGCGATTGCTGATGCGGGTTGGAAGCGACAGAAAGCGGTTGTTGTAAGATGATTGCGTTCAAGGTCAAGTGAGGAGACAAGCTGTGTTATTGACGGGTTAGTAGTCAGGCGTAGCAACGGAGAGAATAGCTGCACGGACCAATCGCGTAGCGCGATGTTGCGGACAGCAAACGGATAGATCTAGGGAGACGCGTCGGGCTGTCGCGTTTGCAGTAGCAGAATGGAGATTTTGAGGACAAGTTTTACTGGCGGCTACTAGAGATCATTGCGCTGGCCGATGGAAAGTTGACAATGGGTAGGATATGAAAAATATGTATGGATGGTTCAAGTTGGGACAAAACGAAAACAGTGAAAACTCTACCATCGGACACATAGTCGGTCGTCGTCTTACCATCCCTCAATCTTGAAGTCGAATACCCTGTCACCCTTGCCCTTCTCAACCGGTTTCGCGTCGCCGTCATACAGCGTCCTCTCAAAATATGTCACCTTACCTTCCCGGTCGCATAGCACTACGATGTTCTTCTGAGTACCATAGCACCCACTCGTAGCGTCCACCGCCTTCGCCTTGACCAAATCGCCAATCTCATGCGCAGGCATCTTGTGCTCTTCCAGATGGTCTCTTCCGATGGCCGGTATAAAGATGCTGTGACGTAGCTGGTTGAGGTACATGTCCCATTCTTCATTCTCTTTCTGTCGTGGCATGGTGTCCGTGGTCAGAATGTCAAGAAGACGGTTGATAAGCTGGTCGCGAGATTCATTCGCGGTGACGGATTCAGCGATAGCGGTGCGCGTCCAGGCTTCTCCGTTTGTTACTTTGGGCCAGCTGCGGTCACTGTAGGCGGCGTTGCTTAGAGCTCGGGTTTCATTTGGTGTTTGCAGGAGATGGACCACACCGTGAACGTCTGGAGTGCGGTTGCTGACGATCGCTAGACCCTTTCCTTCTTCTTTGACGACATCCTGGATGAACCCATAGCAGAGCGAGAAACCTCCTACACCTTCAACACCATCCTCTTCAATCATTCGTTTCGCAAAACCTTCTGTGCTCTCCCCTTTCTTTGGGTCGATCTTCAGCCAAGCGTTTGGAATCAGTCCTCTACTTCGCGCTCCTTCAACGATGGTTTGGTCCTCTTCACGGTAGTTGGTCAATACTGCGATTCGGCCTTGACGAGTTACACCTAGCCAGGTGCCATGTGCAGGGCGGTGTAAATCGTAGCCTCCTAGGACTTGCGTATCTGGAGATGGCCACCATGTCGCTTCTGCCGTTGGACGGTGAAGATACTCCTGGTCTCCGTTAGTTGTGGGAGAGGAACACTGAAGCCTAACCAACGTACGTCTCGATTGTTGAGTAGAATGAACGGGTAGTCTGGATGCGCGGTCGTAAGTATAGCGATGCACATGTTGATGGATGTATTTTGGTTGTAAGACGGTTTGTGAGTTGAAGTGTGACAACGCGGTGTTCTGTGGCGTTGAAGTTTCGGGGAACGACGGGACAAGCGCAAAGTTTACCGAAGTGCAGTGTGAGCGGTGTGAATGAATGCCAACAAGTGCTTCAACGTTCAATTTTATACGTGGTTCCAACCGTGCCTAATGTGGAGTGAGGTAGGACGACACATGGCGAGACAAAGGTCGACCGAAGGAGGAATCTGATGTCCCTGTGACATAAGGAGAGTGCGACTTCGAGCCAGCGACGGTAAAGACGGCGGTACCTCACTTAACATTGACTCGTTGCACTTGCGTTAGCATGCTGTTCACTGCGAGGTACTCGAAAGCTGTGTGAGCCGTCGTTTTCTAGAGACGTCGCACAGCATGACTGTTCCTGCAGCGGAGTGACACGGCGGAGATGGCCGAAAGCAATCATTCACGTGCCAACGGCAGAACCCCGGCCCATCTCGAGCTCGGATCCCTGCCGAACGTCACAGCCCCGGTTACACCTGCCTCTGCGTCAGCCCTATCTCTTGCACCAGACTTCGCAATACACAGAAATTGAGCGACAAGCTTCTGATATACTGCATACGTCTTTGGCCGAACAAGGAGATATAATGGCAGCCAACTTCGCCCCATACCAAGACATCCCCGAATCGTCACGCGCGCTCTCTCCACCGCCCGTCCACTCGCCGAGGACATCTATCGACCGCACACGTAACATCACATCGCCCACCATACGCGCATACGAACAGCATGACTACTTCCAAGGTCAATCGCCTACATCGCCGTCCGCCGAACCCGATACAGAGCGCATAGCATGGGATCAGCCCTCGCGGAGCACAGGCTTCGGCCGTTCGCGCGAGGATGTAGATATGTTCACAACCTCTCTGGGCTGGCGACTGGACTATGAAGCGTGCCTCGCATATCTTCTACTGCCACCAGCGGGTGGTGTGTTACTGCTGGTTCTAGAGCACCAAAGCGACTATGTTCGGTTCCACGCCTGGCAAAGCAGCTTGCTGTTCGCCTTTGTCTTTGTGGTGCACATCATATTCAGCTGGTCGAGCTTCATCTCCTGGGTGCTATTCATCGGAGATGTGGCGGGGATAGGGTGGTTGACTTGGAGGGCATATTTGGATGGTGGGTCCAAGGTGTGAATGCTAGAATGGAACCAGGCGCTAACATGTGGACAGCGGCAACGCTCGATCGATACGAAGTACCCTTCTTTGGTTCGCTGGCCAGCTCGATACTCGACGACGAATAGTGCGGCATGCGGAGACGGAGGTTAATGTCGATATGAGCAAGCATGGCGTTTACGGAGTTTCTGACAGCGACGATCTTCAGTCGACTTGGAGTGACATAGACTTTTACAATGCGATATTGTGTTTCTGATAGTCTGCCGATTGTCACCCTTGAAGGTTGTTGTCAATGCTCATCCGACGAGCCAAGAGGTCTCTGAATGATTGAGGCACTCGCTAAGCTTGCTACGCCACATACAAGAGCAGCGAACAATAAACGTCAAGGACGACGCCGCATGAACCGCAGGTAATTCCACTACCATGTTTTTCATCCGCTATAGATATCGCCTTGTGAGCAATACGCCAAGATCCGCTGCTTTCTCATCATTACAGCTTAGACACCAACGAGTCTCCGTCCGTCACAACCATACCATGACCGAGCGCATCTACGCGACAGGAGATATTGCGACGAAGACGCCGACTGGTGGAATTCGAAGCAAGATCTTGTTAGCCGGGATAGGTGGACGACGAATGAGTTGTATGAATTGCTTATGAAGCAGTATGGAGAGTATACTGCGCGTAAGTCTAATCAAAAGGGGTGACAACATCCAGACAGGATGTGTCAAGCGCACGTTATGTTCCAGTCAAGAGAGTCCGCAGCCGTCGTCAGCGACCGAAGTTCGAGCGAGAGACCAATAGACAGGAATATAATATTTTCAGCATAACACATATCCATTGAGCCTATTGTAATACAGTCATGTAGGTTCCCACCTATTCACACAAAGTTAATGCGGGCATACTAGATGTCCATGCCGACGTCGTCCCTTCGTATGTCACTCGCTCACAGCATGGCATCAATGATCGATTGAACTGAATGATCTCATAGAGAAACGCCGATGAGAAGATCACAGTGCAAGACTGCTGGTCGTTCGATAGATCAACACTACATCCATTGATCGTATGAGTGCGCCATTCGTCAAAGATCTCGTGTCCATAGCTGACTAACAATGGGATCCTGATGGGGGATACTCGAAGTCGTCCACGGTATGAGCGGCAAAGGACGCGAATCTTCAATGTGAGACGCGCGTTATTGTAATCTGACTCATACAAAGCAGGTAATTCATCGCTGGTTCTGAATTTTTCCGAGTCCGTGGTCACCGGAAGGGTAATCCGAGCATATTCCCGACGCGAGTTGAGGAGACAAAGCGGGGCCGTGAGTTCGGTTTGAACACCCAAGACATGTGCCACTATGCCTATAGAACATAGGCAGAACGAGCGTCTACAGCAATTCAGGACATTTTCGGCGACTTTTAAGTCCGTGACACCATAATCAACAGTCACATCTGAGCCTTCGCCACATAGAGAAAGCAGCGAAAAGACCCGATCGCGAACGACGCACGATTTCTTCGCTTTGAATCGGTCCATCAGGTAAATCAGACTTCTACCCCGGAGTTCATGTGTCGTGTGTGGATCCAGCGCTCCAACGCGGTCATCGCAGATATAATTAAGGTCGAAAGAGAGTGAGCTTGCTGCTAAGCTCACTCGTCCAGCCATAAACGTGATCTGACGGGCAAGCGCGACTTCTTGAGTGATCCATGCACGATCCCAATAATCAGCGTAACAGAAATGGCGGTATGCGTCCAGGTACGCAGCCGAGATCCTTCCGTTGTTGTTATCGCCTTGTGGGTCTGGACTGCTAAGCATCGCTCGTGAATCTCTTTCTGTAGTCCCTGTTATTTGTCTCCGTTTTTTCAACTTTTTTGGCTCGTTCGTTGGTGCCACTTTCTTTCCCCAATATTTCGAGGTTTCTAAGAAGAGAACGACCTCCTTCTGTGCGCCAAGCCACGCTACGACCTGTACTGCAGTTGCAAATACATCTCCCATCTGCTTAACCTGATGGTTCCTCTCGATAGCATTACTCTGGTCTATGCAGATAGCATCTATCCAAAACCAATGAGACCGCCACTGCTGCTGCTCTCTGGCTAGATCCAGGAAATTGTACAAATTCTGTCGGATGCGGAACCGCTGACCATTTACAGAAATCCATCGGCAGCTATCATCAGGGCCCCAGACGTACGATAGACAAAGGTAAGTGCTCGCAGTCGAAGCGTGTCGCAGTTGGCACTGGAGGGAACCGTCTGACGACCGTCCGGCTTGAATGTGTATCAAACGGATAGAAGGCGCGCGATAGTCGAGGGGTGCGTGGGTAAACTCTGTTGTATGACGATGACCGGCCGGCGGTGGCAGGATCTCTGTACTCATCGTAGTGCGGTGATGATCGAGATCGGATACTGGCAGAGGTGTCAGTACTAATGGACAACCAGGGTCCGAATATCGTCAACGAAGGAAGCGTACTATCGAAGAGAGTTTTGTACTTCAACGGGCTACTAAAAGGTGGCTGCTTATTGTAGACATCATCGAGCGGGGTAGTGCAGGCTGCTGAACCTTGGAAAGTCCACTCCGACAGCCTGCCTGCACGATTTCGAATCAAAGTCATCTATATCTACCACTGCGCAGCCTGATAACACCAGGAAAAGCCTTCTTGAATGTACAAACGCAAGCACGTGCAGCCCACTTAGTGGTCGATGTATTGATGCGTAACTGTGAGAGCGAGGGACCAGCTATAAACGCTTGGGTAACGAATCTAGCGATAATTCCTGAGTAAGAAGGGCCGTACTATCCATTTGTGGCTTGATGCGAAGGTACGGAGGCGGAAGCTGTGTGTTCGTCAAGTTAGCCCTGGGGAGGTTCGACCTGGACGCGACGCGTGCTGAGGTCACGTCGCTTCATCTAGCGCAACACCGTCAACGGACCTAGGAAAGAACAATAACACTCTCCTGGAGTAAGAACCACATGAGGTTGGTTGTTGATATCGCGCAGCTTGAAATACCTATCGTTAATGTGCGAGATATTAGGCGCAGCGTGTTAGTTTCCGGCATCCACGGGTTACCTAGGCAGGTACGATTGCGACCTGCCTACGCGCTTGGCAGCCAACCCATCTACTCCTGCTGCGATTCAGCCTTCCCAGATCAAGTAACATTCGCTTGATTGAGAAAACTCGCAGATATGAGCAGATCGTCAGGCGGCCGATTTTGTTATGTGGAATTGTACATGGGTCGATCGTGGGATCTTCGATGATGGCATATGCCTTGACAAAAACATGCGCGAGCAGTCCCAGCAATATTTCTTATATGAAAAGAGCCGTGGCATACAACTCTGATCGATCAGGAGTGGAGGAATTGAAGTGGATGAATAGGAGTGGTCATGAAGTGAGAATTTCAAAGGTTTATGTTGTTTTGAGCTTCCGTTGGTCTTGCACAGAGCAATAACGGATCCTTCCGACAGGAAGAAGAAGAAAAGCTCGTGTCGGCTGCTTAGTATGATCATGACGGCCCATTTCCGAATTGGAATGGCAAGCTTTGCCGTGTGTACTTCTGGATAGTGCATACATTTTCTTTTCTCTGCGCATTTTTCTACTTCTCAAATCGGTCGCTCTCGTTCGCGCCGCTGATAGATAGACATCGCTACACGAGTGTATTACTAGGTCAATCAAATTCCGCTGGCCCGTTCGTTTACCATAACCGCCCAAATCAAAGTCATCTCGACGAAGTTTAGTGGCGATAGTGTTGCCTCTAAACTCGAGCATCGTTCATGACGGGCCGGCCTTCAATCGTATCAAACACGGGTCCAACGAACTGCTTCTTCCCTCCAATAAACCACCACAAAACACTCAACACCAGAACGCCTCCCAGAACGACCGGCGCGTAGTTCATGTTTTGCGCCGTGACAGGTTGATATGGCGGAAAAAGAAGGAAGATGGACACATAGACAGTGTAAATGATAGAAACCAGGTTGACACCCAGACCGAGCCTTCCAAGCCTAAAGGGACCGTATGGTAGTGATTCCGGACGAGTGATCCTTCGATAGAAGATCAGTACTATCGGCATCAAGTATGAGATGTACAATCCGACGGTACCCAGTGACACGATAGCGTTGAAAGCGGTAGTGGAACCGATGTTTAAGAGACCGATCAAGATGAGAAATACGCTGGTGACCGCTATCGCTGGTAGAGGTACGTGATGTTTGCTGTCAACACGGGATAGCGTTTTCGAGCAAGGTAGTCCAGCGTCCTGGGCGAAAGACCACAGCATTCGAGATGCTGTCAGAAGAAGAGGTACTGTTGCCAATGCCGCTATGACTATGAGGGCGCATGTCATGGCCGATGCCGCCGCCTTGCTGCGACTGATCTGGTAGAAGATCTCGATGATGGGGTATCCGGTCGTCGTTTCCATCGCTTCGGTGATGTCCCCCATACAAAACAGGACGACGAGCAGGAACCCGAATCCTAGTGCGCCGTTGATGATGATTGATGCCAACATGGCTCGCGGAACGTTGCGTTCGGGGTCTTTGATCTCTTCGGTGAGATGGGTCGCGCTGTCGTATCCTGGTCGAATTGTCAGTTTTGTACATTGTTGGAAATGGACGCGACAAACCCGCAAGCACGTATGTGCTACTCAGCAAACCAATGCTGAAAGCTACGCCGTCACTACTCCATCCCGACTCGTTGATATAAGTAGTGAAGACGAATTCCGCGGAATTTTTGCTGGGCGATATAACGCAGATGACAATGATCAGCACGATCCAGAATCCGACGTGCAGCGCGAATGTCGCATGCAAAATTAGAGGCATGATTCTGATAGCGAAAACATTAACAAGTGCTGCAAGCCCAAGGAAGGCACAATATATCAACGTTCCGTGCCACCTCTCATACGAGTAGCTCGGGTAGTTGAGTACGACGAGACCTTGAATCATCGTTGCGCCGAGGAACGGTGCAGCCGCAGTGAAGGTCTGCCAGGCGAATATGCAGATCCATCCCGAGGCATATCCCCATGCTGCTCTGAATTTCTTGGGAGCAAGTTGGACGACGAAGTAGTACTGGCCTCCAGCCGATGGGTACCTGGCGAAAAGTGGTGGTCAGATGAGTTCGCAATCCACAGAGGAGCTCTCGACTCACATGGAGGCCAATTCTGAAAGAGACAACGCTGTTGCCAATGTCCCTATGATCGCGACTGTGGTATCTGTATCAGAGGCCGATTCGAGCCAGCAGATTGGAAGACGAACGTAGGTATCCATACACCAGAGACACTGGGCCTCCAGATATGAGGCCGGTGGCCATTGTAGACCCAAGTGCTTCCCATGTTGCGATCAGAGATGTTGCAGTAGAAATAAGGGAGAAGACGTTGAAGTTTTGCTACTGCTCGGTAAGTAAGACGGTATCAACGGTCTCGACGTAACTTACTTCAAGCTTCTGGTCGGAGACCTGCGTCTGATCATGCTTCCCAGACATGGTCCGTTGCAAGTCCAGAGCCATCGCTTCGTCTTCTTTGCCGTCAACATCTTTTCGAGAACTCATGTTGGTTTTCTCGTTCATTCGCTCTGTACAGCGCAGTAGACGGTTAGTCCGATAGGAAGAAGAGAAAACGCTCAAGCCGCATGTTCAATAGAATCATGGTCGTTGATGCGCGGAACCAATCCGAACAACCTGGACTGGTGAAGCGACTGTAACCTAATCAGGAAGCAGTGGCATGCCTGTCAAGATATGCTTATCTCTGCGCCGCATCTTTCCATTAGCAGAGGGGCTCCATATTGAACGTGTGTCAGTGATCCCAGGGCCTTTCTCTCACGTTCTGCGTATAGTGTCCTATCTCGTCCAATCATCGAGGCGGGTTATACGAATTAGAGGAACCGGTTCTGCGGGGAACGGCAAAGGAAGAGGGTTCTGCAGCCATCCCGACGCCGGTCGTAGATGTAGGCGGAACCATGCCGTGATAGTGTACCTGACTCCAAACCAGACATGTGTATCTGGTGCTTTGCGAGTCACGGTAGCCATGGTGCATGCCCGGGTGGTGCGAGACGAGTAGTCGATGAGCCGAAGTGCTGTGCCCAGATCCCTCGAAGCTTACTACGCTCGGTTTAGACGCGTCAACATGAGTCGTCAGGTCGAACGTATGCCGTTGAGTTCATAATTCTCGTGTTGAAAGCGGCGCCTCTGTTCGGTGTAACGTCGGGGAGGTTGGTGAGACGTGCTTGACGCGTCTTATCGGTATTGCGGGCAATGCGGACGCAATTCCGCGATAACGCTAGCGTGGTGGTGGCCCACCAGCACCTGCAGGTCCGTGGACGCGTCAAATGATAACCACGAAGGCTCTTTCGGATGTATTCTGTGACCTTCATAGTGGAAGTACTCTCTAGATTTCCCGTAGTCACGAGCATTTACTGTTATCTTGCTTTAATGAACTCGCGTGCGAGCATACTCTAACAAACTACCACCACGCCACCCCCCTCCCAGCAAAAGGCCCATCGCCTAACATCTGCTCAACAAGCCAATCATCAATAATGACCGCCGCAACCTTCCTAAGCTCTTTCATATGCCTCTTGCACAGATGTCCACCACGATTTTGCGCATCTGGCCTCCATCTGATAGTATTACGGCAGTCGCGGACGGCGCATGGTTTCTGGAGGTAGCAGCAGGAAGTGAAAGAGGAGGAGATGGAGGAGAGAGAGGGTCGAGGGATCTTGGGCATGTTTTCTGGTGTACGAGAAGACTACAATAGGAGCGTTTTTGGATAATTGAGATTGGATGATGGAGGTTGAAGTGATTCAAGTATGCTCAAAAGTTCAGATGGATGGATAATAGTTCAGCGGGACGACCACTATACGTCCGCTAACAATGCGTTGGCTCATGATGCAATGTTGTCTTTGACAAACCCTCATCTGGGTCCAATCCAAGGACGTCCCGTATCCACGTATCCGCCAGCAGCAAACACGCGCCTCCTGAACCATCTCGCCTTCGTTGCATTCCATTCAGCAATAGGAGTCGCATCTTTCCAATGGGCCCCCCACGCATCGATATCTAGATCCTCGTTTGACCAGCCTTCACGTCCAATGCGGTCTTCATTGCCAATGATTCCTGACCTCTGTCGTCCACTCCTGTTAACGTAATCTTCTGAAACTCGCACATTCCCGCGCCTCTACTGCGAGATGCCCAACTCCTTGTAGAAAGCTTCGGTTTGGGGCTTGCGACCAAGGAACTCCTCAAGAATGTCCATCTCCTCCTTGGAACCACCCCGCTCGAGAACCGTGTGCCGGTAGCGACGGCCTTCGGTGGGGTTCATGGGATCCTTCTTGAAGACAGTGTAGAACATGTCTGTGGAGTAGACCTGAGATGAGAGGTAGCCGTAGTAGCTGTGATGGTTAGCATGTGATGTTTGGTAAAGTGATCGAACGTGACTTACCCAGCGTCATAACCACCGATCAAGTGGCCAAACGTAGCCTGTCCGTTGCCCCAGTGCCAGTCACCCTTCTTGTCACCCTCCAACGACTCAGGTCCCTTCAGCTGACTGATCTCGTGCCTCAAAGAGTTGTACTTCTCAGTAATATCCATCTTCTCAAGCTCCTCATGGCTGGCTGGCTCGTGAACAGCCATGTCAAAGGTGCCGAAATGCAACTGTCTCAAGTTGAATAGAGCGTCGTTGACATGCTTGGTTGAGATCAACTTTGCAACGAGTGACTGGGGGATCTGCTCCGCTGGCTTCTTGTCGGCGCCTGAAGACTCTAGGTATGCCTTCTCGTAGTCGGCAGAGATGTGAGAGTAGTGGTGTGATAGAGAGCGTAGTTGCGACGGTGTCCAGCACCAGTTCTCCAGCATCTGAGATGGTGCCTCAACAAAGTCACGAACAGTGTTGGTGCCGTGGAAGCGAGAGTAGGTTGTCCGCGATACCAAGTCATGAATACCGTGTCCAAGCTCGTGGAAGAGGGTAACGACTTCATCGTGCTTCAGTAGCGAGGGCTTCTTCTTTGTTGGCTTCGAGAAGTTGCAGACTAATGCCGTTGCGGGGTATCGTCGCTTGCCGTTCTCGTCTATGTAACCAGGCTGGAGGTTGAAGTTGGCGGCATGTCTACCAATAAGTCAGTATTCATCTCATATACAGGTTGTACAGCGGCTTTACTTACCCGTACTTGCCGTCCCGAGGGAACAGATCGAGGTAGAGGTAGCCGACAAAGCCCTCGCCCTCGCCCTTATCATCCCAAACGCTAAAGATCTGCACCTCCTCATGCCAGACAATATCGGAACCCTTACCGCCATCAGCAAGGGCAGCCCTGTCTTCCTCGCCAACGATCTCAACGAAGACCAGACCAAAAAGCTCTTCAAAGATCTTCAACATGCCTTGGATAGTCGTCTGCAGAGGGAAGTATTCAGCAATGACTTGGTGGTCCAACTGATAGTCCTTCTCTAGTAACAGACGATCGTAGTACCGATTGTCCCAGAGGTAGTAGTCCTTGGTCAGCGGGCCGGTAAGTCCATTTTCCTTCACATCTTGCTCTTTTAACGCCATCAGCTTCTCAATCTCTTTCTTGCCGCCTGGTGCAAGCCGAGTGCGGAGGTCACCGAGGAAGTCGTCGACGGTCTTGGTAGTCTTTGCCATCTTATCTTCTATCCGGAATTGCGCGTGGTTGTCGTAGCCGAGAAGGCGGGCGGCTTCGTCACGAAGGAGGATGGCCTCCCTGAACAGAGGTACATTATCGTTACACTTGTTCTCGTTCTCGACAAAGACCTTCATGCGCGTCTCCGGGTTCGTCGCGTACTTGAGCGTCGGGAAGAGGTCAGGGTACTTGAAGGTCAGGAACAGCTTGCCGTCAAATTCACCCTCTCCCTTCTTAAGTCCTGAGAGGACATCTTCTGGCACGCCGTGTAGCTCCTCGGGTGTAAACCACAATCCTCCGCTTTCCTCGTTAAGGTTTTTCTGGAAAGCAATGCTGATCTGACTCAGACGCTGCTTGATCTCCTTGAAACGATCCCTCTTGGGGCCCGCGGGAAGATTCAGACCATTCCTAATGAAGGACTTGTGGTCCTTCTCGAGCAGCCGTCGGGACTCCGGGTCTAGGTCCTCGCCCTTCTTCAGTACTGCATCGATGAGGTTGAAGACGTCCTCGCGCATAGACGACTCAATACCAAAGTCGTCGAGCATCTGTTCCACCTCGCTGGACGCATCGCGGAGCTCCTTGCTTGTCGACACGGCGTTGTAGAAGCCGAGGATATGCGATTCGATGGCCATCTTGTTGTCATCGCGGGCGATGGGAAGGAGTACGTTTGCGAAATTGGCGCTCTCGGGCTTCACGTCGCGGACAATAGCATCCTGGACACCTCGTGACCTGTCGATCTGGGGCAAGCGTTAGCATTTGGTCGATGCACCCCTCCGGCGGGGTCGGCAGCAGCAATTGCGAGCGGAAGCTCTGGAATCACGGATCCGCACATACCAGTCGCTTTGCGTCATTCACCAAGCTCTCCTTGGTAGCCGTGAACTTGGGCGGCAACTGCGGCGGTGTCTTGTATTGCGAGGGAGCCATGGTGGAGTTGGTGAGTGGCCTAAACGGTTGTGTGTAGAGGGGATGCCGTAGCGGCGAGGGTTTGACGTATTGCAGTATAGATGGTACGCGGCCGCCGAGTCGGATTGAAGCCAGGATGGCGGATGTTGCGATGAAGAGAGCGACAGCGGCGAGAAATAGCTTGGTAAGGCGTGAGGAAGCCACGGTGCAGGTGGGTAAACAAGCGCCTGCTACTTAAGCCGAGATGTGGGGGAGATCCACAGGTGCGATTGGTGTGCTGCGATAAACAACGGCTCTGTAGCTGCTAGCACGACGGTGAAAGCGGTTGAGTATAACGCGGGCGTCTACGTGACCTCTCCATCGCTCTCTGGACAGCCGCATGAGATCGCCGCTGACGCCCAGGTGGATAGCTCCGCCCGGTGTTAGCCTCAAATGGCAAGGCGCCATCGTTAAACCCATGTCATCCTGCACCCCTCATGCAACACCCGATGTTAGACATGGCCGCAGTCGGCCGTGACGAATGTCTTTCTGCAGCTGCCAATGTGCATACAGAACGCGACATTTGTGTTCATGAGACCAGCGCAGTCTTTTCAGTTCACAAGTGACACAGCTATTACGAGTTGCTTACATTCTTGAGGGGGGAAAATATGAACTTTATTAAAGGCAGATTATCATTATCGTTACAAATACAAGAAGGCACCCCTGAGCTCCTCAGACCGTCATGTGCGGATGCTGTTGTGGCTCTAGTAATGTCTCGCCCCTGCTAGCTGAGCTCAGACTTTCCGGTATGGTGATGAAGGGCCCCCAAGCAGAACCTCTAGTACGCATTGTCTCTTCGTGTATTGTGATGAAGCAATTGTCCTGCTCACTGGCTCTCTTGACGTCCTGGAGCGGCCATTCGCCCATATCGAGTGCTTTGTGCTGGCTAAAGGCATCGATCTGAACAGGCCGCGATGGCACTCTGTTGACCTTCACTGGCGTTGCGCTTCGTTCTTCCTTTTGAGTACTGCGAAACAAGAGACGCAGGAATGGTATAGATGCAGAGATTATGCCGCTGTTGGTCTCAACCTGACCCCACAGGAGTAGGTCGTTTCCAAAGCGGGCAGAGTTGGAGGGCGACTCAGCCCATAGCATCATGACCCACATGCGTACGGACGATGCGGTTATAGCCATGATGCCAACTGAGAAGATGCCGATGAGTGCTAGACGTTTGGTCATAGCTATGCGAAGACTGAGAAGTGTTGGAAGGGGAAGCATGAGGATGATGATGTCGGTTATCAGGTTGGATGCCGAGGAGAACACCCATAGCTTGATGGGGTCGAAGCATTTGACTGGCTTTCGGTGGGCGTTTGGGTTGCGATCGAACTGAGCGAAGTAGTTGGTTGTCGACCAAGCGTCTGATGGGTTCTCGCATTGGAAGGTAGATGCCATGCTTGCAGCAAACGTGTACATGCAGACGAAAGCGATCGTAGCATAAACGAGCTTGCGGAACGTGCGGTTTGCGGCGATGGCGCGGTAGAAGAAGAGGATACTGAGCTTGACGAAGCCCAGCCCGATGGTGTAGGTCAAGCGGTAGACCCACCATGATATGAGGTTGCCACGGACTTGCGGCTCGATCAGGGGGCGCTTCTCCTGGATGGATGTTAGACATTGTTGTTGGCTGAACTTTGGTCTCTCTCACTGGATTGAATAGATAGCTTGGACGAGTATGGGCGCTGGTCTCATCTTGATAGAAGTTCACCACGAAGTTGCCCCATGTAACTACCTGAATCTCATTAGCTTTATCGTCGAGGAGACGAGGCTCAGACTTACAAGAGCCACAAACATGAGGTGATCGCTAGCACTGACAGTTCCCATCAAAAACCATCTGCAATAGTATCTGTTCGAGGACGTCAGCCTGTTGCCATATCACATCAACGCCAATTAGTCCTACCGCAACGCTACGATGACGGTCGACATCGTCGTGAGTATCGCCCCAACAATCACCACCACATATCCCGGCCGGAAGTACATGTTAAATGACTGCGCGTGAAGCACAACAAGGAGAGTATCTAGGCTCGATTGAACGATTCGACGTGTGCAACAATGCGCCCGGACAGCAAGAGAAGAAAACAGATGTATGAACAAACATGAACATGAACAAAGTGAGTCGGGCCTGAGCGTTCGGTTATGAGGACGGATACAAAATGCAAACCTGAGGATTCCCCAGATTCTGCACAAGCGGGAGGGAGTGTCCCATAGGCCGTGTGGCGCTCCTTACGCGTGTGAACAAGCATTACTATCCCAGCTGTGGCGATCATGCGAGAGAAGCGACCGGATGGCTCGACGCGAAGTGAACCATAGTACATGTCTGGAGAATGCGATTGGTCTATGGCATCGAGAAAGTTCGCAGCTAGCGAATGATACAAGGCTTAGAAACCGTTGTATAACATCGGGCAGCCATATGATCGGCCCGTAGCCTTGAAGAATCCACAGGAATCCACACTGGCATGCTATGAAGGAACAAAATGGGGCTGCGTCGTGATCTTGGCGTATGTGGTACGATCAGGATAGAGACGCTATCTCTACGCTGGGCTACGGAAGTCATGCGCGCTAAGTCCAAAACAGGTACTAACCGTGAAAGGAAAAGAGACAGCGGCCATGTGGCTAGATTCGGGTAGCTAAAGGCTTGCATGATGTGATGGGCTCGGCAGCAGAGCTTCCATCAGACCCACTTTTAGCCGGGTGGGCGTTGTGACGTGAGTGTCAGAGACCCTGAGGCTGAAACGCTTGTTGCACGCGTTACTCAACAACGAGGGCCTGAGGCGATAGACGAACGACGATGTCGCATTCGGATGCTGTTACGTAGTCTACGAATTGAAATGCTCGGGCATCGTGCTGGTTAGGAGAGCTCGATGGGATCGTGCATATTGAGCCTAGACCGCCCTCAAAAGATTGCCGATCAAATACTGTAACGACACACCCTGGATTGTGGGTACTTGAAGGGAAGATAGGAAACATGAAGTTGCAATGAAGTCGGCAGTCTCCTGGTAAGCCGGGATGAGGATGGAAAACGACGTCGCAAGGCAAGATAGAATGCTGTACCTGATTGAGGCGGTATAGAAGGCCGGCCTCGAAACAAGGGATCGTAGGAAACGTCAAACCCCGGTAGAAGAGGTGTAGAGCCCACCGCTGCAACAAAGTTAGTAGCACTTTCCTGTGATCACAGTCTGATGTTCGTGGGAGTTGCAGCGGGGGGTGCTCTCAAACATCTGCGGGGTGACGACTGCCGAGCGCTACACGAAGGTCGGCATCTCAAGGCCGCTTACACCGATGCGCAAGTTGAGTCTGGAGGTGGCTGGCGGCGCCAATGAGTCGTTGTTGAGGGAGAAAGCAGCCGTAAGACAAGCCAAGGATTCGGACACACCCTGAGTGAGAATGACTCACCGCTGCGCGCTATGATTGGACCATTGGGTGGCTTTAAGTGGAGCTGTGAACATCATCCGGGGACCACACTTTGGACTAAGGCACCGCAGCTGCAAGCCTCAGGCTTGCGTTCAGCGAAAAGGGCGTACGGGATTTTGGCGGCGGAACGTCCGGTTAGGTTCCCAAAGCGAGTACAATTTGGCAGATAATGGTGTTGTTGATGTAGGACATCGTCGAGGGTGTTGCTCACTTCGACTCATTGTGAGGTTGATGGACGTCTTCAAGGGCTCAATTTGTGTAGATATAGGCTCTTGCTCATTATGAGCTAGAGTGATTGTCGCGGAAGATGAATGCAAACATCAGTATAAACTGAGGACAGTGCAACATAGAGTCATATGTAGAACAGATATTGAATTCATCATTTGACGATATTGACAGTGAGTGTACACCACCAGAACCCTACAACCTCTGAGATTAAACCCTATTTTGCCGATCTGAATACCGCCCTGAACAGGCGTACCATGATCCGACCCATTGTCCGACATCGTCTGAAAGGAGGCCTCTCTAGATGATAAAACAGGAAAGATCAGGCCACCACATGCTGACAGACCGATACAGGGTTACTTCTGAGAACGGAGCAGGGCACGAAGCGTCTCGACCTCTCCCTCCAACCTGGCGTTGCGGACTTTAAGGTCGTCTCGCTCGGCTTTGACTTCCTTGAGTTCGGTCTCGAGGGTACTCATTTGATCGACGCGCTTTTGGCGGTAGCGACGGGCAGCAAGGGTGTTTGCCTTTCGCTTCTCAACTCGGCAGGAGGGTTCCGAGTCCTTGGGGCTGTTCTTTGTAGATGACAATTTGGACGACGAGATTTGCTCAGGGGGTGATGAGCTCTGATCCTTGTGACTTGTCGAGGAAGAACCAGAATGCGAGTAATCTACGTAGATTAGTTACTGGAGAATTGAGAAGCGTGGCGTGGTCTTTACCTCTGTTCATCAGCGCAGATGTGTTCATAGTGTTGATATTGCCCATGCCAGGCGGCATGGTAAGCATGTTCATGTTGTCTTCCGCGATCGAAAGTGAAGTAGGCCCGCCAGGAAGCAGTTGCGTGCCATCGCCAAGATATTGTGAGTCAGAATGGGGGAAGAGGTCCCAGTCCGGAGTGGTATGGAAAGAAGGGTCCGGTGCAAGTAGGCCACCTGTCAAGGCGGCGGACGAGGAAGTAGAAGATAGAAGTGAAGGGGTATCGAACAGAGCACTGTTATTATCGGCGGTCGAGTAGGAGAGTGCAAACTCCCAATTAATTGACTGACTTCCAGGGTGGTTTGGCGACGAGACGGAGTTGCTGTGGCTGCCAGTACAGGCGGGCGAGTTCGCTTGGAACGAATCGCATGGAGAAGATTGAATACTGCATTTCGGGATGTTAAAGGGCGGGTCCTGGTACCCGCTGGTGAAATCGAAGAAATCGTCAAGTGAAATTGGAAACTATCTGAAGGCGCCCAGCACTGGGTGATGAGCGCGAAGTTTGGTGACGAGAGGAAGAGGAGCGCGGGGTGGCTTCTCTTTATACGGGAGGGCGGTGCCTAGGTGGGTTTGATTAGGGCTGATGGCTGATGGCATGCGCTAGCGGCCTACCCCGGTCGCAGTTTCCTGCAACTTTGAATGTAACCCGGCTGCGCCCACCAGCATCGGCAAGCACAGCCCACACCGACGCCATGGCTACGATACACTCCTCACGATTACTACGGCCCAATCTCGCACTCGTGCAACAGGACACGGTCCTGTCTTTCCTGGTGCCGTCGGTCCAATGCGCGCATTTCTCCACATCACCCGCCCGATGGAAAAGAGACAACAACAGCAACAGAGGCAATTCCGCCGTCAGAGCTACCGGTCTGCGTCCTAGACAAACATTGTCGGTCAAGGAGAAAGATTTCGCGAAGCAGCGGTTGCCCAAGCCCGTCAAGATCGAGCAGGAAGTGACTGGCACACCCGACCACGGCCTGTGGGATTTCTTCAAGGACCAGCAGCTCTTGCAGACACCAGTGGAAGAGCAGAAACATGGTAGGCTGCCATTGGTTCCGTGACGGGAAGCGGGTAACTGACAGAGGCACAGGAAGGTCGTGGACTGTTGGCGAGCTGCGCAGTCGAGACTGGGACACCCTGCACCAGCTGTGGTGGGTATGCGTGAAGGAGCGGAACCGTCTTGCGACCGAAAAGCTTGAGCGAAAGCGTCTGGACGCGGGCTACGGCGACTTCGAAAATGAGGAGCGAGACAAAACGGTGCAGGAGACGATGAAGGCGATTCTCGACACATTGGCCGAGCGACACCAGGCATACCAGGAAGCCTACGTGCTAGCGCAGAGCGATCCAGATATCGACTTGTCGAGGACAGACGGTCCACAGTACACTCAAACACCATATGTACGTACAACTTCTCAGGATGGCTATCCACATGCTGACCAATTTGTAGGAACCCGTAGAAGCAGACGAGACGCCGTACGAGACTCCGGCCGAGCAAACCATCGAAGAGCCCTCGAAAGACAAAGTACTTCCAGAACCCGAAGTGCAACCGAAGGAGAAGGTGAATCACGCATAATGAGGATCATGGGCGCAGGTGGCATATGCGCCTGGGTAGCTACCCGGCGAGGAATGTACCTGTTGAAACTTTTGCAACGGTACGGAAATCGTACAAATGTGACTACGATCATAAACGCATCATATATGGGATGGCGAACGGGGAGCACTGCTAGTGCAGTGAGGATGCTGTATAGATTAGGGTGGCCAGGGCGGCCTCTGTAGCATATCGCGTGTATCACAATCAGTCATGAAATCAATGAAGTGCACTAGTCAAGCGTATGCTAACCGCGACGAGTTATGAAAGTAATGCGAGCATAAACAGCCCTGGAGGTCGACCAGATTGGCGAGGCGCTTCCCAGAGAGAGCTACAACCCCACATCCATCACACCGCCTAGGGCTAACACCGCCTGTCCACGCGCCTTCTTAGCGGACACCCTCTACCGCAATCCTCAACTTTCTTATTCTGCACCCGACATCTGACAGCCATGGACGAGATTGCCCCCGAATACGACGTAGTGGTCCTGGGAACAGGTGGGTTGCCCTTACCCCACCTACGTAACGCTGCCGTCGCGGAAGCTAACTATCTCCAGGTCTCACGGAATGTGTACTTTCAGGGTAACACACGGACGCGTGCCAGCTTCCGAGTCCATACTGACATGCTTGCAGAGTCCTTAGTGTCAAGGGCAAGAAGGTGCTCCACATCGACCGCAACGACCACTATGGCGGGTATGTTATCTGAACAGGTACTCTGAGGGGCGAGAGCTAACAGGAAGCAGTGAGGCAGCATCGCTGAACATTGAAGCTGTAAGTTCTCAACAAGCCTGGCAGTCCAACACATGCTAACCCGGTGACTAGCTCTTCAAGCGGTACGGCCAGACCGAGGGCGAGCCATGGAAGAAGTACGGTCGCGTCAACGACTGGAACATCGACCTCGTCCCCAAGCTGCTCATGTCCAACGGTGAACTCACCAACATTCTCGTCTCGACCGATGTCACCAAATACCTCGAGTTCAAGCAGATCGCCGGCAGCTACGTACAACAGGGCAACGGCGCCAAGGCAACCGTCGCAAAGGTCCCCTCAGATGCTGGCGAGGCGCTGCGATCGCCTCTCATGGGTCTCTTCGAGAAGCGTCGGGCGAGGAACTTCCTCGAGTGGGTTGGCGCTTACAACGCGGATGACCCAGCGTCACACAAGGGTACGGATGCTCAAGTGAGAAGGAATAGAGAATGGTGACTGACATTCGACGCAGGCATCGATATCCAGAACTGCACCATGAAGGACGTATACGACAAGTTCGGCCTTGAGGCTACCACTCGCGATTTCATCGGTCACTCCATGGCCTTGTACCCCACCGACGACTACATCACACAGAAGGGGCAAGCAAATGAGGCCGTCCAACGCATCAGGCTCTACGTCAACTCCATGGCACGCTACGGAAAATCGCCTTACATCTACCCGCTCTACGGTTTGGGAGAGCTTCCTCAGGGTTTCGCTCGTCTCTCCGCTATCTACGGTGGTACCTACATGCTGAACACCGACGTCGACGAGTTCCTCTACGAAGGCGACAAGGTTGTGGGTATCAAGGCCACCATGAAGGAGAAGGACGACGCTGGCGAGGGTATGAAGTTTGAGACCAAGGCAGGAAAGATCCTCGCCGACCCCTCATACTTCCCCGGCAAGGCGCGTGTTACTGGACATTTGCTCAAGGCCATTTGCATTCTGAACCACCCCATCCCCAACACAGCCGATGCCGACTCACTGCAACTGATCATTCCTCAGTCTCAGGTCGGACGCAAGCACGGTACGTATACACCCGTATGCCCACAGAACCCTTGCTGACAGTTTCCACTAGACATCTACATCGCTGTCGTCTCGTCTGCACACAACGTCTGCCCCAAGGGCTACTACATCGCCATTGTCTCCACAATCGCTGAGGGCGACAGCAACCACCACCTTGAGCTCCAGCCCGGTCTTGACCGTCTCGGAAAGATCGAGGAGAAGTTCATGGGCCCAGCTATCCCACTCTACGAGCCAATTGAG
Source organism: Alternaria sp. BMP 0032 (assembly GCA_023758005.1). NCBI lineage: Eukaryota > Fungi > Ascomycota > Dothideomycetes > Pleosporales > Pleosporaceae > Alternaria > Alternaria sp. BMP 0032. The sequence goes on along the minus strand of JAFVMD010000023.1, from coordinate 232,107 downwards.
AGCGGTGCCAAGGACAACATCTTCATGTCGAAGAGCTACGACGCCACCAGCCACTTTGAGACAACGACTGGTATGTTTCCGATGTCTGAAATGGTGCACGAAATACTGACATATGACAGATGACATCAAGGACATTTACCAGCGGGCCGAGGGCCACGAGCTGGTTGTCGAGGGTCTGAGAGAGGGCGCGAACTTCAATGTCGAGGAATAGACGGGCTCCACGAGGGGACGGATGATACAAGCATCAACGGTCTTTTAGGTATATCGTTTGGTAATCGGTAAAGACTTGGCTTCTACAATGACTTTCATTCTCAACATGTGTGAATGCGTGATGCTGCGGAGCTCGAGCTCGGTATTTCCTATTTGGGCGATGAGATCGGTCCCTTCCAATTCGACCACCACGCGCGTCTCGACGAACGTGTCAGTCCAGCCCAGATCAAGGTGGATAACAAGTCAAAGCTGCATCCATTCGTAGCGTATTGAGTCGTGATGTTGTACCTGTGCCTATGACGACGGTAGATCTTGGCAGGGATACCTCCATGGCTCCGCAACCATCTGAGTACTGCAACGCGTCCACAAAACGTGTCCTCGAAGCGCATTGCTGTTCCCACACTCCTTTACCATGGCGCAATTCGGTCGCTACAGGTTCCTGCTGGTAGCAGTGGTGTTCCATCTGGTGTACATTTATACAATCTTCAGCATACATTTCACAAGTCCAATTGTCCATGGCATGCGCGAGCACCGCGTGGAGACGCAGGAAGCTCCCGCGAAACGTTTAGTGCTTTTTGTTGGTGAGTCGCGTCAAATGGGCCTCCATTCAGCACTGACAGTATTACAGGCGACGGACTCCGTGCAGACAAGGCATTTCAATCGTTTCCCAACCCTGATCCCAATCCTCCGACCCCTCTCGCAGACAACACCAGCGACCCGCGACCTCTCGCCCCGTACCTTCGCTCTCGCGTCCTAGAACATGGCACCTTTGGCGTCTCCCATACACGCGTCCCCACCGAATCGCGCCCCGGACATGTTGCGCTCATCGCAGGTTTATACGAGGATGTCTCCGCGGTCACGACCGGGTGGAAGCTGAACCCAGTCAACTTTGACAGCGTCTTCAATCGAAGCCGGCATACGTGGAGCTGGGGCAGTCCTGACATTCTTCCCATGTTTGAGGCGGGCGCTGCACCTGGGAGAGTCGACGCATACTGCTATGGTGCTGAAGAAGAGGATTCCTCCAAAGACGCCTGGGTGTTGGACGAATGGGTATTCGAGCGCGTCAAGAAGCTCTTTGCGGACGCCAAAACGAACGCGACACTGGACGCAGAATTGAGGCAGGAGAAGAACGTCTTCTTCCTCCACTTGCTTGGAATCGACACCACAGGCCATGCGCATCGACCATATTCGTGGCAATACTTGCACAACATTCAGATCGTGGACCGTGGAGTTCAGGAGATTACGGAGCTGATTGAAGAGTTCTACAACGATGACAAGACGTCCTTTGTATTCACAGCGGACCACGGCATGAGCGACTGGGGAAGCCATGGAGACGGACATCCAGACAATACGCGCACACCCTTGATTGCATGGGGTGCTGGTGTTGCAGCCCCATTGAAGAACGTATCAGGCGTTGCCAAAGGCCACACCGAGTTTTCTTCTGACTGGAACTTGGACGAGGTCGAACGACACGACGTTGACCAAGCCGACGTCGCGGCATTGATGGCGTACCTGGTCGGTCTGGACTTTCCCACCAACTCTGTCGGAGTCTTGCCGCTCTCTTATCTTGACAAAGACCCCAAAGCCAAGGCTGAGGCTCTTCTTGCCAACGCTAAGGAAATACTGGAAATGTATCACGTCAAAGAGGATATCAAGAAGTCGACACAACTCCACTACAAGCCGTTCTCTGGCCTTGGTGACGAGGCACATTCTGTCGAACATCGCATTGCGATAATACAAGCTTTCATCGACAAGGGCAACGATTTAGAAGCTATTCGTGAGACTTACGAGCTCATCGATCTTGGTCTTGAAGGATTGCGGTACTTGCAGACGTACGATTGGCTCTTCCTCCGGACGCTGGTGACTGCTGGCTACGTCGGATGGATCGTGTTCGCCATCACGACAGTCATTGACCTGCATGTGCTCACCGAACATGTGCCAGCACAAAGAACGGCGGCCAGTATGGTGGTGTTTTCTTCTGTATTTGTTGCGCTCTGTGGAGTATTCTTCAAACAGGAATCACCGATCGTCTACTACGCATACGCCGTTTTCCCTGTCTTGTTTTGGGAGGAAGTCTTTGCGCAGAGGCTGTCACTCGTCAAGGGCAGCAAGGTTCTGTTTGGCCATCTGAACTCAGGCGCCGATGTTGCGAAGCTTGTTCTTGCGACTCTAGGCTTTTTTGGTCTCCTCGAGGCTTTGGTACGTAGGCCATGCACAGAAAGACACGATGGTACTAACTTAGAGATAGGTCCAAAGCTACTTCGTCAGGGAAATCTACACCGTATGCTACCTGGTCGCAACATTATGGCCAGCAGTCTACGGACAGGAGTTTGTGAAGAAGAACATAGCGACAGTCGCCACTTGGGTCCTGTCTTGCGTGGGCATGAGCGCTTTCACGCTACTTCCAGCCAACAAGGCAGAGGACACTCGCCTGATGTAAGTGCGCCGCTTTTCATGATCGAGTTTGAACTAATGATATGCAGTCTTCTTGGAGGCGCATTGATGTTTGTCATCGGCGCGCTTTACCTGCTCTTTGAGAAGAGCATTCTCGAAGACGGTAAATCCGAAGCCGAACTCGCCAAGCATGAACTCAACAACAACTCTCGCATTATACTGGGCGCCCAGCTCGGTCTCGTAGTGCTGTCCATGATTGTCACGAAAAGCAGCAGCGGATACCTCCAAGCGCGCGTAGGCATACCTTTTGGCGTTCTGACAGTGACACGAGCAACGCTGCTGGCCTCCCTCGTCGTCCCTCAACTGCATGGTCTCTACCCGAACACACACTACGTCCACCGTCTCGTAGTCATCTTCCTGCAGTTTGCGCCTACATTCATCATCCTCTCGATCTCATACGAAGGGCTATTTTACTTCGCCTTCTGCATGTGTCTGTTCAGCTGGATGCGCCTCGAGCACCAGGTGTACCTGCATAACACGACCAACCCATCGACTGCAGCCATTACATCGGATCCGGCCAAGCCTACCATGGACGCTGCATCTGATCGCCTCGATTCGCTCCAAAAGGGGGAGTACAGAACATTGACACTAGCCGACGCCCGCATCGCCCTCTTCTTCATCTTCTTCATCCAGTCGGCCTTTTTCAGCGCATCCAACATCGCTTCGGTGTCGTCGTTTTCGCTCGACGCCGTCTACCGCCTGGTCCCCATTTTCGATCCCTTTTCTCAGGGCGCACTTCTCATGCTCAAGCTCATGGTGCCATTTGCGGCTCTCTCGGCCAATTTCGGTCTGCTCAACCGCCGTCTGGGTGTGGCGCCGTCGGCCCTCTTCATGGTGGTGATGGCGGTCAGTGATGTTATGACACTGAGCTTCTTCTACATGGTCAAGGACGAGGGCAGCTGGCTGGAGATTGGAACGACGATTAGTCACTTTGTTATTGCGAGTTTGTTGGGTGTGTTTGTTAGCGGACTCGAGATTTACAGCGAGTGGACTATTCGGGGGGTGGAGTTTGGCGGTAGCAAGAAAACGCAGGGGAATGGGACCGTCAACGGAAAGGCTAGTGGGAAGGTAGAGTAGTTGGTGTATGGAGTATTTGTAGTGCGTTTAAGATTAGTTTTGTATGCGAGCGTATACACAAGGGAAAACCCGACCAAGTACGCTGAACTATACACTACTATAAAGTTTGAAAATTGTCAAGGTAATGTAGTCTTATCAGTTCTGCAGAAGTGGCTGTCCAGCTTTCTTTTCGACAGGGCATGATGTTCCAACCCTGTTGAGATAGGGGAGTCAATGATCGAAAAGTATGGTTCACTACGGCAACGGTAGGATCGCTAGAGGCGCTGGACCAAACACGCAGAAAACGCACGTTAACTGGAGCTAGGAAGATGCATGCTTCCGAGATGAGCTCGGGTTGCCGGGCAACATTGCGCTGTGCGAGTGCCTGAATCGGTCGTGATGCTCTGGAAGCGACGGCAGCCGCGTGGGGAAGGCGAGGTCGCTTGAAGGAGCATCGCCGTGCTGTCTCGTTATCAGGCGAGATGGGCGGACGGCAGGCTCGAAGCGGTCTCGAGAGGTGTGATGTGGCTGGGGACGGGCGGCTGGGAAGGCTCGGCTCCACAAACTAGCGGGGCCCGCGGATGCTGCGCTGGGCGGCATGCGAGAATGGTCCTACCCAACGCACGACTATACAAAGCATACGCTCGTCAACAACATCCGTTCGGCGCATTATTACCTCCGCTACCGTCTGCGGCGCATTGTTTACGTCTATCGCTCCGCAAAAGACATATAGTCCGTCTTGTGCGACGCGCCGTGTGTGTGTGCAACGCAGCGCATCATCGATAGTCGTGTTATCGTGTCTTGGAACCAGGGGCCCGCCCCAACCACCGCCGCCAACAGCAGCCCGTCGTTCAACCTCGCACTTTTCCTGCGAATCGAAAGCCTAAATCCCACACGCCCAACCATTCTTTATTCGTATCTCCAGGCGCAATCTCGCTTCGTCTGAACTGCCAGCTTATAACACCGCCGGCCTTCACCCTTCGCTGCAGACTCTTCTTTTCGCATAATGTTCTTCAAACGGTAAGTCGGACCTGCTACGCGCTGCATCTGGTGACGCGCACTAACTTTGCATAGTCGGTCCCGAGCCAATTCTTACGTCGACAACAGTGAGAACCCGCGCTCGCAGTCATTCGACGATTACACAGATAAGCGCCCCGAGTCGAGCCGTAAGGAGTCCCACCACAGCCAGCCCTTTTCCCCTACCGAGGAGCCGGACATGTATCCCCGCCAGCAGCAACCCCAAGAGCCGACGTACGCGCAGAGTGCTCCCCCAACCCACAACAACATGCCCATCCGCTCCCAGCAGGTGCCCCCGACCGGCAGCAGCGCCCCGATGGGGCTCGGCATGCCCGACCTCATCACCGCTGCCTTCAACCAGGCCGTCCAGCCCTACACGGAGAAGATCGAGCAGCTCGAGAGCCAGCTCGCCGACATGCAGAACTGGGTCGACCAGCTCGAGCAGCAGCGCGCCGAGGTGCACAACTGGATCGACAAGCGCGGACTGCGTCCAGGTAAGCCGCCTGCACTGCTCGCTGCACCACTCTGTACTGACCTGCCCAGATGTTCCTGCCTCAATTGCTAAGATCATGGACACGACCACCGCCGATGCGGCGCCAACACTCAACGCCCAGCTCGACCGCAAGATCACCATCGTCAACTTCGACCTGCACCGCCTGCAGGACGACCTCAACGACTCCATCTCCTCGTCACACTTTGCCTCGGCCATGCTGAAGTTCCTGCCCGACATCCAGCGCCTGACCCTCCTCCCGTCCGGCCCCCGCTACGCCTTCGACCTCATTCTGAAGCTCGGCGGCAACCTCAACTCCCACGGCGGCATCGACAGTGCTGACGCCGGCGACATAGCAGCCCGCCGCGACTTCTACAACAGGCTGGACGAGACCATGGTCGATGTCGTGCAGCGCCGCTTCGGCGAGGGCGAGGGCTGGGACGTCAAGCGCGAGATCAAGCGCATCGAGAAGACAGCCAGCTACCTCAAGACCTACGGCGTCGAGCCATACTTCCCCTCAACGCTGGAGATGATGAAGCGCGAGATGGAGTTCCAACCGCACCCCAACGGCGGTGTTCCCAATGGCGGAACAGGAACCCCACCGCGGTACCATTAGATCTCTTGAGTGTGTGAGCTGAGGTGTGCTGACAGTCTGTAGTCCGAGGGAGTCGACCGAACAGAGGATAGATGCGACGCTGGCGAAGCTGGCACAACTCCAGCAAGCTATCAAGAAGTGTCGAAGTGCGCAGGACAGCTTGGGCCAATTGCATTCGTTCGACGACAGGAAGCCCGGGCGCTCTTCGGGGCCTCCCCCGCCGCTCCCTCCACGTCCTCCGCCTCAGCCGCCTACTAGACCTGCGCCACCTCCACCCGGATCTATCTCGGATCTCTGTCTTGGTGGTGTTGGCGCCGCTCCGGCTGCTTGATGAACCCTTGTACTTAATACTCTTGATTGAACGAATTTCCTTGATGTGTTGCATGAAGCGGGGAAGGGAAGGAATTGGGGGTAAATTGGGGTGTGGTTCTTCTTCTGCATCATACCCGAGCATTTTTGGTAAATGGCGGCGTTTTGGGAATTGGGTAGCCTCCTGCATGTAGCTCGCGGCGTACATTTAGTATAGTTGTCGCTTCTTTTGAAGTAGTAATTGAGAACATGACTGAAAGTTTTGGGTCTGTAGTCTACATCAACGCAAAGTGAGTGACCGAACGTCAACGTAGGCTCCAGTTCTTTCCTCAGATGAGGTAGGAAAGGTTTGAGCGTCCGAACTTGTGCTTGATGTGATTGTATGCGCCCAAAAAGAACACTCGCTGGAAAGTGGTGATGCGCTGACAGCGCACATCGTCTGGCCTGCATTATTGAAGGAATGAACCCGAGCTGGACATGCACTCGCTCGGACTCTTTGCGGAAATCAAGTGTAGCGGCTTGGCGATGAAGGTATGTCTGTGTATAAAAGATGTACTGCTGTTGCTCATGCTCTTCTCCTTCATTATCTCAGTCTGGGTGTGATACTCCAAAAATTCAGAATGGAGCGGACTATGTTCTGTCTGCTCCTCCCTTTCCAAAAGAATCATGCCAGAGCTGTATGTGGGATTCTGCTCCTTCCTCTCTTCCTCTTCTCTGAAAAGATCGAAATTCACATGTCATACAGTACATGAGTCCAGAAAGAGATCGCAGAACTACTGATGTTGCGATCTTCGAGATTGGCGAAAACCAAATTATCCGCATACATCAAGATGTTTTTCGGGTGTTCCAAAATATGAACATGCTCTATTCATGTGGGCGGCGGTGGAACTCGGGGTCTTGGAATGGTCCAAAAGACTTCGATCTACTATGGATGACTTCTCTGATAGCGTGTACGCTCTACTGTTCTTTCGGCGCGGCGCTGTCATGAGAGATGAGTATAAAATCCACTCTTCTCCGCCTTTGGACCTTACTTCCTACACCATACTTCCTTTCGCAAAGTCCAAAACGCCTAGGATATGGCACGATGTCTGTGCTGTCTTTGTTCAAACAAGAAAAGGAGAACATTGCGCCATGTCTGCTCTGCGCTGCCTTCCTCACTTGTCATGACGACGTTCAGCCAGAGTTGATCTTCTAAAACAATCCACGTCTTTCTTGATGGCTGCGTTCCTCTCGCCGACAGTCGAAGTCAGATTTGAGAGAGCTGATCAAAATACCATGATTTGGACGCATGGAGACCGCCGCTGTTGCGCTGGCTGAACTTGGAAGCGTGCGACACACAAAAAAACGGGACAGTCGTGACCGACATGTTGGGAGAAAGAGCAGAGAAGTTGACACACGAAAATCCCGGATCCATCTCGGTATGCATACCGCGTTCTAGAAGCGATATAAAAGCTCTTCCGCCCTTTGCTCTTCTTGTCTCCTTACATCTCTCACGGTCTCTTCCCATTTACCAAATGTACGCCAAGCATGGACATGTTCTGCCTCTCTTTCTCTCCCAAAGAGTTCTTCCATTGCGGCGAATGCTCGGCTCGAAAAAGATAACGAGGCCTTCGTATGTCTTTCTGTTGTCTTTGCTTGCAGGTGTCGTTCTTGGAAATGCCGAAACAACATGTGGATGCGCCCTGGTGTCCGACGGGAGCTTTCAAAACATGAGAGAACAGAACCTATGTCGTCCAGCGACCCAACTTCGCATCATTCCGTTATCTACTCGGCTGTTCAGGAAGAGTCTCTAAAATCAACGCATCTGACTTGGATGGCTGTTCGGACGAAAAAGCCTGGATGGAAGAGGACATGGAGTCTCAAAACAGCCTTGTTGACACGTATTGAGACGCCTGTCGGGAACGTTATAAAAGCTCCGCCTATTTCTCTCTTCCTACCTTCTCTACACCTCAGTGCTCGAAGTGCTTTCCTCCAAAACATGGGGCTCTACATCTAATGGGTTCTCCTCTTCGAAAAGAACATAAACGACTACCGTTGTCTCCTCCCGTCTTTATTTCTCCATCCCTTTCCACCAAAGGAAATTTCGCACTGACATATGATCCTTCCGCTTCTCTCCGCTCGAAATCTGATATCCTATTGCACCAAAAGAAACCAACAAACAGAATGTGTTCGAGAAGGCAGCAAAACCGAACCTGAGCAACGCTATGGCTCGCCTGCGCCCTGCGGTCTTCAAATCCAAAACAAACTGTACAGCCTGGACATTTGCATACGCTTCAGTCCTGAGAGTCGCACCGATGGCACAACGCATGTTCGAGTGGGATCTATCGCACTGACCTTGGAACAGTCTTGCAGGGCGCAGGGAAAAGGATACAAATACAAACTTTTCACTGTTGTCTTCCCAATCCATACGATCAACTCTTCCTTTTTTAAATTACCAAAACAGCATGGATAGAGTACCATGATCTACTCCTCTCAGAACAGAAGATTCAGAAACCTATGGCTTAGCGCTTTGCTCTCGACATCTACAAACATACAAGCGCTATCTAGATGCTCTCGCCGTCGCGGACTCCGCTCTTTAAATAATTACGTCAAAAATTTCACATCACCTACCTGCTTCATCGCTGCTTCTGCCCTAAAATCAGTCAAGCGGTGTCACCACATCATTCAGACGCGCAGCTCCAATCTGTATTGCCAAAGTCCTCAAAATCGAAATCATGGAAGAAGGAAGACAGCCTTTGCGAAAACATTTGAAAATGAACTTGATACTTATCGCATGCTTTCGACTAGCTGGTGTGGAAAAACGCGGGTTGCAGACATGGCGGCCAACGTCACACGGCAGCGGCAGCGGCAGTAAGGTGCCTCTGTGCCACAAGCATTTGGGAGCCTACATTCACTTTTTCAGGCATCCCAAGCAATCGAAAAGATGATATCGTAGTCGAAGTAATGCGGTGTTCTGCCTGGCCGCAATTGACCCTGCCCAGGTGGGGGTTCGTTTAGGCGGCCTGTGGTAACTCTCTAGACACCCGCAATCGACAGTTTTCGACGACTTGCCTGATAGGGAAATGCACCACAGCGGCACACTAGCCCAGCAGGGCTTAGTACATCCTCGCGCTCTCATCCAATGCTCCGGTTTCCAGCCACCAGACTTTATCACTGAAAAACACAGATTCAACACGATGGCTTCGACAGCACAGTACGCTTGTGGCATCTGTAGGGAGCGAAAAGTCCGGTGCGATCGCGCGCTTCCCAAATGCAGAAGGTGCGATCGTCTCAATCAACCATGTGGCTATCAAGTGCACTCGCGTCGCACACGCGACGATCAGCTCAAACAACTTCAGGAACGGCTGGCCAAGACGGAGGCTCAGCTTGCTCTTACCGCGCAAGATCTTTCCATGACGACCACACCTCAGGCGCATCCAGCTCCTATTTTACAGCATACGGCTGCGAGCACTCCTATGGATCTTGAACATATGCGAGAGACGAGTGCAGTCATTGATGCGGCAACACATAGCTCATTTGTTCCGGACATTGATTTGTTCACTTCTTACGGGGAAGACATGGACTCCAACATGAGGTTTGACTGGATGAATCAACCGCTGACGGCACTCGAACCAATGGATGATCTACTTCTCAATCAACCTCAGAAAGCGACCCAGAGCGGCCCGGAAGAATACTTATCTCCAACCGATCTAAGTTCGCTGCGCGATCGCTATTTCGAATCCGTTTACTATTCCTTTCCGTTCATAAACAGAGATAAGTTCATGATTGAGCCAACGGTGAGCGGTGGCCCTGCAGCGAGTGCTTTGGTCTATGCTGTTGCGCTTGCGGGCTGCTCTTACACTACCCTTGAAGACTCCGAACGACAGTCGACATGCTACAAACTAGCGCGTGATTACGCCGAGAGATGCGAGCGAGAAGACTGCATGAGTGATCTGAACTTCATTCAAGCCTTGCTATTGATAGGCCGCTTTGAGGCTACAAGCCAGAAGCTGGAGAGGAGTTGGCTGACACTGGGACGCGCCGCCATGCTTTGTAGGCTTTTGAGGCTACATCGAATGGACGAAGTCAGCCATGATCAAAACACTGAGAGCGGAGAAAGCCAAAATAGCCCTCTTTTCAGTTTGCCGCATACTGAAGATCCAGTGCTACTGGAAGAGCGACGGCGCACATTCTGGGGCTTGTACATATTGGAAAGCTACGTGAAGACACGTAGCGGATTACAGTGTCAGCTGGGAGGCGTCAAGGTGCGGAATGTGAACCTCTATGCCTTTAAGAGTCTGACACAGTATCCAGGACTTTCGAATCAACTTACCATCGCCAGGGCTTTTGGATTCGAGTTTAGTACCGCTCAAGATGCCTTCTGTTCTAGACGTGGGTACCGAACCCGGTCTCGAGCTATCATCTTACGCTGGCTGCGTTCTAATGGTCGAGTTGGCCTTACGCTGCTTCGACCATGGGCAACAACGTGACAGACCAGGTTTCTGGGACGACTACTACGCCCTAGTCAAGAAGACTGATGACCTCTTCGTTCTCCTCAAGCGTCATCTCAACGCGACTTCCATTCGTGAAGATCCCGTAGCATTCAGTCTCTACATGAATTTGCGCGCGACTGAAATCTTCTCTCATGAATCAGCTATCACAAAGAGCGAGGAACAAGGACTACCGTCATCGATGATATCCGAGAGCCAACGTCGCTCTACCGCCGCAGCTTTCCAAATATGCAGCGCGGTAGGGCTTAATCTGCCATCGCCGCGCAAGGAAAGCAGCGATATCATCATGATGCAAGCTATCTTCATTGCTTGGCCTTTGACTATGGCGCTGAAAGCATTATATCGGGAACTCGTCAATGATGGAGTAAAGGAGACTACCAGTGGTGTGGTCGCTTCAACCCGCTTGCTTTTCGCGGCTCTAGATCACATTGAAGAGTCGGAAGGATACTGGCACCAAAGCGTAACGCATGTTGGGGCTAAGCTCCAAGAGTGGGAAGAAAAGAACGGGTTGGAACCGGTGGCTCTGTGATAAGCTTTTGTCTTCTCTTTGATGCATATGGCGGGAAAGCGGCGACTTTTGCACTGAAACACCTCATGACTACGAGAAATAATATGGTATTCCGCATTTCGTTCGACACAAGCCCGACCTTTTCCGTATGATCTCTTCCGATAGGTATTCTGCTTTCTCATTCGACCGTCATCATCTCGACGCATGAATGTCCCCAGGAGGTAGTCGGTCGCTCGGACTCCGTGTCCGTGTCCGTGTCCGCACCTTACACCACCTCTCCTGCTGTTATAGTCTCGTCGCCACACATTAAGCTCATTTCTGTTCTCCTTATCCCTTTTACGTCGTACGAAACTGTTCCAAAATTTATCAAAATTGTACTTACGTCTGCAAGAACCCCGTGCCATTGAGGACTGATTGAATCCTTCAAACATGGACTACACAAGTACACAACCGAGCCCGAACGACTTGGATTGCGAGAAGAATGCAGAACCGGCAGATTTGAGTGCTCAGAGTTCACCTGCCGACGGCGTCACTACAACCAACGGGTCAAGTCCTCGCAATATCCATGGTTGGAAGGTGAGTAAGCCACCGGCACTTACACGCATACATACCATCGCTATCAAGATGAATGCTAACACAATACGTTTTCTTCTGTCTAGTGGGCAACCGCATACTCCGCGATGCTATCAACAACCCTCCTCTTCGCCCTCGACAACACCATCGTCGCCAACATCCAACCCGCCATCATCGCCGACTTCGGCCACCTCGAACTGCTCTCATGGATCGGAACGGGCTTCGCCCTCGGCACCATGTTCATCTTACTTTGGGGGAAAATATATGGCGTCTTCAACATCAAATGGGTGTACATATTCAACATCTTCTTGTTTGAGGCTGGCAGTGCGCTTTGTGGTGCTGCGCCGAATATTGAGGCGCTTATTGTTGGGAGGGTTATTGCGGGTGTAGGGGGCTCGGGTATGTATTCGGGTACGCTGACGTATGTGTCTGTTCTTTCGGATGAGAAGGAGAAGCCGGCGTATCTTGCGGGGAGTACTGTTGTTTGGGGGATTGGCAGTGTCTTGGGCCCAGTGGTGAGAACAACCCTACAACTCCGTCCTTACTGAATGTATGCTAAGTTTCCCCCATTAGGTCGGCGGCGCCTTTGCGGCAAGTAGTGCCACTTGGAGATGGGTATGTCATTTCGTCTTTCCGTCTTCGGGTTCTTGCCATGAGTACTGATCATAGCCTAGGGGTTCTACGTCAATCTTCCCATTGGCGCGCTCTTCGCACCTGTATACTTCCTCTTATTCCCCAGTATCGACCCCTACCCATCTAAGACGCTCACCGAGAAGCTGCGCTTTGTCGACTGGGTCAACGCCGTCATCTTCCTCGCTGGTTCCGCCTGCCTGACTGTCGTACTCACTTTCGGCGGAGTCATCTACCCGTTCAGTTCCGGGACTGTCATCGTGCTGTGGACCATCACGGGCGTTCTGTTTGTCGTCTTCATCATGACGCTGAAGTTTCATCCGCTCGTTACCAAAGAGAATCGACTATATCCACTGCATTTCTTCAAGCAACCGACACTGATCAACATGCAGCTTCAGGTATTTCTATCCTCTGGTATTATCCTGGTAAGCTGCTTCCGAACAATGATGAAGTCAAGATGCTAAGCTATCCCCAAGGCCATGACTTACTACATACCCCTCTATTTCCAGTTCGTCAAGGGTGATGGTGCACTTGAGGCCGGCGTTCGTCTCCTGCCATTGATCATGTTCATGGTCTTCGCGTCAATGGTGAACGGCTTCTTGATGCCGAGGTATGGCTTGATACCTGTCTGGTATATCGGCGGGAGCACACTGACTCTTATTGGCACGGCTCTGATGTGTAAGACTTTGTATCGCATCCGGATTTTAAGTAGCTTCACTAACGTCTTTCGCAGACACCGTCGATGAGGCTACACCCAATGCCAACATCTATGGCTACAGCATCCTCGTAGGAGCTGGCACAGGGTGTTACATCGTCGCAGGTTTTGCCATTGTGCAGTCTTTGGTTCCTGTTCACGAGATAGTTAACGCCGTTGGTGCCATGACCATCAGTCAAGACCTCGGGATGGTTCTCTTCCTCGCCATCAGCGGCAATCTCTTCCACAACGTAGCGGTCGACAAAGTCGGGAAGTCACTCCCAGACGTCTCCCCCATGGAGATTGGCAACCTCATCGCGGGATCAAGCAGTAAGGCCTTCCAAGCACTGTCCGATGAGGAGAAAGCTTTGGTCATCCCTGAGATAGCCAGCGCCATGACCAGCATCTGGGCTTTCTTTCTCGCTGCAGCTGCGCTCAGCGTGGTATGCTCGGTTCCATTGCTGGTGAGTCGCCTCCATGATTTGGCTTTCTTCCGCTGTATGATGTTTGCTGACGTTCACGACAGAAAGTCAATCTCGGCGGCAAGAAGAAAAGTGCAGTGGTCACTGCAGCGCGAGATAGAGTGTGATTGGAAGTGAACGTGTCAAGTGAGGGGAATCGTCTCGATTGGTGGGAGCTTCCACTTCAAGATGTACTTTCCTTTCCACTAGCAGAAAAGGGAATCGTGATGTATGCGTTGCGTAATCTATCTTGTTCCCGTGATCAGTGAATCCCTGAAGTACACAGCAACCACTGCACGTATGGGCAGCAAAACTTGAGGCGGAGAACTCAAGATGCTGAATTTAGATGCATCCGCCCACGATCCGCTTTGGCCGACTGGTGACAGGGGTGGATCCAACAGGCGACCAATAGACAAAGAGCGGCCGTTTGTGTCCGTTCCTACCCTCCTTCTCATGTCTCCGGGCGTACCGACGACACTCCAGACACTTGTCCAGATTAAGACGAGCCTTGAAAACTTTCGCGAAGTGTTGACTAGAAAAAAGACCAGGATGTATCATCAGAAATTGATGGAGTGGACGAATGCCATCGTTGAAGAAGCTGTTGATGGTTCCAGCGAAGTGGAGCTGGAACTCCGCGCGGGAGCCCCACATTTCCCGGTCGGCAGAACCTTCCGCCGCCCAAAATTTCGAGCCGTCCCAGGTACTTTCCAGCGCAACTTCCAGATCTCACCCTGCTACTATCTACTCGCCTCCAAATACCCGTCACGATGTTCGCCGTTCCCGGATGGAATGTCGCCGCGCAGGTGAAGACCCAGGTCGAAGTACCAAAGCCAAAAGATTCCACCAAACCTGGAAAGAAGGCGCAGAAGCGGAAAGAGAAGCGCGAGGAGCAGCAGGTCAATGCGGACAATCTTGCAGAGCAATGGGACAGCATAGCCAATGGAAAAGGTGCGGAGGTGGTGAAGACCGAGAAGACCAAGAAGCCAGAGGCAGCAAGTGTAGAGGCGACAGATGAGGCAGCACAAGACAAGCGTGGAAAGAAGAGGAAGAGGGGAAAGGCTGGAGGTAACAAAGACAAAGATGCAGATGCAGAGGGCGCGAAAGATGTGGACGCGGATACGGCGGCGGTAGCTGAGCCTGCAGAGGCTAAAGCAGATGCTGCGAAGTCTGCTGAAGAGAAACCCGCAACAGCCGACAGCGAGGCAAAGCGCGAGAAGAAGAAGCGCAGGAAGGAATCAAAGGCTGATAAGCTTCTCGCTGCAAACGCAAACGGCACGAACCCCGCCTCCGCGACTCCAGTTCTGGAGAACCTCCTTCCCGAGCCCAAGGGCCTCACACCTCTCCAGCGATCGATGCGCAGCAAGCTCGCCAGTGCGCGGTTCCGTCACTTGAACGAAGCGCTCTATACAAAACCCTCTGCGGACAGCGCGTCTCTCTTCAAGGAAGACCCATCGATGTTCGAGGACTACCATCGCGGTTTCGCACAACAAGTCGAAGTATGGCCATCGAACCCCGTAGATGGATACGTGAACAGCATAATAGTACGAGGCAAGCTACGGAACAAGGACATACGAAAAGATCGAAGAGGCCCACCAAAGAATGCAGTTCGCAGAGGCCCCGGTTTCGAGGAAGAAGAGACCACAGCCATCGCACCACCCCGCGGAGACGCGAAGCCTCTCCCTCGAGACTTCAAAGGCCACTGCACCGTCGCCGATCTAGGCTGCGGAACAGCCTCGCTATCCTACCGCCTCCAACCTCATCTCAAATCCCTCAACCTAACGTTCCACTCCTTCGACCTCTCCAAACCCACCGGTCCCTCTGCCGACCTTGTAACAATCGCCGACATCTCCGCGCTGCCCATCTCCGAAAATAGCGTCGACGTAGCCATCTTCTGTCTCGCACTCATGGGCACAAACTGGCTCGACTTCATTGACGAAGCATACCGTATCCTGCGCTGGAAAGGCGAACTCTGGGTCTCGGAAATCAAATCGCGATTCGGGCGTGTGGACAAGAAGAAGGGAGGTGTGCCTATCAACTCCATCGGCTCCCTCAAGAAAACTATGGACAAGAAGCCTCCCAAGGCGAAGAAAGCTAAGGCTGATAAACCACCTGAGGAAGGCCCTGTGGATTCGGAAGACGAAGAGGAACTCGCGGTCAATGTAGATGGCCAGGAGGGTAAAGAGGGAACGGATGTTTCTGCGTTTATTGAAGTGCTGCGGAAGCGCGGATTCGTTCTTGATGCTTTGCCTGAGAGGCCGGGCGATGCGATCGATTTGAGCAATAAGATGTTTGTCAAGATGCAGTTTGTCAAAGCAGCGCATCCGAGCAAGGGCAAGAACGCGAAAGAGGATCAGAAGGCAGGAGCTGTGGCGCAGAGAGGCGGGGGTATGAAGTTTGGGCTCAAGGGGAAGAGGTTCGGCGCTGGTGATGGAGATGACGAGGGCGATGCTAAGGACGGCGCGGTCCTGAAGCCGTGCTTGTACAAGATTAGGTAGACATGGGAGTGCATTGTTACGATAAGAAGCGCGTTGAGGGGCGATGAAAGCCTTTCTTCATTTGATCTATCTTATCTTCGTAAAACTACGTTAATGCATATGAAGCTTCTTCGCTTCTAATCCTGTTCCCTGGTAATACATGCATGCTATCGATGCCATGTCGTGAGTTCGTCAACTCATGTCCTCGTCATCGAGACTCCTTTGAACTGTTCAGATCTTTCCAAAGGGTTAAATCTTACTGAGTGAGACTACAGCGGGTGTAGACGAGCGCCATGTGATCCTGATCCTATGGTGCTGTGGTCGTCCCGTTGACTAACCACCGAGAAGGAAACTCGCGGCATGTTCGACGTTGCCTCCGAACATCTCCAGTGCTTGTATGGCTTCCTGTTCTGAACAGCCAAACATGCCAGTGAGTTGCTGGATGTTTTCCTGAGGGAAGTTGCTTGTGGGTGCAGATGCTACGGGCGCCTTGGACGCTGTGGGTTGGGCTTGCGGCTGCGCTGGTTGAGAAGATGATGACGATGCTCCGGCATTCGAAGGACCAGCTGCAGCGCTACCTTTCGGTCGAACAGCACCAGTCTTCGCACCAATCTCCTCTCCGTTAGGACCTTGGACAGTTGGCTCGTTCATTTCCGCCTCCTCAAAGCTCCTGGGGATTTCTGACTCGTGCAAGAAGGGGACTTCTTGACCCTCGAAGCATAGGGCGTTCTTCTCGAGATCGATCTTGGCGCGGTAGCGCTTGAGCATGTCCAGACCAAACAGTAGGTCGACGTCCTTGCCCTCCATGACTGTGAAGGCGCAGGGCATGACCGCGCCTCCAATCTTGATCTCGGCGTGATGTACACGACCCAGAATACGGGCAGTGCCGACACCGCGTGCCATACCGGCATATCGGACGTCCATCAGGCGCATGATACCACATCGCTCTGCGCAGTCGGGGGACATGATAGTGGCCTGGGCGCCAGAGTCGACGAAGGCCTTGACAGGCACGCCATTGACCTCGGTGTTGACGTAAAGCATGTGTACGCGCGTGAACACTGTGACATGTTAGCTTCCGTGGAAACAGCCCCTCACTTATATATCCCATCGATCTATCCGCCGGTCGAAGTTGACATACCTTCAGGGTTCTCGTCGTATGCCTTTTGCAGGTTCTCGACTACGCGGTCCTGACGGATGATGTCTTCTATCTTCCGTTGCGCCTCCACGTTGAAAGGGTCTTCGTTGAGCAGGGCGATCTGGTTCTGGCGTTCGCGCTCCGACTCCTCGGCCTGTCGTTGCCTCATGGCATATGTATCTCTCCAGCGGGTGGGGTCGTTGACGGCGGCGGCGAGCTCCGGGTCGCCCTGGCGCAGCTTGTTCATCTGCTGGGGGTCGTTGAGGACAAGCTGTCGCACGCCTTCTGGATCAGGTTGCGCGGGCCTGCCCGGCTGCTGGAGGTTCCTGTTTGGTCGAGGTGCGGCGCGCATCACAACGGCCAGCATCTCGCCATCCCGTATTCCGGCGTCCTCTAGTGTCTGTGTGTCTACGGCTACCGGCTGGCCGTTCAGGTAGAGGCTCTGTGACGCGGCGGGCAGGCTGGTGTCGGCCTCGATGAAGCCCTTGAGGTCCTTGACGGTGCTGCCGGGGGGCAGTTCGAGCGTCAGCAGGTCCGTGTCGGCCTGGGTGCCGGGCGCGGTGATGGATATGGTGACGCGAGGCCTGGCGGCGTGTGTTAGCAGCGTGCTGGGGGTGGTGGCACAACCACGGCTCCGGAATCGACTCACATGGTGGTTCGGAGCGGGCTGGGGCGTATGCGGGCACGTCTGGATGAGGCCAAAGAACGTGACACGGTGGGAGGTGAGGTTGGGTTGGGCGGGTCGGGGCAACGGTGTCTCGGTGCGCAGGAGCTTATAGGAAGGAGGCACTGGGCCGTGATGGTCTGGTCGCAACCTGGGACTGGAACGGGCCGGAGGGTCCTCGCAGTGAGAGAGAGAGAGGGCACGTCAGTCGCCGCCTGCTGGGCTGGAAGGGAATGGAACGTAGTGGAGCCGCGCACCCAGCGTCGGATGAATCAGCGATCAGAGGGCACAGGCTGCATGTTGTGAGAGTTTCGCCTAGGCCACCAAGGCTGTCACTCGTAATATACCAGCAACGTCGGGCTGGGGCGTAGGCGTCGGCGCGCAGTCGAAGGAGTAGTACTACTGCATCCAAACCACGACGTTAGCGGTGTAGGCCCAAGCATGGCTACAGCCCTGGAGCAAGCGGGGCAGCCGACGCGCGGGAGAGGCTAGACAGTGCAGACAGTCGCGTCGATATGAATGAATACCATCTCTGCTTGGAGCCACGGCGTGTCTGCCATGCACTTGTCCTGGGCGGACTATGCGGCGAGCCTGGTCACCATCTCCGCGGGGGTGCTGTTCATCCGGGAGCATACCCAGACCTTACTCCAGCTACCTGGATAGCATAATGTCTGGGATGCTTCAACTCCTGCCCAACGCATGCACGAGAATCATCTGGCCGCTGCGCCCTACGGCTAGCCCCTGCAAAGGATTCCGTGAGCTGTAGCTTCATGCCACCAGGTGCTGCCATACCCCACCGACATCATCCTACTGCACGTCATGGTAAATCCCATCGCCACACCATCGCTAGTCAGGGCATGGTCGATAATCCACGAATCCCGCCATCACAAGTCATTGCTTTTTGAGACGCAAGCAGGAGTCTAGAAGAGTGAATCCCATACCAGCCATAACACACGCATACCCCCGCCTGCTCCTTTGGGCCATCTGCCACCCAGCTAACCCGGAACGATCTGCAACGGCAGGCGCGAAGCGAACCGCTAGTAAAGGCGGGGCTGAGGCCGCAGAGAGTCTCGTGAGTCCTCCAGGAACCACGAACCCAGACTCACCACTGCACTCCGGCTTCCTATAGTTGCGTCAACCGACCCTCCTGCCGTACCATCATCATAACAACGCTCCATCTGACCTGTCGCAACTCACCGCCAAGATGCCACGAGACTTGCTAGCAGACAAAAAGACGCTTGATGGCATGCCCGAACTATCAAGAGAGCCTGAGACCGTCGCTAGCCCAGAGTCCGTGGAGCAGCAATCGAGTCTGGTGCCCCATCGCAGTTCCAACATCGCTCAGGAGGGGAGACTCAAGCAGATGGGCGTCCGGCCCTACGCTTCATTGCTGAACATCGACGACCTGGATGATTGCGATTGGCTCGAGCATGCGGCCTTTGATCCGGTTGAAGCTGCATCGCGCGAGAAGGTGAGAACGATTGCTTTCATCGACGTTATCTCGAACATCATGGTCAATGCCTGTATTTTCTGCTCAGTGCCACCATTGGGCTCCGTCAGGCACGAGCCATGCGCTCTTCTCCATAATGATGTTACTCAAACCACCAAGTGCGCACATTGTCTTCTGCCCTGTTTCCTATCCATCGTTTCACGAAACACCAATATACCTCTTACGTCGTTCATCGGGTTCAATTGAGTTTGTTATGCGCTGGTCGTTCGCTCCTTCCCTTTCCTCGCTCATGTGCTGCGCTCTTTCCTTCCGGTCTCTTCAGATTCCGCGCTAACCTACCACAGCTCGAGTACCGTCTGCGGACCTGTGGTGAGCTCTGCAGTGGGCTCTTCTCTTCCGCCTACCCCACCACGTCAGGACCATTAGGCGAGACCATCAAGTTGCACTCCTTCCCATCAATAGACTCAGCAGACACAGACCGGAAGCGGGTGATAATTGGCCACATCATCTCAACCAAAGCAAACTCCCATCTTGTCACCGATGATGCCATGGACTACCCCAAGGATTGGAAAACCAACTACCAACTCACGCCAAATGTAGGCCACAACGAAGACGGTCAGACAGTCTGTCTGCATTCACTATGTGTACATCCAAACTTTGCGCGCAAAGGTCTCGGTTCGATATTACTGCAGAGCTATGTACAGAGGATCAAGGATTCAGGCGTGGGTTCTAGAATAGCGCTCATCTGCAGAGACCGGTATATACCTTTCTATGAGAAAGCGGGATTCAAGAAGATCGGACCCAGCAAGTGCCAATATGGTGGGGGGAACTGGGTAGATATGGTGCTGGACTTTGAAGACAGTGGAGATGATGGTTGGGAGTACTAAGAAGTATGCTCAGATAAAAGCGGGCCTTCTACAGGCTGGCATACAATCACGTCCGTAGATGTTTGAGCGATTCAAGAGCGTGTAGAATGGAACAAAAAGCATGTGCAAGATTTAGATGTTCACGCGCACTGTATTCGCTACACATCTGTCGTTGACTAATCGCCCATTCAGCCTCGCTTATTAAACCAGCCTGCTTAGCTCCTGCCCTCAGGCTTCGTTCAGCCGTAGGCAGCTGCGCCTCAGCCTCGTCTCACTCATCAACCTCGACAGCGTTTCCCTCGCTTCTTTATTCTTTTCCTCCTTCCTCCCTCTTTCTGACTGCATTGATGCGCACCGTGTTGTACTTATTGGCGACCGACCCCACACGTCATTCCCCATCATGTCCACTCTGTACGAAGACACTCCGCTCCACATCGATGCCAGCACGAACATTCGACTGCTTGAGATTATCCAAGCAGACGACGAAATAGCTCCAATAGCCTGCACTCTTCGCGTAATCGCTCTCCGGGAATCGCCCAAATACACCGCGCTTTCGTACGTCTGGGGCCCACCGACACCCGCAAGAGATATTTTGGTCAACGGGAAGCCTTTCAAAGTACGCGAAAACCTTTGGAACTTCCTTCATCAAGCCAGGAAAGATCGGCGGACCTGCGCGTTCTGGATAGATGCTATTTGTATTGATCAAGATAGCAATCCAGAGCGTACTCATCAAGTCTCTATGATGGGGAAAATCTACTCGGAAGCTGAGCTCGTCATAGCTTGGCTTGGAACTGCTACAAGATACTCGGCTCAATGGGAACGCGCCATGAGGACGATACCCGCTTGCAATGACGATGATCATGCGAACTTTAAACGCTGGTACAACGTCTATGGACCTTCGATAATGGAACTTTATGATTCGCCGTACTGGAGTCGGATGTGGATTTTACAAGAATACACTTTGGCACGTCAGATCATTCTGCAGTGTGGCCGTCACAAGACCACTGGTGAATTAGTCTCTTCGCTTTATGAGACCTGGTACGCATATTTCATAAGCTATAGAATCAAGAAGCGGCCAGGTTTCCAAAGGTCACTGGCCATGGGTGTGATAAGTGGTTACGTCAATCTGTTGAGAAGCAGGAACTTTGCGTTCTTCATCACTCAGACACACAGGTTCTCGAGACGGCGTGTTTGCGCGGATCGACGCGACCGTGTATACGCACTATTGGCACTGTGTGATTCGCAGGAGCTTGCAGAGAACTGTATAACGCCTGACTATTCTATATCCTTACTCGAACTATATGCTCGGCTTGTTCGCATGGTTGCCAACGATGAAGGAATAGCAAGTTTGAGATCGGTACTCATACCAATCACATTGCCTGGGGCACTGATGCTTGAAGAAAATGAGCTAGAGGATCTAGATCATGATACCATGGGTATCCTGAAATATCATCGAAAGCAGTATGATGATGAATATGGCGATTGGAGAATTACTTGGAACAATATGAAACGGGGCAAGATGAGATGGTGAATATGCGGCGATTACATTGCTTGCAACAAAAAGGCACAACTCGATATGTACATTCCACACACCAATAACGCTGCTACAAAGCGATGGGCCAACGACCGTTCACGCGTACTCACCCCTTTCCACCCATCCAGGCTGCAGCGCCTTTCCATCAATCTCGCTAAACGGAAATCCACTCTCATACCTCGCATACTCAATCAACTTCATCGTATCCAACTTCGCACCAGCCTCAGTCTGCGCCCACATCGCCACACTCAATACATTCTCCCCCCTCATGTTCAGAATACCCGGAGGAATGGGATAGCGAGTCTGGGGTCCAATGTGGGGTACGTATTTCCCGTACTGGTAGCCGTTGACGAAGAGAAGCATGCGTGCAATGGTACCTTTCGGCGCACCGAGTTCAATGCCGATTGGAACGTCGAGGTCGGAGTCGACGGAGAGGGAAAAGGTGGTTGTGAACCAGCGGATACCGGCGCCTTGGACGCCGTCGGCATTGGGACTGGCGTCTTCCCAAGAAGAGGTGTCGAAACCGGGGAGGTGCCAACCGAGACGTTCGCCGTACAGACCGCCTTCGTTCATTGGACCGCGCACGGGATCTATGTTGCTCTCTCCACCCGCGTTACCTTGGATCTTCCATCGATCGAACGAGATGTTCGTGTTGTTGCCACTGAAGAGCTGGGCACCTAGTATACCGCGAGGATTCTCGGCACCAGCGGGGCCTGTAGAGGTTTGGTCGTGACCAGTGTAGTCGGTTATCACTGTCAAGACGTTCCCATTGTTTTTCAATGTAACGTTCTTGAACGAGAGCAAGGCTGTTGTTGAAGTAAGCGATGCATTACCGGGATGGTAACCGATTGATTGCCCGTTGAGCCAAGCACCCCAGCCAGCCGCGACACCACCTTGAACTGTGATGTTGAGTGATGATGCGCTTTTGCCTGAGAAGTATCCGCGATAGATCTTCGCGCCAGTGTAGTACTTGTAGTCACTGCTGAAGAGTACAGGGAGAGTGAGTGGTTTCACTGGGCTGAGCGTCGTGGTCTTGTTTGCGACAACCCAGTTGCTGTCATCGTATGAAGGTTGGATCTCCGGCGAAGATTCAGCAGCTTTGAAGTTGGCAAGCTCTGGAAGAGTGATCTCGCGTTCTGCGGTTCCAGCGATTTTCGCAGTGAGAGAACCGTAAGGAGTCTTCGTCGTAGCGAGCTCCTTTCCATTCCAGGATATCGTTTCCACATCAGAACCGGCGTATACTTCGATAGTCGTCGCATTTGCATTGTCACCAACAACGGAAACTGTACCGCCTGATACACTGGCAGAGCGGACGAGATATGGCCCGAGCACGAAGATCTGGTGGTCGGGTGTGACGTTGGGGTCATCTGTCGTTGATGGCGCAAAGAAGGTCCATGCAGTCGGTATATCAAGCATATAAGCAAGAACACCGTTGGAGAACTCAACGACTGTCGCACCCTTGCTTTGGGTGTACGAGAAGCTTGAGTAGGTGCCATTGGCCGGCTTACTCGCAAGGTCTGATTCTGCACCGTATGCCTTGAAGGTTACGTTGCCTTGCGATTTGAATGCGAACTCTCCTGTCTGGCCTTCGCGGGTGTAAAATACGAGGACGGGTCGATCAAACAGGCCATAAGTAGCAATCTCGGCTGACGAGTAGAGCAGCGTTTCGTCACCCACAGCGTAGTCGGTAACCACCCATCGACTCTGCCGGCCCGCAAGCTGCATGCTCGGGATCTTGACATCGCCCTCCGATGTCTTGATCGTTATCGAGAAATCGGTAACAGCGCGGGTACGAGTGTTGTTGTTCTCGGCAAGGTAGAATCTCCCCTCCGTATCGCGGCTTTTGAGCTGCCAAGTCCAGATTGCGGAGTTGTCGACCGCGTTTGCGGTGCCGTTGTTCTCCATAAACGTGTTGTGAAGGCCCTTGCTGACACGGGTGAAGAGTGCGAGAAGTTTGTACTGCTTGAACTTGTCGCGGACTTCTCGTGTCTCGCGTAGCGGCGCGTCATAGTCGTAGCTAGTGTATACAACAGGAGCAGCAGAATGGCCCCAGTTCGTGCCTCCGTATGCCATGTACAAGTTCAGAAGGCTAGCTCGCTGTCCGATCAAGCCCTTGTAGAACACATCCGCAAACTCCGGGCTCTGTTCAGCCAGACACTGGTCGAAGAAGTAGCCGCCCCATGGCTGAAACCAGCCACCTTCGAATTCGGGTAGATACTCTGGTTGAGTGGGAGAGACCTCTTGGAACCACTGGTAGTACGTCCTGGGCAGGTTGAATCCAGTGTCGAGGTTCGTACAGCTCATGCCGCCAGGGTAACTATCCAGACCGTAAACGTTGATCGCGCCGCCAACATTGTTGTAGTCAGTGGACCAACTCTTCGACCTGAAGCCCTTCTCGTTGTGTGACAAAGGTACGACGATGCCTGCATCTTTGAAGGCGGACTTCAACTGTTCCATGTAGATGACCAGTGTGTTGTTGGCTTCGTAACGGGTTTGTTGCAGTTCGTTTTCGACTTGCGCTAGGATGACAGGTCCGCCGTTGGTGATCTGGTTTTTTGCGATGATCTCGCCAACTTCCGCTATCCATTCCGACCACGCTTGTCTATATGTCTCATCCGAAGTTCTGTACTTGCCACCACTTCCGTCGCTGGTCCATAGAGCGAAGCCACCCCCATTTGTCTCCGCGTTACAGTATGGACCTGGTCGTGCGATGACGTAAAGTCCGGCTTCCTTGGCCATATCAAACAGGCGCTGGATATCTTTCCCCGGTGTTGTGAAGTCGTATACGCCTTTCGATGCCGAATGGTACGACCAGAAGAAGTAAATTGAAACGGCGTTCATGCCGTTCGCCTTGAACTTCTGAAAGACGTCGAGCCATAGCTCAGGTACTGGGAGGCGAGCATAGTCTGGTAGATGCGAAAGTTGAGTTAGCACTCATCTCATTTACGCTTCATTCATCTCAATCATCAACGTACGGAATTCTCCACTCATGATCATGACGCGCTCGCCATTAACCATGAGCGACCCATTATCCCATTCCACGTCCGTTTGCAGGTCATTATCGGTCGCCAATACACCAAAGAACAGCGAGATCGCGACAGCAAACAAATGAAAGAACCGCATCTTGACTTCCTCGGTGATGAAGAAAAGTCAATGAGACGCGACGCGACTTTTGCTCTACGGCATAGCTCTCGACCTCGCGTGCAGCTAGCCCGTGGACTTCAGCCGCGGCCAAAGATCGCCATCCGGACCTGCGCGTCGCGGAACGATCTCATTGACGGTATAATGTTTGCCATGGAAGAAATGCTCAGCGGGGTAATATGCGAGGTACTAGCGACCCCAGATGTGTGGCGTTTGCGGAGGCGGGTGGAACGTCATTTGCCCGAGATGCCGAGGGCGCGTGAAGGAAGCTTGCGCCAGCGGGAAGGTTACCACAACGGGAAGGGAGGAAGTATATGCACGTCATGGAGGAACATGACATGTACTTTGCATCCTTTGCTGGTGTTTAGTAAACGCCCATAGGTGTTGTCAGGAGACATCGTGAGGTGGCTGGGAATAACGCAGATTCCCAATCTATGGCTGGTGGACGTACTAGCCATTTCCGGCACGCTACTTCACACGATGGAAGAGAGCTTTCCCACACCACTGCGCCGAAGTGGGCTGGAGCAGAGTCAAGCCTTTTAGTTTCCGTTCTTTCCGAGGCTTGTCACGCAACTCTGGCTATGCATTGACATGTTCACGAGGGTACCTTCGAACGACAGGCTTGGAAAAGTGGAAATCGGGCGGGTCCCATTCATTGGAGGATTTTCCGAAACAAATATCCCCTGACCACACCCACGCACTGAACAAGCGTTGCTTCGAGCGAACAAGTCCCTCTCATCTCTTCCTCTTTCTCCCCACTTGGTGGAGGATCTCGAAACAATCCCTCATCTGTTAGTATGGAGAATCTTGAATCGGGAAATTATGATCCCGTCAAGTGTAGATTCGATGTATCAGTAATTGGCTGGTGGCTAAGTCATTCACTCGTGTGTATCATTACTAGGAATTCGTATATATGTGTGGCGTACCAAGCATGTAGGCCAAGCAACCAAGCACTTCACTCGCTCTTTTAAGCCTTTCTTCAAATCAATCATCTTTCACAATGGTCGCCTTGACTCTTGGTATCTTCTTCACGTCGCTGGCGGCGTCCGCTGTGGCAGCCCCAGCCCCGGCCATCACTCCTGCACCCAAGCCCGAAGTCGTGAAACGTGCCTCCAGCTGCACCTTTTCGGGCTCGAACGGAGCTGCTGAGGCTTCTAAGTCGCAGTCATCATGTGCCACCATGGTCCTCTCGGACGTTGCTGTTCCTTCAGGCACTACTCTGGACCTTTCCAGCTTGGCTGACGATACCACCGTCATCTTCGAGGGTACCACAACCTGGGGCTACAAAGAGTGGAAAGGGTAAGCAATATCCAAGTACAAATGTATGACACACGCACTGACTTCATGAACCAAATCTCAGACCTCTCCTTGACATTCGTGGAACCAAAATCACTGTCAAGGGTGCCGAGGGATCCGTCCTCGATGGTGACGGCGCTCGCTGGTGGGACGGTGAGGGTGGTAACGGCGGAAAGACGAAGCCCAAGTTCTTCTCCGCACACAAGCTCACCGACTCCTCCATCACTGGCATTACCGTCAAGAACCCTCCTGTTCAAGTAGTCAGTATCAACGGATGTGACGGTCTCACCATTACCGACATGACCATCGATGCCTCGGAAGGCGACAAGGACGAGCAAGGTCACAACACGGATGGTTTCGACATTGGCTCGAGCAGCAACGTCATCATCGACGGTGCAAAGGTCTACAACCAGGATGATTGTGTTGCCGTGAACTCTGGTACCGTATGTATCCCCTGGGCATTGAAATGAAGATACCCGCTAACAATACGGATAGGATATCACCTTCAAGAACGGTCTCTGCTCTGGTGGACACGGTCTCTCCATCGGCTCTGTCGGTGGTCGTGACGACAACACGGTCGATACGGTTACCTTCTCGAACTCCGAGATCACCAAGTCCGTCAACGGCGTCCGCGTTAAGGCTCGCGCTGGCACGACCGGCAAGATCAACAAGGTCACCTACGAAGACATTACCCTGTCTGAGATCTCCAAGTATGGCGTCCTCATTGAACAGAACTACGACGGTGGTGACCTCCACGGTGACGCTGACACTGGCGTTCCCATTACCGGTTTGACGCTCGACAACGTCACTGGTGATGTCTCCAGCAGTGGCTACGACGTGGTCGTTACCTGCGGAAAGGGCTCCTGCACTGGCTGGACCTGGACAGATGTTTCCGTAACTGGCGGCAAGACCTACGACAAGTGCTCCAACGTACCCAGCGTTACCAAGTGCTCGTAGATGGTAGTTGTAGCCTTTTGTGGTGATGGCTTGAGCCTTTCTCATCTGGGGTGACACACATTTCATTCTCGGTTCTGGCATGTCGTCAGAGCTTCGCAGTCATTCCTTTTGCTGCGCTGTAAATATCCTGTTCTCTTTTGCATCTTTAGAAGACCACAATATACTCTTATTTTGAAACTGTATGTGCGACGAGTACTCCCACGAATAAATGTTTATTTGATTTGATGCAGTGACGACGCGGTGTCGGATTCGTGGGTGTTTGGCCATACGAGACCGTGCTCATGGTTTCCGCTGTCAGCGGTGGAGCCGGGTCTCGTAGAACTGGGCGGATAAGCGGCATGTCGCAAGATTGAATCCCAGCATGACTGAGATCTCTTTCGCACGTTAACCAGCGCAACTAGAATTGGAAAGAACCTTAAGAACATTTCCTGTATCAAATCAAGTTGCCTTGGTTGCATTGGCACACTGGTCTAGATGTTGATGCGCTACGTCATGCCCCCAAGCTTCCAGTCGTGGAGCCGACGCTAGGGCGGCTCGCGGCGGCAGCCACACCAACGCGTGCGCGTTTCCATCCCTTATCACCAACTTGACGCGTTAACGAGACGCGTCAAAATGTACCTCAATTTCATTATCAGCCTGTACGAAACGCTACTTGGCTTCCATCATCTTTATCACACTCCTGAACTTCACCCGGCTAATGCGAATTCGTGTACCTTGCTTCTTCCAAACCTCTCCTCCCAGAGATCTTCTCATTAATCCCATAGCGATGCAGTGCCTCTTCCGAGCCGAAGTACTTCACGGTCTCCGTTACGAGCTTCGCGACTGCCACGACCTCATCTTTTGCATCCGGTGTGACCTCTTGCAATGTTCGACTCAATCTCTTCAGATTCTGGATTTGCAGCTCGATTCCGTCTAGGCTTGAATGAATGATGAAGCTTAAGGTTTCTGTAGGGTCTGGTTCACCGCTGATATTCTAAGTCAGAGAAGTTTCCGTCGACGTCTCGAGAGCACATACCTGTCGTCATCTCCGTCCTCGAATAACGTCTCGTCGTCGATCTCAGGAAGCTTTTTGAACTTCAGATCCTTCGGCTTGGCCTTGAAGCAAGCGTCGTGTAATTCTGCCACCAGATACAACAGTCGGTCTAGGCTTCGCGATGCGGCGTCCACGACTTCTCTCTTATGCTTATCCACCGTAGCCATACCCTCGAGGTTTGAAAGATGAGCCCACACTTGCAGATCGAAAGCAAAAGCTTTAGTGTGTTCTACTATCTTGTCGAACGTGAGATCTTGAGGTTCCGCAGCCTCAACATCCATGTATGGAGCACACGTGCTACTGATCTGGTCCAGTTTGTTTTGTAGCGTCGCATATTGGTACTGAAGTTCCGGCCGTGCAGTGGGTGATCTTGGGCTAGCGCTCGGGCTTCGCTTCACCCTAAAAGCCAGATCGCTTGTGGGCAATGGAGGATTGTCTTGGTGGATTTCCACTTTGATGCTTGGTTTCTTCTGGTGCTGCGGCTTGCCTTCGTACCTTACAGGTAGTTGACTTGGCAGGACTGGCTCGTTGGTCAAGTCGTAGCCGGAAACTGGTATCGCGCTGGGCCGGACCTCCTGAGTGTTATACCGTCGTTCTGACCTTCTGTCCCTTTGACCAGCTTCTGAACTCGATCGCATCCTCCCAGTAGTTTCGAAGACGGGGACGCCGAGTCGGTCAGGCGTTGTAGGAGAGTTAGAAATTCGTGGAGATGAGGCTGTACCATGCCGACTGTCATGATAGCGTTTCATTTCTTGTTCGCGACTCCTTCGATCCCATCTCGCCTTTTCTTCTATGGTATCGACGTAGCCTCCTGAGCGCGATCGAGTATGACTGGGATTCCGATGACGTTCGTCGACTTCTAGGAAGTCGGTTGAAATGGTCGCCATCGCACGGAGTCGCAACTAATGGAGGAACGGAGATGATCAAAAGCTTTTTACGTGGTACGAACAAAGGCAGGCATGTGTGTATAACGAAGAAACCTGCTCTGTGGTATGCATGGAACGTTCTGTCTGGTACTGCGCCCAGTGTCAAGAGAAATTTGTCAGTGGGGTCGAGAACTCAACAGAAATGAAAAGATGTAGGAATGCCACGCTCATATGAACAGTGCGACCCAATTGCCTGATCAGGCAGCTGACTTCAGACGCCTTTGGGGGCCGTTGGGGGCTGAGCACCACCAAACGGTAACGTCATCCCTGTGCCGCTATGCATGGAGCCAATTCCGACCAATGTCACCTCAATACCCCACACCAATGCCGGTAAGCTGATGTTCGCATCTGTTCAGCCGCAATAGTTCGTGGGTCATGAGGCCGCCCATTTAATGTCGAAAATACTTCAGGCTGCCGCCTCTAAAAGATGGCCCAGCCCCCATCCGACCGCGCTGATATCCTGGACTCGCACTACATCTTACACGAAATTGCACCATACAGTTCCTGCGCTCGGTAGCTATTGCGGTTACACGACTCAAAGTTTTCCCGACTGTGCCGCACGCGAGTTTACTGCTCCTTAGCGTCATAGAAGATACATCTCAACCGCATTTTCAACTCGACCCAACACTCCAGCTGGACGAGCCATGGCTGAAGTTCTTGGCGTTATCTCTGGCCTCTATACAGCAGGACAGGCTCTACACACCTTTGCCCTTGAAATCAGACAATGGAGACGACTATCCGAACGACTCTTCGACATCAAAGAAGGGCTTGACTATGCGAAGCTATCTCTAGACAGCTGGCAACAGAAATATGACATCCAAGTGCATCGACCCCATGTTCACACCAGGATCTTGTTTGGAAAAGAAGGGCACGAAAGGATCACGGCCACAATCGGTACTGTGAATGTGATCACCGGAAGTATCAAGAGCGACATCAAACGAGTCAGAGGCCTTGCCCTTAATTTCGAGTCTAGAAGAGGATATTATGGAGAAACTCAGCACTTGAGTAACGAGGATCGGGTCAAGGAGTGTCTTTGGAGAATTCGCCACAACACCACATGGTCGCGCAGATTCGAGTTGAGCGTCTTTGGAAAAGCAAACGATCTGGAAGAGCGTCTCAGGCGATTATACCAAAAGCTTACCATGCTCGAACGTTTTACCGACTTTTACCTCGAGCGAGAGCACGCAGAGATCTTCTCGGAAGTCAAGCGACTCCCTGGACGGCGAGTGATAATCAAGGTCGGAGACGGAAGGACGGATACGATACAGAGCAGGGTTCTGGACGCCGTTCGCGCCCAAAAAGATGCTGAGCGATTACACCGATGCAGCGACTCCAGCCAGAACAATCGACTACATCTCGGTTTATCCATCCCTCGCATTCATAAACGCGACTTCGCGTTCTTGCTCAACATGAACGGGGCGAGCCATGAGATCATCGTCCATCCTGTGACCCTTAAGGCTATCTACGAACCAGCTTTGGTGCCGAAGAATTTCGCTACTGCTGTGTCAAGTCTCATGAACAGGACGCAGGATGACTGCTACATGATACCGCCTTTGTCAACATCAGCAGGCTTCACAGTCAAGAATCCACCAACAAACCTTCTCTCTGACTTGCAGTACAAGGAAGCCCTATCGAGTGTGATTCGCGATCAGAACGTCTACCTCGGCTCACAAACGCTATACTCTCAAGACCAAAATGCGATAGCGACTGGCATCGCCCAAGGCTGTTTCCGATTGATAGGAAGCCAATGGTTGTCGTTCCTCGACTGCTCGAATGTACGCTGGCGGAGAACGAAGGATGGGAAGTGGGCTAGCATGCTGACCGCAGCGCCTGGCTCATCGATGACAACACGTACCCTGAACCAATGCTACCAAATGAATCGCCAAAGGAGAGATGGTCGCGATCTCTCCAAACACATCCAAATCTTCCGCATCGGACTCGTCCTCGCCGAGATAGCACTCAAATCACCATTTTCGTACATCGATTTCGACACCGCGACCCACAAGACACGCTTGTACATCAACGATGGCGAGGAGGTCAGTGCTCACGATGTCGCATCGCAGGTCGAGTTGAGGAGCA
The DNA here is from genome assembly GCA_023758005.1 of Alternaria sp. BMP 0032. Classification (NCBI taxonomy): domain Eukaryota; kingdom Fungi; phylum Ascomycota; class Dothideomycetes; order Pleosporales; family Pleosporaceae; genus Alternaria; species Alternaria sp. BMP 0032. Next base: position 201,065 of record JAFVMD010000023.1, on the reverse strand, counting down.
ACATGTTATTGGGAAACATGGTGTTTTTCTGCCTTAATGTACTGCAAGACAATGATGTTATGGCGGAGAAGAGCATCGAAAGTAGCTATTATCAGGATGTACTCGGGCCGGCGGAAGAGCTGGAAAGGTTCTTTGGAGCTGATAGGCGAAGAGGTGGCTTGAGTCCAGGCTCGAGCCCAATGGGAAGTGGAGCGAACACGCCAAGATCAGCTGGGAGTTCATATGTGTATTGATGTTGCGCTCGCTTTTGCATCGTGTTTTTCTTTTGAGACCTCCGCTCCATAGTGTTATCCGATGTACTTTCCGCGTCATCACATACCATTTTAATGTAACAATATCCTTGAATGACGTTAAAGTATGGAACGAGGAGTACATTCCGATGAACGCAAGCAGCTGAGTAGTGAGCACCAACACTAGTGGTATTCAGCTGCCGAGTAGCGCGGACTTCAAGAATCAACACTGGTCAGCCGTGGCGCCGTAGCTAACACTGGAGAACACAAGATACTAGTGATGACTGAGTAGTGTTTCGAGCGAGGCGCCGTGAATGGGAGATGTAGCTTCCTGTTGAGCAATTGGTGAGACGATCAGAGACAGGTGTGCCAGGCTAAAGCACCGCGTTGAATTTGTACCAAGACGCCTTCGCTATGCATTAGATACCAGGTAAGACATGAGAAACTTCTTCCGCAGACTGTTCGTCTTAGACAGCGAAGCTCTGCTCATCCTTTCTTGGCCCTAGTCCTCTCTTCACACCGTCCTTCAAACTCTCCCAGTTTACACCATCTATCCTGCGTCCGCGTGTGCCCATATCAGACGCAACATCAGCCAGCTTGCCGGTAGCAATCCTGCGCATCATGACCAGATCTTGTGCGCTCTGGAAGGTCCTGCCCCTGCCCTCGGTCAGGAACTTCTCGATGAACTCCTCTTCGTCTTCACTGAACGGCAAGCCCGCCAGCTCAAACGCCTTAGCGTCTCGCGTGTACATCTCGTGTTCGGGGTCCTGAGACCAAGGTTGGTGATCCAGCGTCTGCTCAACGAGGATCTCTAGCAGTGGTCGCTGCTCGTACTCCGGTCTGCTGTGAATCCACTGGTACATCTCCGTAACATTGCGACCTGCAAGGTATTTGGCGAACTCGTCCCTGGTCTTCTGATCCTCCAGCGGCGGCCGTACACAGTTGTAGTATGCTAGTGCCAGTATATCATCTTTTGGATCCCTTGCCATGCCCATGCTGCTCACTTTATCCTGCCCCGTCAAGAGGGTGTACATGATCTCGTCGGGAAAGGTAGGTATTATGCCGGGGTATGTAAGGTGTCCGACGGCGGTCGCGAATTGGAGGTGGTCGAGGAACCAGAGTCCTTCAACGAATGTCCAGAATCGCTTCTCGAGGTGTACGTCTTTCGCGAACGATTCAGCTAGCTCTGTCGCTTCGTGGTGTTGCGCCGATAAATCTTTGAGTAGGTAGAACACAAGACAGTGCTTGTTGTGTAGTGTTGTGTTGGAGGAGATTATGCGCTGATGGAGCTCTTGAAGCTGTTGTGAGCTTTTGGGCGGGTACATCTTGCTTCCTGTACCCAATTAGCATTTGGCGAGGCCCAACACTGTGCGCGACTTACCCTTGATGTTTAGGAGTGTCAGTAACCGTTCGAAGAAGGTGCGCCCACCGAGCGCAGTCCGGTATGATTGGATCTCTTGAACAAGGCCATCGTTGTAGTGAAGATTGCGATATACCGCGTCGAAGTCCTCAATGTCGAGCATGTTTATGGGGGAGCGAGTTTTGCTGGGGTGAAGGTAGTCGGGGTCTGTTGCGCGCGAGGTTCTCGATGGATCATTGGGTCCCGAGGTCGCGCACGTCGATGTTTCCGGCCGCCGCGCGGTCACGTGGACTCTTTGAATGCTTGGCGCCAAGTCCATCACGATGTCAGGAGCGAGGCCACACAGCAGCCAGACGTTCTTGAAGCTCGCAAGTTTGATACTCAATATGTCTGTAATTTCTAAAAACCATAAGGCTTAGCGAGAGTCGTAGGATATCATTGATTGGTTGACGCGCCCAACAGTTCGTTCTGCTGGTTGGCACTACGTCCAGCAGACTGCATGATGATAGCTCTGCAGTATGCGTGCCCAGTCATGCTATACAGAGCGATATCTCGTTGCACAGGGCGTGAGCGTAAGTCTTATGGCAGCATCTAGGTGTCGTCCCCGAGCATATCAGAATGCATGCATGACCAGATCAACAGACGTAAATCGCATGAAGATATCGAGGTAGGTATTGGGGGACTTCATATAAGCCATCGGCGATGATACTGATGAAGGGCATAAGTCTCAAGTGACTGACACGCGTCAATACAAGCCATACACATCATGCCATGGCTGTCGTCCTCTCCCGGTCGATGGATCGTATGACCCGAATTGCAGCATGCATGGTAATGTCTCCTCCTCGGCAATAACAAACAGCGATGTCGGTTCTACGCTTTCCGAAAGTCCGGATGTACTGTATGTAAAGATATGTCAGACACTTGGCGTTCAGTATCAGATGATGAAGAATCACTGTCGAAGAAGGTATAGTTGCGAGGTCCAGGCGAATGGATGCCCGCTGGCCCCACATCTTTCGCATGTTCGCGATTTACACCTCGTAGGATCGGTGACAGATTTGCATCAAGTGCGCTTATTGAGTATTTCGAGCGCTAGGCAGAAACTTGGAGGTCTGAGTCAAAGCCGGGGTCGCAGAGCCCAGTGCTGCCTTCAACGTCGACATTTCTTGATTGTAATGTTGCGTCAGAATGGAAGTGAGGCGATCTTGAATATGCGGATAAATACTCCGAAACGAGTTTTGCGGCTCTAGAACCTTATCTAGTTGCGAAACAATCTTGAACCTTCGGGTTGAGGCACCATGGCATGATGTCTTCTCGTCAAGTTTCTGTCACATTGAGCCACAGGTGTGTCAGCCCGGGACTGGCCGGATGCCAGCAAAACACATGGAAATCGGAGCTTGATCATCTTGCGGTCTGCGCGTGGGATTATATCCGCCTCTAGCGTGCATTGCCAAGAGAAAACAAAGCTTGAGTGGATTAGAGACATGGCGCAGGTGACTATGGTTGATGTAAGCACCAATGATGTCTTTCGTGAGTGTGTAGCTCGGACAAAGCCTGGAGATAGCGGTGGTTGAATTTTTGCAAAATCGCGAAGGAAAACTGGGATATGACAGGCGCGCGGTCTTAGCTTCCGACGTACCCTAGACAGGGTGGTGAAGATCGCATGTGAATCTTCGATTCGAGCGCAAGTCGAGTGTGGGAGGCCGAGACGGATGGTCGTTGTCACCGGAATCCGATGCAGGCGCTTGTATATCCGCCTTGTCGCAGGCATGGCGTGACACACTCACTGAGTCTGCGACGAAGTCAAAGGCGACGAGGCCGTTTCAATTGTCAGGCCAAAGTCGCCGTAGGTTTCAATGTCATGATAAGATAGATGCAGCCACAACCTTAAGGGCCTGTTTAGCGATTATCGTACAAATATTAATATAGAAAAAATATAATTAGACCCTAAAACGTAATTTGTTAGTATCCTACTACCTTTATATTTCTTTATATAATAATTAAGAAATAGGTTTATAAAATAAATATTCTACTACTATAGCTTAATAGAATATTTAGTGCATTTTACTACTATAGTATAATAAAATATTTATAGTATATTCTACTACTATAGTATTTATAGTATACTTAAAGCATTTTACTACTATAGTATAATAGAATATCTAGTGTATTTTACTACTATAGTATTTATAGTATACTTAAAGTATTCTACTACTATAGTATAATAGAATATCTAGTATATTCTACTACTATAGTATTTATAGTATACGTAAAGCATTCTACTACTATAGTATAATAAAAGTATTCTACTACTATAGTATAATAAAAGTATTCTACTACTACTTACCTATTCTAAGTTTATAAGTATTCTACTACTATAGTATAATAAAAGTATTCTACTACTACTTACCTATTTTAAGTTTATAAGTATTCTACTACTATAGTATAATAAAAGTATTTTACTACTACTTACCTATTTTAAGTTTATAAGTATTCTACTACTATAGTATAATAAAAGTATTCTACTACTACTTATAGGCCTAGGCCTTCTTATATTCTACTACTATAGTATAATAAGAGTATTCTACTACTACTTATAAGCCTAGGCCTTCTTATATTCTACTACTACTTACTTATTCTAAGTTTATAAGTATTCTACTACTACTTACCTACTCTAAGTTTATAAGTATTCTACTACTACTTATAAGCTCTTAAGGCCTTTATATATTATACTACTATAGACTTATTATAAGTAAAAAAAAGATAGTAATAGATAAGACTTAAACTTAAATATAAAAAAAATAGTAACTTTGTATATAAGAAATTACCTATCTAGTAGTTAAGTAGGTATCTTAGTTAAGAGCTAGAGGTTACTAGACTAGCAAAGAACTAATATACTAAATAGTAGTACTATATTAGACTATTATTAATAGAGAATAATTAGATTTAAGGCTCTATATAGTATATAAGTATAAGAGAGCTAGTAGAAATATAAAGTTATAATAAGTAGAGACTTTATATTAGTAGCTATAACGCTAGCTTTACTAGTATAGTAATATAGTACGTAGGTATAAAAAGTAGATAATTAATAGAGAGTAAGAAGTAATAAGTAATAAGTAATAAGTAATAAGTAATAAATATACCTTTTTTAAGACTATAATCTTACTTATAGCTATTAAAACTTTAGTCTATAGTAATTCTATATTATATAATACTCTCTATATTAATAATAATAATAGTAGTAACTACTTTAAAATATCTACTTCTAACTTTCTTCTATTTAGCTTTCTATTTAGCACTTTGCGCGCTATAATTTTAGTACTACTACTATAATTTATTACGTAGTAGTAATAGTAGTAATAGTAATAAAATAAGCTCTACTAAAGTAAGTTAAAGTCTAGTATAGTTTAGAAGCGTAGGTAAGTATAGTACTACTATTATTAGAGTTAGTAACTATATACTAATAGTAATATAGCCTACTTTAGAACTTTACTTAGCGCACTTAGCGTATAGTAGCTATACTACTATTAATAATTACGCCTACGCCTATACCTACGCCTACGCCTATTATTTCTACTTCTACCTCTTCTATACTTTTAGTGTATAATAATAATAATAATAATAATAAAAAGATAGAGGTTACACTAAGCTAGGTAGTAATTCTACTTACTCTTATAGGTAACCTTACGTAGTAGTAGTAAGAGTATAGTAGTAAGAGTTAGGTAGGTAGGTAGGTAATAATAGATATAGAATAGCTTACTCTTTTCTCTTTTTTATAAGATATAAGTAAGTAGTACTTATATAGTGCTACTACTATAATATATAGATATTTACTAGCTTTAAAGCGTTTAGCTTCTATATTCTATTCTAGCTATTTAAAGTACTACTTAGAGAAATAACCTAGATATTAGATTAAAGTAGCGTTGTAGATTAGAGTTTAAATACTAACTATAGTAAGAGAGTAGAGTTTAGTTAGTTAGAATTAAAGTTCTTACTATATACTTCTTTCTATATACACTATTCTATACTCTTACTACTTTCTAAACTTCTACTAGTAATTATTAATAGATAAGCTACTAGCTATATTCTAGAAAGAGAAATATAGAGCTAGTAGTCTTCTACTTCTTACTAATAGTAAAGAATTAGAGAAGCTAGATAACTAACTTAGAGTCTTTAGTAGAAAAGTTAGGTAAGAGAGGTATAGTATTAGGCTTCTCTACTTCTTACTAATAGAGAAGAATTAGATAAGCTAGGCTTTTTAGGCTAGCTTTTAATAAAGTATTAAATATAGCTTTAACTTTAATAGAGGCTATAGGCTAACTAGAGTATAATAGTATAGAAACTACTAGTCTAGACGTCTAGCCGCTTTAGTGCATAGTAAGTATTACTAGTAGTAACCTTTAAGTACTAAGAGCTATTATAGCTAATAAGAAAGCTAGTAATATATTTAAAGTAGTACGCCTTTATAGATATATAGTGCTTAAAAACTACTATCTAGAAGTTACGTTCTTAGTATAGAGTTATAGAAGTATAAAGTACCTTTATAGTAGCTAGAGTAGTAGTAGTTCTAGAGGTAAGCCTAAGTTAAGACTATTAGCGTTAGTATAGAGTTATAGAAGTATAAGGTACTCTATAGTAGCTAGAGTAGTAGTAGTTCTAGAGGTAAGCCTAAGTTAACTTATTACTAGCTTTTTAAAGGCTTTAATACTATTATTAGTAATTATCTTATAGAAGCGTAAGATATCTTTATAGTAGTTCTAGAGGCAAGCCTAAGTTAACTTATTACTAGCTTCTTAAAGGCTTTAATGCTATTATTAGTAATTATCTTATAGATTAATAATAGTACTAATAATACTCTTACTAGAGAAGGTAGTAATAATAGAGTACTTGCCTAATTTAGTAGTAGTGCCTTAGTATACTATATTTCTTATAGCTCTCTTACTAAGAACGTAGTATTTAGTATTAGTAATCTTAACTAGAAAGTAGTTAATTATAGAATATATAGTCTTTATAGAGGTGCGTATATTAAAGTTAGGTAGTGTAGGCTTAAAAGAGGCCTAGAGGCTTATAGCTAGCGTGCTTAATAATAGTCTTACGTAGTTTATAGTTATTTATAGAATACTAGTTATAGTAGATATATATAGTAAGATTAATAATTATAAGAGAGTTAGTAATAAAGAAGAGGTAGTTAATAATAGCTTTAGTAGCGCAGCGTATAGACTTAAAAGGCCTAGAGACTTATAGCTAGTATTATTAATAATAATAATTATAAAAGAGTTAGTAATAAAGAGAAGGTAGTTAATAATAGCTTTAGTAGCGCAGCGTATAGGCTTAAAAGACCTAGAGGCTTATAGCTAGCGTTATTAATAATAATAATTATCTAGAAGTTGCGTTCTTAGTATAAAGATATAGAGATAGAAGATACCTTAGTAGTAGTAGTTCTAGAAGTAAGCTAGAGTTAAGGCTATCTAAGAGCCTATAAAGTAGAAAGCGTAGTAAACTTAATAATATAATCTTTAATAACTTTACTAACGCTAGTTATAGGTAGAAGCTAAATAATTAAGAATATAAGCATAGCTAGTTAGACCTTCTTCTTCTATATAAGACTATTAACCTAGATATAGAATCTAAGCTTTAGGTACTATATATTATTATTATAGTCTAAATACTATTAGTATATAATAATAGAGATATAAACGTATAGAACTTATATCTAGCTAGCTAGAGAGAAGTAAGATAATAGTAGAGATCTTAAGACTAGAGATCTTAACTTAAAGATTCTTATAGGTATAAGTTTTTATAGCCTTCTTCTTCTAGTTACTACTAATAATCTTAGTTTTAAAGGTCTTCTAGTTCTATAGACTAGTATTAAGAAATTTAAAAGTCTTCTAGTGCTACTAATAATCTTAGTTTTAAAGGTCTTCTAGTTCTATAAACTAGTGTTAAGAAATTTAAAAGTCTTAGCTAGCGCAGAAGTAGGCTTTATTAGAGTACTAGAAGCTAATAATACTGCTAGACTAGTTCTATAAACTAGTGTTAAGAAATTTAAAAGTCTTAACTAGCGTAGGTATAGGCTTTATTAGAGTGCTAGAAGCTAATAATACTACTAGACTAAGCTAGATAATAGTCTCTTATTTAAGATCTCTAATCTTATACTTTTTTTTTTATAAGATCTTTCTTCTTTAAATACTCTATAAACAATCTATACTCTACTAGAGTACTAAGTAGCTTCTCTATTTAGAGAGAAGTAGCACTAGAAGCTTAAAACTAATATTAAGATAACTTTAAAAGGTAAAGAAGTAGTATAGTAGAGATACTAGTATAGTAGAGAAGGCGTAGATAGTTATAAAGTTAGACGTATAGAGTTACTACAAAGTCTTAAGTAGCTATATAGAGAAACTTTTATTATAAAATAATTAGACTCTATACTACACTAGCTTATAGCTAAAGGCGTACTAGTCTTACTAACTTATTTTACTACTATATAGATAACTACGTTCTTCTATACTATATAGGTTGTTTTTTTCTATATTATTATAGATATTATTATAAAGAGAAACTATAGTAGATAATAGAAATAGTAATTAAAATAATAATTATAGTATTTAACTTAGTGCTTCTATTATTATAATTATTAGAGATTACTTTTTTAATAAAAGTAGAATTTGCTTATATATTAAAGAGAGATATTAGCCTACTAGCTAGGCTTCTCTAGAAGCTCTTCTAAGAGGCTTTATAAGACTATTAGAGTAATAGGTAGAAGTATAATAGACTACTATCTTAGAGCTTAAGAGCGCTATTCTTCTCTCTATCTTTAGTTTCTAGTATCTACCTACTACTATATAGATAGTTAGACTAATAAATAACTTAAGTATTACTAGTAAGATATTAAGAAAAGTAGGCTAGCGCTTATCTTATAGTTTAGGTAGACTAATAAAGTAAGTTTATCTTTACTAGTTTCTAAGTTAGCGCTAGCTTATCTTATAAAGGCGTAAGAGTACTTATTAGTAATAGTTCTAGACTTATAGTTAGGCGTAGATAGTAAGGCTTTATTTATAGATAAGTTAGAGGTATTACTAGTAGAATATTACTAGCGCTATTCTCTATCTTTAGTTTCTAGTACCTATCTACTACTATATTAATAGTTAGACTAATAAATAACTTAGATAGTTTAGTAGAAAATGTCTTTATATTACTATAGACGCTAGAAAGCTAAGAATTACAACGTAAAGAGCTGTATAGGCCTAAGTTCTTATAGATATTACTTTATTACTATAGTCTCTAGAGCTATTAAGCTCTAAAGTACTTTAATTAAGCTAGAAAGTAGTGTTATTACGCTAGCGCTATAGATTAGCGTAGACCTAGAGACTATTAAGCTCTAAGTACTCTAATTAAGCTAGAAAGTAGTATTATTACGCTAGCGCTATAGGTTAGCGTAGACCTAGAGGCTATTAAGCTCTAAGTACTCTAATTAAGCTAGAAAGTAGTGTTATTGCGCTAGCGCTGTATATTAGTAAGATTATTAGGTTTATAAGCTATTTCTTAAGTTGCTTATACTAGTTCTTAAGATTACTATATTAGTTATATTTATAGTTAGGTTATAACTAGCAAGGTTATTATTAGACTTTATAAGTAATTTCTTAAGTTACTTATACTACGTCTTAAGATTACTATATTAGTTATATTTATAGTTAAGTAATAACTATTAAGGTCTATATTATTTACGTCTAGTTCTATTATATTCTAAATACGTAATTATAGATAGTAGTTTTAGCTTTTAAGAATAGTAATATAGGTTTTCTTAGCTAGAAGACGCGTAATTATAGGTAGTAGTTCTAGCTTTTAAGAATAGCGATATAGATCTTCTTAGCTAGAAAACGCGTAATTATAGGTAGTAGTTCTAGCTTTTAAGAGTAGTAATATAAGTTATCTTTTCTATTAAAGTATAATTAGTATTAGACTAAGAGAAGTATATTAGTAATAGGTAGAGTTAAATAGGCTGTAGTAGGCAATTATCTAATAGAGTTTCTAACACTAGTATTACTAGGCTAGGTTAGGCTATAGTAGGTAGTAGTAGAATATATACGCTGTAGTAAGTAATAGAAAGTCTCTATATTACGCAGCGCTAGGCTAATATAAGGTCTAGCTTATAGTAGTAGAATAAATCTATAATAGTTTATAGGTAAAAGTAGTTAGCGTTATAGTAGTAGAATATAAGAAAGCTATAGTAGTAGAATATAAGAAAGCTATAGTAGTAGAATGTAAGAAAGCTATAGTAGTAGAATATAAGAAAGCTATAGTAGTAGAATACTTACTACTTTTTATAATATAATAACTTTAATAATCTAGAGAAGTTACTATAAATAAGAAGAAAGTTCTTTCTTATTTTCTTATTATATATTCTACTACTATTAGTCTCTTATAAGTTATTACTTATATTCTACTACTAGCCTCTTATAAACTATTACTTATATTCTACTACTAGCGTGTTTAAACTATTTCTTATATTCTACTACTATTAGCCTCTTATAAACTATTGCTTATATTCTACTACTAGCGTATTTAAACTATTTCTTATATTCTACTACTATTAGCCTCTTATAAACTATTACTTATATTCTACTACTAGCGTCTTAAAATTACTTCTTATATTCTACTACTATTAGCCTCTTATAAACTATTACTTATATTTTACTACTAGCATCTTAAAATTACTTCTTACATTCTACTACTATCTACCTCTTATAAGTTACTTATTATATTCTACTACTATCTATCTCTTATAAGTTATTACTTATATTCTACTACTAACCTAAAGTTCTACCTATTACATTCTATTACTAACCTAAACTTCTACTTATTATATTCTACTACTAACCTAAACTTCTGCCTATTATATTCTACTACTAATCTAAAGTTCTGTCTCTTACGTAGTATATTAGTTATTTAGATATCTTTACTTAACTAGTAAGATAGAATAAAACTATATAGTTGTAACTTAAAGAATAAAGTAGTTAGTAAGGTAATAGTGTTCTTTATTAGCCTAGTAAAGTATAGAGTCTAATAATAGATACCTCTAGGTTATAAACTTTCTAGAATATAAAAATAAATTCTAGCGCTTTTCTCTACTAATACTATAAGCTATATAAAGAATACCTCTAGTTTTAAATAGTAGCTAAAGAGCAGCACTAAGTAGAGATCTAGAGAATAATTATTAGTTAGACGTATTTTCTCTTATAGCGCTTATCTATATTTAGTATAAAGTAAGGTACTAGATAACTAATAAAAGTAGATAGAGTTAAACTACTATACTTGTAGAAGAAGAGCTAGGTAACTACTTCTACCTATTAAAGATAACTATTACTTAAACCTAAAGTTAATATAAGTAGGCTAGTATAACTAAAGTAAGTAGGCTAGTAAAAAATACTTAAAAGAGTATATATAAAAGATAAGATAGGTAATTAAGAGTATTAGGTATAAGTTAACTAAGTATAAGTCTTATAGAGTCTATTAGCTAGTTATAAGTACTAACTTATAACTCTCTTAGAAGATAATTAGTAGACTTAGTATTATAGTTATATATTATAAGATAATATATAGATAATGTAGAGTGTTTGTATTTCTCTCTTTCTACTAAGTATATAGCTTATTAAGTAGAGGCTTATAGGCTTATTAAGTAAAGGCTTAAAGTTAGCTCTAAGAAGGCTTAAGATTAGGTAAAGTATAATAGAAAGTAGCCTATTTAAGATATATAAGGTAAAGACACTTAAATACTAATAAGATTATAGTAGATAGCTAGTTTTCTATAACTTTATAAGCGCCTAAGAGTTTAGCTTATAAAACTCTACTACTAGTAGCATAAAAGCTAGTACTTTTTATAAACCTAATAGTTAAGATAGACTATATCTACTAAAGTAGGTACTAATAGGCAGAGCTCTAAAAAAGAGTAGTAAAAAGTAGATTTACTCTACGTTAGATTAGAAACTTTATAAAAGATAGTAGTAGTTACTATTACTATTACTAGTATAAAAGTGTAAAGGTAAAAGAAAAAGAGTAGTAGAGAGATAGAGTAGAGAAGAGAGAAGCCTTACTTATATATTACTACTATAGCTAGCGTTAATAGTAGCCTTAGTAGTAAGTAGTAAAAATAAGAGTAGTAAAGATAAGAAATATATAATAAACGTAGTAAAGGTGTTACTACATTAGAAGATATACTATATAATAAGATAGTAGTAGAATATAAAAAGATAGTAAAAAGTAGAGATAGTAGAATATAGAAAGTAACTATAAGACGCTAGTAGTAAAATGTAAGAAGAAAGTAAATACTTTAAGTATAATATATATAAACTCTAGCGCTATAGTTTAGTTAGATATAGAAAACTATTATTACTATACTCTATAGATATATCTATATAGAAGTTACTACTACTAGATACTACTATAAGTAAGAGAGAAAAGTATTAACGTATATTAATTAATATAGACGCTTATAAATAAGACTATAATATCTATCTTAGTATTATTTAGAAGTAAAAGTAGCGTTTATAAAAAACTATGCGTAAGCCTTAGCACTATTATTATTATACTTATTATTACTACCTTAGTTTTTTACTCTTTAAGAACTCTACACTACTATAGACTTACTATATATTATATACTTTTAAATACCTACAACACTTATAAGATATACTCTATACCTCTATACCTACGTAATTTATTTTTTAGTATACCTAAGACTAGGCTTAGATTCTTCTCTACTTTAGTAGAATAAGCTAGTAATAACGCAGTCTAGGTATAGAATCTAAGAAATAGGTTATTTCTATATAAAAAGTACTAAAGACTTCTACTAGCGTATATTATAAGATAGTATATATTAATGTTATACTTACTTAAAGATAGTTACACTAATATCTTATAGAGTTCTACTAGCGTTAGTCTACCTAGCTAGGTTTTCTATAATAACTAGTCTAGAGATAATAACTTACGCAGCACTAGTACTATCTATAGTACTTACCTTAGGCGTAGCATATTTACTAGTATAGTTAGAATATAATAATAATAATAAAGAGAGAGAGAAACCTATCTAGTTTAAGAACTTAGATAGAGACCTTAAAATAGAGAAGATAATAGATATCTCTAATAATAATAATAATAATAGGCCTACGCCTACTTTAATAATAATAACGCTAGTTAGAGATAATTTCTAAGCACTAGTAGGTAAGAATAATTTCTTAGTAGGTAATTCTATAGTATTACTTAAAGTCTAAGGTCTACTACTTCTAGAAGACCTTAGGTCTTATTCTAGTAGCTAGTAAGTAAGTTTAATCTATATTATAGTAACTACTAATATATTTAGTATAGTCTTTAACCTTACTACTATTATTACTAGTAGTCTTATAAGCTACTAATACCTACTTGTCTAAGACTCTATAGAGTTTAAGAAGTAGTTAGTAGTATCTATTTCTAACACGTTACGCTTTATTTAGAATACTTCTATAACTCTAGCGCAAAAGTCTACTAGTATCTATATTCTATATTAGTAGGTTAGAAAGTAGTAGTATAAAGATAGCTAAGCCTTTGCTAACTATAATAGAAAGTAAGACTAGGCTTAGTTTAACTATATTATAAGAATTATAGAAACTAGTTTTAGTAAGATCTTAATAGATAAGATAGCGTGTTTCTACTATCTAGGTAAAGATATTAACTACTGTTGCTATAAGCTAGATATTAGAGGTATTACTATTAGTAATTTTATTATAATCTCTAGTAGTATATACACGCGCTATTAGTATTATAGAAAAGCCTACGTTTATATAGCTTCTTCTATAAAGAATTAAGTAAAGAGAAAAATAACTATCTTTATATTATAAAAGCTATAGATAATATATAGAACTAAGCTTTCTTATTAACTAGTATATTAAAGAGCCTATCTTACTAATCTACCTATTAGTACTTAGTACACGCTACACTTTTTATTATTATACTATTAACTCTCTATAGGTGCTATATCTCTAATACTATTATAGAGGCTTAGAGAGATAACTATCTTTTAAGTTAGTATTCTATTTAATATAGAGTAGATTATGCGCCTTTTTTAGAGCTTTTTAGTTATTTATTCTACTACTATAATCTTTTAGGCCTAGTGCCTTATTAGTTACGTAGACGTAGAATATTCTAGCTAGAGGTACTTAAGAAGCGCTAATAAAAGCTCTATTACTAGTTACTATACTTACTAGTTTAGAGAAGAGGTATAAAGCACGTAGAGTAATAGACAAAACAATAATAATAATAACTTCTAGTAGCTCTACTAGCTTAATATAAGAGAAATGTAAACTACTATAAGTACTAAGACCTTAGTATATATTAACTAGATAGTATTAGGCTAAGTATAATAGGCTAGGTAAACTTAATATATATATACTACTTTATATAGAGTTCTATCTACGCGTAATTATATAGAGTTATACTAAAAGAAAAAGTACTTATCTTAGTAATAATATACTTATTATCTAGCTATATCTCTATAACTATATAGGTGTAGTACTTTAACTTATTATGCTTATCTTTTTATATTTATCTAGATATACACTTATAAGCTATAGCGTCTTTAGACTATAATATACTATCTTTAGCCTTTACTTACGCGCCTTTACACTAGTATATAGGTATACCTAAGTAGTATATAGATAAAATTATTAACTTTAGCTCTTTTATCTTATAAGAAATAAAGAGGTAACCTACTAAGTTCTTCTCTAATAAGAAAATTAATGCTAAAAATAAAAGAAAGAATAAGTAATCTAGTAAGACTAATAGTTAGAGTAAGAGCAAAGCTAGAGATAATAACACTACACTATCTTAAGCACTAAGAGAGAAGTCTTTATTAATAGAAAAGCTTAGAGTAAGTATAGTAATTAGTATAAACTTATAACTACTAACTATAATACTACTAATAAGTATATAGCTATAAATAACAACGTATTAGATAATAGGCTCTTACCTAAGCTATCTAATAAAGAGAACGTGCTAGATAACTATATTAATAACTCTAACGTAACTAAGAATAAGCTATTAGTTAAGCTAGAGAATAAGTAGAAAGATAAGCTAGATATTAAGCTAGAGAATAAGTAGAAAGATAAGCTAGATATTAAGCTAGAGAATAAGCTACCTAAATACCTCTATTATAGTAACTTTCTTATACTAACTTATTTTAGAATACGCTTTGCACAGACTTCTATATCTATAGTATCTACCTCTACTACTATAACTTAAGGCAACTTATTAATACTATATAGTTACTTATTATCTATAGCTTCTACGTCTACTATGTCTATACGTAGTTTTTAGTTTACACCTATATATAAAAATACAGCGCCTATAATCTTCTACTAGCTATAGTATATACCTATATTAACCTAATCTACTACCTTTTTTTAGCGTAATAAGCTATTACTTTATAGAACTACTACGCTATTATATAACTTTAGTAGTAGTAGAGAATTATAGGTAATATAGAACACGTAAGATACTATAATATAAGTAATATAGGTAATATAGGCCTTTAAGAGTTAAGCTTTAGTAAAATAAGTATAGATAGAGAATATAATTAATATTATAATTAAGATATACTATAACACTAGACTTAATAATAATAATACTAAGATTACTACGTAGATAGTAAAGAGGTTAGCTTCTATATATATATTTAAGCTAACTTAGATTTGCGCAAAGATATAAGAGATTAAGTAATATATATATATATAAGTAGAGCTCTTAAATAGTAATAGCAGCGTTTTCTTAGTACTAGATAGTATACGTCTTAACTTTATAGAAGAATAGTAAGACTAGATACCTTCTTATTATAGAACTATTAGTATTTAGTAAAAGAGAAACTCTTACTTTTAAGAGTAGATTAACCTAATTAGAGATATCTATAACTACGTTACTACTATAGAAAACTACGTTAAGGCCTACTATAGTAAAGGCTAGAAGAGAAGAGTAGATTCTTTAGCTACTTAAGAAGTAGATAATATAAATAATAATAATATAGGTACTAATAAGTAAGTAAAGAATAATACTAGTAATAATAGTAATAGAGTATTCTAAGACTAAGACTTCTAGTTATACCTAATTTATATAGATATAGGTTCTTCTAAGAAGACTATAGGCTGCTAGAATAAGATATAATTAGTAGCGCTAGGCCTAGAACACACACTAGAGTTGCTTAGAGTTATTAGTAATACTATCTATACCTATAATTCTGTGTAGCGCTATTAGTAGATAACTAAGTGCCTAGTAGCGTGCTATAATAATAAAAGCCTATAGAAACTATATAGACTAGAGCAATTCTTCTTCTACTATAAGAGAGCTTTTAAATACGCTACCTATAATAAAGCTAACGCTTTAGTTATTATAGCAATCTCTATACTAAAGCTTACTAGGTAGATTAATTATATAAATAACGTTAAATAATACATACTAGTATAATATCTTATCTATATACTATATTATTACGCTAATAGTAGTGTAAAAGTCTAGGTAAAGGCTATACTCTAAAGTGTTAAGCGCCTACTAGACTACTTATAGATAGTTAATTAGAAGGTTACCTTTATCTAAAAGCTAGTTTTCGCTCTATAAGTACTTTAGATAAGTAACTCTCTTTTATACTTATAGAAAGAGCTAGATAATAAAGCTAAAGCTACTATTATAAATAACGTAGTAACGTTTCTCTATATACTTACTTATAACCTAAAGCACGCTACCTACTTTTATAAAGTTAAGCTTCTCTAAGAAGATAGAATACTTTAACTTTACTACCTTAAAGAATAATAAGCGTAAATAGATAAAAGAGAAGATATTAATGTTTCTCTATATATATAGAGATAATAAGAACTTCTATACACTAAGTAATACGTTTCTTACTCTAGCTATAATAATAACTAGATTAAATTTAACCTAGATAATAACTAAATTCTATACTAGATTTCTTCTTTAACTTTAGACAAAGAAAGAACTTTTACTAAAAAGAGAAAGTTAACTAAAAGAATATAAAATTTCTATAACACTCTAATATTAATTTAGTTTATAGAGAATTACCCTCTATTATACTCTAATAAAGAAAGAACCTTAAATAAAGAGAATAAGTTAGCTCTAAGAAAAGATTAAATCTATAAAACTAAGGCGTTAGAGCAGCTTATAGAGAATTAGTAGTATACTTATTTCTATAGTAGCGTTATATTAATTTTCTATATTTTCTCTCTCTCTCTTTATTCTCTATTTACACTTACTTTACTATATCTCTTCTATTTATAAACTTAAAAATAACTCTATATACTTGCCTATATTATATGTCTTTACTAGACGTAGAGTAGAAATAAATAAGCCTACTATAACTTTATTACTACTACTACCTCTATCTATAATAATATAATATATATATTTATAGTAGTATCTACTATATATAAAGCTACTTACGTTCTACTTTTAAGCGTATATAAAGCTACTTACGTTCTACTCTTAAGCGTTAGATAGCTAACTTATACTTCTATATTTAACTAGCAATTATATTCTACTACTAAGACATCTCTCTACTATTCTTAGCAGAACTAGTTATTATAGCCTTCTCTACTAGTTACGCTACTTACTTAGCTTTAACTAGTTTAGAATTATTAAAGAGCTTATTATTAGAGTTTTTCTCTATTTCTTACTTAATCTCTTACTCTAGTATATTATATAGCTACTATCTATTAATAAAGTTATTAATACCTATTAACACTTTTATAAAGAGAATCTACTTCTTAATACTATACTCTAGCCTAGAAAGGCTTTACTAAATACTCTAACACTATTTAAATACGCTTTAAACTTATTTAATAGTTATATAAAGAAAGAAGTGTTAGTAGTTAAATAATTCTTCTTTATTTTAAGCTTCTCTTTTAGTAACTCTACTATTAAACTCTCTTAAGTAATATTAAGTATAAGAATATAGTATTATTATAATAGAGGTAAGAGAGTACCTAGAGTCTATAAGTAGATATTTGCTATAAGGTAGCGTAAGACTATATAGATACACTATATAGTTAAAGATCTTTACGTTATATACCTAGCTCTTCTACCTAGTAAGATAGTACGTAAATATAGAGTTAAAGTTATATATACTAAGAATATTTTATGTATAGTAGTTCTTCTAATACTACTAGGCCTTCTTATTACTAAAGCTCTACTATATAAAAGCGCGTATAAAAGTACTATCTATAGTACTAATATAGTCTAAGAACTATAGATAGTAGCGCGTACTAGGTCTAACCTTATCTAGAGGCGTATAGTTATTACTAGGTAGTTATATAGTTTTTTTAAATAGATAATAAAGCTCTACTAAATACTTATTAATTACGTAGTAGATAGTACTTTTAGAGTAACTCTAGAACTAAGAGCTTAACGCTATAGTTTTCTTATATCTATAATACTTAAGAAATATTATTAACTACTTATCTAAGCGTACTATAGTATTATACTCTTGCTTTAGCTAGCCTATAGTTGTTTTAGCTATACACTACGCGTAAAGTCTCTAGAATACTACTTTATCTATCTATATAGCTACGTAAAACTCTTTATTACTTCTATATATAAGATATATAACGCGTATTTAATAAAATATTAGAAAGAGCTAAAGACTCTAGGTATTATAATTTAGAAAGAGTATTACCTATTCTATAATATCTATAATAGCTATAGCTATTACCTAAAAGGCCTTAACTAATAGACTATAGACTTTAGCATTACGTAGCTTCTACGCGTTATTTTTATTAATATTTATCTCTTCTAGTTATTCTTCTATATTATCTTACTCTAGTAGACTATTAGAGTCTTATAAAATAGAGTTAGACTTAGAGTTAGTATTAAAGTCTACGTTAAAGTTAGAATATAGCTAAGCTATAACGTAAACATAGTAGTAGTATAATATTATTTCTTAGAATCTCTATATATATTATAAGAATATAGATATAAGTAGATAGTAAGCGCTAATAATAATAGCGCTAAGTATACGCGTTACTACTACGCTTCTATTTACGCCTCTACTTTACTTTTTCTTTACTATTAAAGTTAGTAGTAGAATACGTAAAACTAGCTAAATAAATATAGAACTATAGTAGTAGTATAATATACAAGACTAAATAAATATAAATAGACGCTACTATATCTAGAGCGCGTTTTTATTACGTAGACGCTATAAAGACGCCTTTATATCTAGAAAATAGTGCTCTTATTTAGTAGACGTAGCCTCTATATATATTAGTAGTAGTAGTAGTATAATATAGAACTATAATAATAAAAGAACTAGATAGTAATAGTAATATAATATAAGAGCTATATAATAATAAAAGTAGTACTTCTCTACCTACAGCACGCAAACTAGCTATTAAGATTATTACTAATATTCTTCTCTACTTACCTCTACTAAGTCTAGTATAAAAAAGAAAGTTCTAAGTAAGATAGTATATCTAGAAAGAAGCACTAGCCTTTCTTAGCTCTACTACTAGAAGACTCTACTTTCTAGTTTTTTAGATAAAAAGACTAAGTAGTTAGCTATAGCCTTTCTTAGCTCTACTAGTAGTAATAGTACGCTACTATACTCTTACTACTATACTCTTACTACTATACTTTTACTATTCTATATATACTAACTAAGGTAACTACTATTTATTAAGTAATATAGATAAGTAGCTTAGTAGTAGAGCACTATAGATATATATTAGTAGATAGAACTTAACTTAGGTTATTTTACTTTTCTTATATACTTACTATCTAACTATAATACCTATTTATAGAAGTTCTAGGTTTAATCTCTAGTCTATCTATTCTTTCTTTTTACTTT
This sequence comes from Alternaria sp. BMP 0032, assembly GCA_023758005.1. Taxonomy (NCBI): domain Eukaryota; kingdom Fungi; phylum Ascomycota; class Dothideomycetes; order Pleosporales; family Pleosporaceae; genus Alternaria; species Alternaria sp. BMP 0032. Next base: position 181,606 of record JAFVMD010000023.1, on the reverse strand, counting down.
TTTTTTCTTACCTTTTTTTACTTATATAGAGTAGTAGAATATCTTAATTCTAGTAGTAGTAGAATATCTATATTTCTAAGTTAGGTAAGTAGTAGTAGAATATAATAAGAGCTTAAAGGCTTATTAGATAGTTACTATAGTAGTAAAATACCTATAGACCTAGAATAGGTAAGAGGTAGTAAAATATAACACTTTATTTCTATCTATAGTATTATTATACGTCTAAGCTATCTCTATAGATATAGAATAGGTATAAAGTAGTAGAATATAATACCTTATTTTTATTTATAGTATTATTATACGCCTAAGCTATTTCTATAAACGTAGAATAGATATAAAGTAGTAGAATATAACGCCTTATTTCTATCTATAGTATTATTATACGCCTAGGCTATCTTAATAGAAGGCTTCTTAAAGAGAGTATAGTCTAAGTTCTACTAAAGTAGTAGACTTAGTAAGTAGAGAGATATAAAGAAAAGTATATATAAGGTAGTAGAATATAAAGTAGTAGAATATAAAGTAGTAGAATATAAAGCCTTAGAGGCTAGTAAGCTAGTTATTATAGTAGTAGAATATAAGGCCTTAGAGGCTAGTAAGCTAGTTATTATAGTAGTAGAATATAAAGCTACTAGTATATTATAGCTATTAATAAGAGTAAAGAGAAGTATAGCGTTAATAGTACTACTAGTTACTATTAAAGTAGCTTACTACGTAAGTATAGTACTAGCTACTATAGCTATTATTACTTACGCATACTAGAACTATATAAGTAGAGTATTAAGCGTTAGTAGCACTAATAGTATCTACTAAGATAGCTTACTATAAGTAAAGCCTCTAGCGTTAATAGTGCTTACTAAGATAGCTTACTATAAGTAGAGCCTCTAGCGTTAATAGTGTCTACTAAGGTAGCTTACTAAAAGTAGAGTAGAGCCTCTAGCGTTAATAGTACTTACTAAGGTAGCTTACTAAGAGTAGAGTAGAGTATTTAGCGTTAATAGTATCTACTAAAGTAGCTTACTATAAGTAGAGCCTCTAGCGTTATTATCTTATAGTAGAGCTACCTTAGTTCTTATTTACTTAGTAGATTCTAGAGTTACTATAAAATTACTCTACTTTAAGAGAACATTCTACTTTTAAAATAGTAGCTAGTAAGCTAGCGCGTAGTAGTAAAATATATAAAAAGCTTAGAGGCGTATAAGTAGTAGTAGAATATGTAAAGATTAGAGTATATAGATAGTAGTAGAATATATAAAGATTAGAGTATATAAGTAGTAGTAGAATATATAAAAGTTAGAGGCCTATAAGTAGTAGTAAAATATATAAAGGTTAGAGCGTATAAGTAGTAGTAGAATACTCTTATTATAAGTAGTAGTAGAATATAATAAAGTTAAAGTATATAAGTAGTAGTAAAATGTATAGAAAGCTTAAAAGTGTATTAGTAGTAGTAGAATATAAGAAGACTATAAAGGCTAGTAAGCTAGTTTATAGTAGTAGAATACCTATAAATCTAATATAAGTAAGTAGTAGTAAAATATAATAAGGCTTTAGAGCTAGTAGGCTAATTATTATAGTAGTAGAATACTCTTATTATAAGTAGTAGTAGAATATTTTTATTATACTATAGTAGTAGAATACTCTTATTATACTATAGTAGTAGAATACTCTTATTATAAGTAGTAGTAGAATACTTTTATTATAAGTAGTAGTAGAATACTTTATTATAAGTAGTAGTAGAATACTCTTATTATACTATAGTAGTAGAATACTTTTATTATACTATAGTAGTAGAATACTCTTATTATAAGTAGTAGTAGAATGCTTTATTATAAGTAGTAGTAGAATACTTTATTATAAGTAGTAGTAGAATACTTTATTATAAGTAGTAGTAGAATATAGTAAAGCTTTAATTTACTACATATTATATAATAATAACTACCTTTTTAACTAATTTAAGCTATTCTACTACTATTATATACTTATATAGCGCCTAAAAAGTATAGAATAATTTCTAAAATTATATAATAAAATCTTCTACTCTAATTAGACTATAATATAATATATTTTATAGCTTTTAAATATGTTATATTTTATAAAACGTATTCTACTACTATTATATAAATTACTTATTACTAAACGCAGGTATATAATAGGTTGTATAATGTTATATTCTTAGCGTTATATTAAATACAATAATCGCTAAACAGGCCTTAAGACTAACATAGCGAACTTTGCCGGGTGGATTGCTCGCAAAATCCCATTAGCGGTGGCTGACGGAATGGCCCTCTGTCCGTGCTTGCCCGGACCCACGCCGCGCCTGACAATCACATCCGACGTCACAGCCAACGAAGAATGCCATGCGATCGGATGGGTTTCGCAGCTGACAAACTCTTGTCGCAATGACTTGCTCAAACTTCTTGTTCCGAAACTTCCGGAAACAATATAGATGCGAGCTAGGCCCATGGCGCTGGCGGCCACATGCATTGAAACATTTCTTCCTGTTACATCTGCTGTCTCCCTTGAATCCCTCATCTTCTTGTTGCTTTGACAGCGCATCCTGAAGTACTGTAGCCATTCATACGACTGGTCTGCGTCTTGCTATTTCAGTTGTCTGAGCTTTGCGCAATACATTTCACCTGAACAACTCTAATCCTTCTCTGAACACAACATACATGCCGGATCGCAGGAGTTTGACGATAGCCACCGCGGCGCTGCTAATCGGGCTCTTACCGTTGGCAGCTGCGCATGGCGATAGCAAGGAAATGGACATGAGCGCACATGATATGCCGAAGGCGCAACCGCAAGACAATGGCTTTGAAGGTTATTGGAGTTTATCGGAGCATGCTTCGCTTATGTACTGGCACATAGGGCTTGAGATCCTGGCCTGGATTGTCATCTTGCCAATCGCAGTCATGTTTAGCATCGCTCGCTCAAGATATACTCTCCCCTCGCAAATGATCTTCCTCGCCACCAATGCGTTCGCGCTCGTACTCGGCCTCGTATACGACCACAAGACACCGGAGATGTACGCAGGAAATGCACACAGCAAGATGGGATGGGCCATCACCTGGATCGCTTCGGCATGGGTGTTCGTGGCTCTGATCCAGGCCTACGCTGGTAGGTCAGAGTTTCACTCGAAAGCGGACGAATTTGCGGAGCCAATGACGACCGCCAATATGCTCAGATACGAGCGCGTACACGACGAAGAGGCTGTCGCGCCGTCGCGATGGTCAGGGGATTCGGGGCAGGGCACAGAGCGGAACTCGGCTTCTCTGTATGATCCCTCTCAGTCCCCCAGCGTGGAGTCTGAGAACCAGCAATTCGCTCCCCCTCTTCGAAGATCCACACATGACGACGACTCTTTCGGTAACGACGACGACAGCGACGACGAGAAGCGCGGCTTCCTTCGCAACACCTCGGTGGACAATTTCTTCTCTCGCAGCGTGGCGCGCTTCGCAGTTGGTCGGACACTCAAGGCAATTCGCTTCCTCTACGTTGCCATCGAGCGCACAATCTTGGTACAGGGTTTCGCGGCGATTGTAAGTGGCGCCATCGTCTACGGCGGCATCGGAAGAGGAGGAGCGGTTTTCAACGTCCTGGCGCACACAGTAAAAGGAGGGATCTTCTTTCTATACGGCTTCCTTACCTTGGGTCGATGGATGGGTGCATTTGCAGATTTCGGATGGGCCTGGAACGTGAAGCCACCGAAGGAAGTCGTCGGTCGTCGGAGAGCGGCACTACCGTCGGCAGAGTTTACCGAATCCTTCGTCATCTGGCTATACGGCTGCACAAACGTCTTCCTCGAACACCTGGCTGCGTGGGGCGATGCATGGACTGCACAAGATCTGGAACATGTTTCGATTTCGGTGATGTTCTTTGGTGGTGGTTTGGTGAGTAAAGGTCGCTCCTTCCTTTTCTGTGTAATATCGCTGACATTCTTCCTAGTTGGGAATGTGCATCGAATCGACTAAGGTACGCGACCTTCTTAACAGCGGAGTCGTTGCCTCTCAAGCAAGCTCGCTACAAAACGAGTCCTGGAAGCAGCCTAGCCAATATCGCTTTTCGATGAACCCACTCCCGGCCCTAATCATTATGTTACTCGGCAAGATGATGAGCTCTCATCATCAGAGCTCAATGGTCTCGACTATGATCCATACCCAATGGGGCAGCATGTTCATGGCCTTTGCTCTTGCCCGCGGTCTTACCTACATCACCCTATACATCTCACCGCCGACTTCGTTTCTGCCATCCCGGCCGCCTACGGAAATCGTCACCGCATTTTGTCTGATATCGGGTGGTATCACCTTCATGGTCAGCAACAAGGACACGGTCGCAGCTCTGGAATCGTACAACCTCGACGCTATGTTCATCTTCACGGTTGTCATGGGCCTTACCGCGCTGCTCATGGCTTGGACGACTGTAGTGATCGCTATCAAGGGATGGGCTCTACGCAAGGAGAGCAGCAGCCAGTACGCAAAGGGTCTTGCTGGAGTATTGGCGTAGGCGACATTTTTACGAGATACCCTTGATCGATCGACCGGTCACGATTTTCTTATCTAGGAAGTGGAACTTCCACTTGATACCCTATATTTCCTCTTTATGACTTTGACGCTTTATTTTTTTGGTTTAATGGGTTTGGTCGCAGTATACCCCTTTCTTAAGGAAGACGACAGCGTGGATAGCTGCACCTAATACCTGTTTTTTTCTAGACCGGTGGTAATGAAGGTCATCTTGGATTAATGAGCTTCTTAGGACGAAGGGATCATGGTAGTAATAGACGGATGGTGACTCTGGAAGTTAATACTAGGTTGCACCACAGTTAGCAATGTAGCCATGCAACCCCTACACGATGTGGGATAATAGAACATTCATAGAACAAGCTTCCTCATTGCCATGAACATTGTACTCAGCGAGACATCACCATAGATTTGTCCGACGTTCTCAACGTGCTCCGCGACCACGTCCAGCGACACCTCTTGCTATGCCTGTACCACCCCTGGTTCCTCTAGGTGCACCGCCGCGTGTAGGTATACCACCCCGTCCGCCTGCTCGTGGTATTCCCCCTCTTCCTCTAGGTACGCCACTTGTTCTCGTAGCCGGTGCTGGCGTTTGTGGGTTCTGGAATTTGGAGTGGATTTTGCTACTCGGCGGGTTGTCGACGAATGAAGTGTCGGTCGTTAAGAACGTGGCTTCCATATCTTCTGGGCCTTGAGAGCGATTCAGGTTTGCGGCACCTTGGTCAGGTTGGTTCTGTGGGCGCTTGAAGGATTCTGGAACAGGAGCCTAGTGACGAGTCAGTACCATCCCGCGTTCTCTCTCCTCTGTATCTTCTCTTCAGTCTCCCATCACTCACCTCCGGGAAGTCTACGCAGAAAGCATTCATGTTCATTCCATACAGAAACCCCGCAAAACTCTCTGAGAAACGTGCCAGGCTCTCGTGCATAAGTTGCAATTGCAAGAAGTTTTGCTCAAGGTCTGCCATGGCGTCGCTCAACTCGGCGAATCCATCCTGTAAGCCTTCAAGCGCGTTGCCAGATGCCGAAGCAGCGCGACCGCGTTGGGATGAGTCGCGTAATGAGGAGCGGGAAGACGGGCGGAGGGGCGTGGTCGGACGTGATCGTGGTGATTTGCTGCGTGTGCGCCGGTACGAGGGTGTTGTTGTGGGTGTTGTGGACGCCATGTTTGCACGGTGGTAGATGTATCTCCTTGTAACTCTGGTAGCACAGTCGCGCAATTGCAGTCTGGTACTGTGACGCCTCTGAGATCTTGAAACGCGGTCCTAGTTCGGGAGCTTGATACGAAGTAAACAGTACCCCACACGCAGGGCAATCGCGCTAAGACCAATTGGTCGATGATGCCATTGTTCTTGCTTCCAAAAGTACGCCTCTCTGTATGTCTCCGGATACTTTGTGTTCAGCAAACTATCACAAGACGCACTTGCCCGCAGCTTGCTCTAAGGCGTCCCGCTGCTGCATTCTGTACGTAGATCGCGGCTACATATTCGTCCGACGTATCCGGAAAGCTCTGCCGACGTCACACTAAGCAGACGCGAGCAGTTGCCATAACGAGGCTCAGCTCAGCGACCTGACACTTTTCCATGTTGCCTCGCGCACAGCCCCTACGACGACTTCTGCACACCTCTACACCCAAGCGTCCACTATCTGTGTATAACCCAAAGCATCGCGGCGCCCCACCTGCCCCCTATAGCTCTACGAATCCGGTCACACGCGCAAACCTACTACATCACAGTCGGCGAAGCACGGCACCGGCACCTCACAAGACAAGCGGACTCAACCTGTGGACTGTAGGAATAGTCGCTGGCATTGCAATTGGCGGCGTGCTACTCGTCCCCTTCGTACAGAGCTCTTCAGAGCCCAAGACAGCCAGGAAATCCACCCCGACTCATTTCAACACCGCAGACCTCACAGACTCTTACCTCGTCATGGCACCAAACACCCCCGCCGGGCGACCGGGAACCCTCACACCCGAAGAAGACAAGAAGCTGCGCGAGCTATGGGGGATCGTTATGAAGGTTTTCGGCGTGGAAGCGGGGTCGGAAGCTGCGAGCACGGTCGATGAGGTCGCATCACCGACCACAAGTGAGGCGGCAGCGGACGGCAAGAAGGACAAGAAGAAGAGCCGATTGAACGTGTTCAAGAGGAATAAGGGCGAGAAGGGCGCAGACGACAAGGCGTCGACTGCTTCGACAGGCTCGACCCCGTCAGACATTAGCAGGCTGTCGATATCCGCCGATGACGACAAGTTCGGCCAGACCGCAGAGTTCAAGGCAGCGATCGCCAACATTCCCCCAGAGGAGCTGCGAAGGACCTTCTGGATGATGGTCAAGCACGACCACCCCGATGCTCTCCTTCTCCGATTCCTCCGCGCACGGAAATGGGACGTGGAGAAGGCGCTAGTCATGATGATCTCTACCATGCAGTGGAGGTTGAACGAGATGCATGTCGACGACGACATCATGAAGAACGGAGAGCTCGCCGCTGCGCAAACTACCAGCGACGATGCTAAGACAAAGAAGAACGCGGAGGACTTCCTGACACAGCTGCGCATGGGCAAGAGCTATCTACACGGATTGGACATTGAAGGAAGGCCGATGTGTTTTGTTCGCGCGAGGTTACACAAAGCCGGCGAGCAGACGGAGGAAAGTCTGGAAAGATTCACCGTCTACACTATTGAGACCGCACGCATGCTGTTGAGGCCTCCGATTGACACAGCCGTAAGTCTATTCTCTTCTCCGGATTGTGTGCAATGATTAACCGAATACAGACTATCGTCTTCGATATGACCGACTTCTCCATGGCCAACATGGACTACACGCCGGTAAAGTTCATGATCAAGTGCTTCGAGGCCAACTACCCCGAATCGCTTGGCACCGTTCTCGTCTACCGAGCGCCCTGGGTCTTCAACGCTGTGTGGAGTATCGTCAAAGGCTGGTTGGACCCCGTCGTTGCCGGCAAGGTGCACTTTGCAAAGACGATCGACGATCTCAGCAACTACATCCCAAAGTCGCAGATTCCAACTGAACTAGGTGGAGAGGAGAAGTGGGAGTACAAGTTCCCAGAGCCCGTGCCAGGTGAGAACGACAAGATGGCCGAAGAGAAGCCAAAGCAGGAGCTGCAAAGCGAGAGGCAACAGATCGTCGACAATTACGAGACTTCCGTGCTGGAGTGGGTACACACCGGTGAGGGTGCGCCAGCGGACGAGAAGAGGAAAGAAAGGGATAGCATTGCCGAACAGCTGAGGCAGAACTACTGGAAGCTGGACCCGTATGTTCGAGCTCGCTCACTGTACGACCGTATGGGTGTCCTCCAGAGCGAGGGCAAACTAGACTTCTACGGCCAAACCCCAGCGCCCGCCGCAGCCGCAGCGCCAAAAGCAACAGAAACCAGCGCCGACGATCTCGACTAGGACTCGAAAGCCCAGCTACTCCGGCGGTACAGCACCTTCAACACTTTGGCCGACGCTTCGAAACAACCATAATCCCTTTCCCCTTCGTGGCATTCACTATGTTGGTTTGGTAAACGGCCGGTTTAGCACACCATCGCTCTAATGTGTAGTCCTGAAAACAAACTCTCTGTATAGAACTCCACATCCCATCCCCTTTGATAGCCTTCGTCTCGTAAAGTTGCAGTTAACCCCTACCTAATAATATCTACCATTCGCCTTGTACCAACCAAGTACTAAAACCCCCACACCGCCGCCTGCTTTTGCCTTCCCCCTTCTTCCTTGACCGCCTCACTACGTTTCAATCCTCTCCGGTGAAATGCGCGCCCCATACTACGGGGCTTCCCTGCGTGTGCACTGTTCATTCGATGACGGCCCAAACTTCCGATCGCGACTCGATGCACTAGCACGACTGACGTCATGTTCCTGCATCGGAATAAACGTGACGCTTACTTCTTCTGCTTGCCCTTGGGACTCTCGGTATGTGCTTTTTCTCCTTTTTCCGGCTCGGCTCCTGGGCCTGAGCTAGAGGGTTAGTCGGGCGGTTGCAGGTTCCGTGGTGCTGCTAGCACGGTTGTGATGGGCCAGGCTTTATCGCAACGTCGCGGTGTTTTTGGCTGGGTGCGCTGCGCTGCTGTGGGTGGCTCCGGGGGGAAAGAGCTCAGGCTCGTTCCGGATAGGTGCCGTGGAGATCTTCGTAGATCTACGTCTTAGAACTGGGAATGTTATGGTGTTGATGTTTCGCTTGGGATGGAAACGTTACTGTTGGTGTTTAAGATTGGACGCGCGCTTGTGAAGTTGGTGTCGTGACATACGGCGCTCAAATTCGATAGTTTGAAGTTTGGTGTGGTGCTGAGGCGTGACAACTGAACACAAATAACGGCATGAGTAAGCGTGCGCGTGAAGGTGAGACCTGATCCTATGCATAATATTCGTACTGTAGATTTACATGCTATACAAACGCTCTATGAGGTGACTTTAAGATCTCTGCCTTCTCTCGTCCGATGGCTCTCGTGGTTGGCCACTTCGTCCAGTTTGGTGGACATTTCATTGGCATCCTCTAAGCCCGTGTCTATCGGTCCCGCTGCTTCGTCGACTTGCTCCAGGGGGACATTCGTACCCATCCGTCCTACAGATCTGCGTTCGGGTCTCACGCTTTCTGCACTCTTGGCATCCACATCTGTGCTGGTTAATGTCAAGCCTTGTGCTGGGCGGTAGGTGATGCGGCCTTCAGCGGCGGCCGCAAGCCGTTGCTTTTGGCCGGTTTCTCCGGCACGACCTAGGACGCCAGCGATGACTTGTATGCAGCGTAGACTGTGATGTGTTAGCCTGAAACAGTAGCCGCTGGTGGGAGATGTTTTACCTGTCGTCGTTGGCAGGGATGGGGTACGTGACCCAGGTGGGGTCCGCGTTGGTGTCAATGACGCCGATGGTGGGAATGTTGTTCAGCGCACACTCGTGCAGCAGGACGTAGTTCTCGAGGGGATTCATGCAGACGACCAGGTCGGGCCGGAGGACAGATCGGTCGAAGAGCTGCTCTTCGAAGCCGGAGACCTCCTCGTCGAACTCATTCACGACCTTGGTCTTGCACCTGCCGAGAATTTGCTGGCCGTTGGTGATGCTTCCTGGGATCCAGCGCTCGAACAGGTGGTATCCTTTGGCTAGCTCCGCAGCGCGTGCTACTGCCCTATCCTGCCCGTCGCGCGTGCCCACGAACAAGATCATGCCTCCCCGCCGCGCAACTTCCTGCACGACCTTGGCGGACCGCCGCAAGTGGGCTGCAGTGACTTCGAGCGAGATGATGTGGACGCCTTGCCGTATGCCGTGGATGTAGCGTGCGTTTGCGGGGTTCCATAGGGAAGTGACATGGCCTTGGTGGGCCTCGGAGGCGAGGAGCAGTTCGAGGGTCACGTCGGCGGGCGATGGGGGGTGGTTCAGGAGGGAGTGCGGTTGGTAGTGCGGCTCGATCTGAGTTCCTAGATGTCCCATCTGCTTGGCTACGGATCGTCAGCAGGGTGGAGTCAGGATGGGGCGGCGGTCGTACACTGCTGCTTGTACATGTAGTACTGCTCAGCGACATCGTCGGAGGCGGACTCGGAGGTGCCATGGGTCTCGGGGTCGACGGAGGGGATGGGCTGCTGGAGGTGGGTGTTGAGCTGGGCCTCTATCGACTGGATCTGCTTGAGACTGTTGTCGGTAGCGGCCTCGATCGACTCGGTCTCGGTGGAGAGAAATCGCTGCAGCGGGCGGAGCGGCTGGCGGGAGTGTCGTGCGAGCGCCCGGGGGGCTATCGATGGTGTTAGTATGTGCAGTCATGTCCAATTGACGTCTCCTACCACTGCGCGCTGCGATGCTCCTCAGTATCATTTTGCCGTCGCGTGCAGTCGGCGCTGTCGCTCCAAAAACTCTCGAGCCGGGGCATGCCAAGCACCCGCCAAGCTAGCCCGATTGGGCCACCCTGCAGGCCAGCCCATCCTCCAGTGTCAGACCGATAACGAGCCTCAGGCGATTGCCGTCATTGTCAGATCATGTGTGCCAGTCAGGACCGCAGCGAGGGGGGCTGCGTGCATCGGTCCCACCGGTAGGGCAGAGCATGGCAAAGTGCAAAATACCATAGCTGGTCCCTGCTTGCAGAGTCGCTCGCCTCTTGCTTATCCCATGCCGCTCCGCCTGTGCTCAGAGAGTGCTTGTGCCCGGGCTGCCCCCGATAATTGCTCGCGTGAAGCCACTGACATGCTTCCGTCATCTTCTGCAGCTATCCCGCACGCGGCCTTTTGGCTTGGCACCTAGCGCATTCCACTGACGCTACACATGCTCGCTCTTCGCATCCCAACTTCACCCGCCCAATCTGCCCCAGACGACTCCCCGTCCTGCTGCACTGCACCCAGGCCGAGGAGCCCCCCCCCCCATCTGTCGCCGCCCCCGGATGTCGCTTGTCAGACGCTGCACGCCCCGCCGCCGCGACTCCAACATCACCAGCGAGACAAGCGATAGCGCACCACCGCCGTGCCCTCGGGCGCCGCCCACACCCGTGGATGCCTACAACCCCGTGCCGGACGACACTGCCTGCTCCTGCCGCTCTTGAGCCCGTAGCGCCCTAGCCGCCACCATGAATGGCTACCCATATCCCACCCGGCCCTTCAACCCGGCCGCCAATGGGAACATGATGATGAATATGAATGGGGACGGCATGAACGGCTTCAACATGGTCGAGGGCCAGTCGCTGGACTCCATCGTCGCGCAGAACGACAAGGACAACCGCCGCCGGAGTATGCCCGTATACGCTAGAGGGCCCCAACAACAGCAGCAGCAACAACAACAAATGAACCTGGGCAGCCCCGACACGCGCAGGCTGAGCATGATGAATTTCGGTGATCCCAATGGCGGAGACATGGACGATTTCCAATTCGACATGTCAACCGCTGCCATGGACAACATGATGCGCAACAACACCGCTTTTCCGCGCACCACGGCCGACATCCAGAGTGACCAAATGCCGGCTGCCGACCTCAACATCAACACACAGTTCCAAGGCCAGGCTTCTCCCTTTCCGACCATGGGCGGTCCTGGCTCTGCCTACGCCTCGCCCATGCACCAGAAGAACTCCCTCGACCTGGACATGGGATCGTATCAGAACGGCATGAACATGCCCTTGGACATGGACGATTCGATGGCCATGACACCCATGGACATGAACATGTTCCCAGGCAGCCAATTTAACACACCCATGCTGGACTCGCCCATCCAGCAGGACTTTGTAGGACCAGTGCCCGCTGCTCCCCAAGGAGACAATACTCCGTCAGGCCAGACCCAAGACCAGTTCAAACGTCCGTCCCTAAACAATACACCAGAAGTCAAGTCCGGCAGATCCAGCTTCCTCAGTCGGTCGACCAGCCAGGACCAGTCCAGCATGCGGTCCCACTCCCGGCCCCAAAGTGAACACCATTCTTCCAACAGTGTTCCAACGCGCATGACCCTGGCCTCACTGCAGAACCAACAACCCGTCGCACAGGACCCTGCTCAAGATCTGTCTAAAGAGGTCATGAAGAAGCAACTCGCAGACTTCAAGATTCCGTGGCAGGCGCCCACCGGCGGGTTCCCGTCAACCAAAGCGAACAACCCACACATGAAGACGCAGTTCAAAAATGCGTACTCGTCGACCGGATTTGACATGCTCGGAGTGCTGGTACGTATCGACACAGTGTACTGAGATTGACATACTGATATGCCAATAGATGCGCGTAGCTACTCGACCTGAACCCCAGATCGACATCGGCTCCGTTGATCTTTCGTGCGCTTTCGTCGTTTGCGATGCCGAGCTGGACGACATTCCCATTGTTTACTGCTCTGAGAACTTCGAACGACTGACCGGCTACACGAGACATATGATCCTCGGGCGGAATTGCCGTTTCTTACAAGCACCTGACGGCAAGGTAGAATCGGGTATCAAACGCAACTACGTTGACGATGATTCGGTATACTATCTCAAGAACATGATCGAGAGTCGTGCCGAGGCGCAGATCAGCTTGATCAATTACCGAAGAGGCGGCCAGCCGTTCATGAACCTGCTCACTATGATCCCTATCGCTTGGGAGCCTGGCGGCAAGATGAAATTCTTCGTTGGTTTCCAGGTCGATCTAGTCGAGCAGCCTGGAGCCATGACGAACAAGAACTCAGGTGGGCTTCCGCATCTAACACAACACCTCGTGTGTGAGCTGATCATGTTATAGACGGTTCGTACCGAGTCAACTACCAACGCGGAATGTCGATGCCCAGTTACGTTTTCAGCGACCACCACAAGCCACAAGCAGCCGAGCAAGGTCAGACCATTTCCAAGGATGAGGTGTCCAACGTGCTCGCTGCATACAGCGGTAGCGGTGACTCGGAGATGACCAGACGTATCTGGGACAAGGTCCTGCTTGAGAACAGCGACGACGTCGTCCATGTCTTGTCGCTGAAGGGACTCTTCTTATACCTGTCACCGGCCAGCAACAGGATACTAGAGTACGACCCAAGTGAGCTTGTTGGGACTGCCCTGTCTTCTGTCTGCCATCCTAGCGACATCGTCCCGGTTACACGAGAGTTAAAGGAAACCACAAACGGCGCATCGGTCAATGTCGTGTTTAGGATACGGCGAAAGAAGAGCGGCTACATGTGGTTCGAAGGTCACGGTTCCCTTCACACGGAGCAAGGCAAGGGCCGGAAATGCATCATCCTTGTGGGTCGCGAGCGCCCAGTCTATACTCTCAGCAAGGCTATCGTACGCGAATCCGGAGGCGTTGGTGACAACGAACTTTGGACCAAAATGTCTACGTCAGGCATGTTCTTGTACGTCTCGTCCAACGTACGTCAGTTACTCGACAAGCAACCCGAGGAGCTTGTGGGCACAAGCATACAATCTCTTATGCGCCAAGAGTCTAAGATCCAGTTCGGCCGTATCCTTGAGCTTGCCAGAGGTGGCAGGAAAGGTGAAGTCAAGCACGAAATGATCAACAAGCGTGGCCAGGTCCTCCAGGCTTTCACAACCATCTACCCCGGAGATGCAATCGAGGGCCAGAAACCCACCTTTGTCGTTGGTCAAACGCGACTTCTCAAGTATTCGCGAAATAGCAATGCTGGCCGCCCATCGATGTACACGAACACCAAGCATGAACGCGACTCTCATAACTCTGTACACACGCAGATGTCAGGAGCAGCATCGCCCGCCGCAGGATCTCTGACCGGCCACACCGGGTCAAATACGCCAAACACATCAAACACAAATCCTCTTTTCATCACTACCGAGGAATCGCCTGCGACGTTTGCTGGCCACAACGGTCTACAGCTTGGACACCAGGATCAAAGTCTTGCTTCAGACGATAACGTGTTCGACGAACTGAAGACGACACGAAGCACAAGCTGGCAATACGAGCTCCGACAAATGGAAAAGCGAAACCGATACCTGGCCGAAGAGGTTCAGAGCTTATTGGCAGCCAAAAAGAAGAGGAAGCGCAGAAAGGGCGCAGGTCAGATGCAGAAGGACTGTGCGAATTGCCATACAAGAACAACACCCGAGTGGCGGCGAGGTCCATCGGGCAACCGCGACTTGTGCAACTCGTGCGGACTACGGTGGGCTAAACAGGTAAGTTAATCTTCTCACATCTAGTCCACATAATCAAACTAACAGGGACACTCACAGCAAGGACGAGTGTCACCTAGAACGTCGTCTGCGGCCAGTGACAAGAGCAAAAAGAGTGCTTCGCCACGCCACTTTCCTACAAGCCACTCAAGTCATCAGACTATTCTTCCTCATGCGAAGACGGAGAGCGGACAACAGTCTACTATCCCTTCGCCAATGGCCACTTCCACCAAACGTTCGCCGCAACAAGGTAGCATCAGCGAGTCGCATGCTGCAAAGGCGCCACGTATAGAAGTTGCTGCTTCACAGGGCTTCATTCCCCCACCGTCGATCGATGAAGTGACGGAGCCGGAATCATAAGCACGACGGATCTGAACGTCGTCTTCTTACTTCTTCTTCGCGGTTTCTCTCTCCTGTTTCGTGTCATTCTCCGCTTTGGTCAAACGATACCCCATTACTTATATTCACTTTAACGAACTTCACATTCGCTTGCTCGAAGCGAGCTTCTCATGGGGGAGTTTTTAGACTCACATCCTTTTTCCTTCTATATCCGTTTGATGTTTTACGACTTGGGTCAACAACGTGGGGAAGGTTTGGCGTGTGGTCGAGCTATTCGACTGCGGGTTTCACAAATTGGAGGCTGAGAGATGAGGCGCAATATGCATGTACATGTCTTGGGCACACTTTATCAGGTGTCTTCTTATTCTGTTGTATATATCAACGACGTTTGGCAACGGTACGGGATGGCTTATCAGGATCGCGTGGGGCGCACGCGTACGGACGATATCACTCATCAATCAATCAATCATATATGTCGCATCAGATCAGATCATGTCAAAATGAATAGTGGAACGCGATTGCATGACCTGGCTGAAGCGTCATGGCGAACCCCAACGTTGCCCTTGACCCATTAATTCTTTCGCATCTCTCCCCCACCCGCACATCTCGTCGATTCGCTTGTTTGCTCGCTCGCCTACGATTCGAGTCGAAGCGAAGTGACGCGACGCGACCATCCATCCCCGCCGCAATTGTGGCGTCGAGTGGCCTCACTTGTCATACGTCAAGTCAGATCATAACATCAACCGCTAACTAGGATAACAAGGCCCTTTTGCCCATATCTAGTGCGTAATCCTAGCATGTTTGCACGGCTGTTTGTTTGTACGAGGCGCACCGCAACTGCGCGGCTTCCAAGGTTGGCAGCGAACACGAAGTACGATAAGACAACGGGCATCCCAAGTCCAACCTACGACGCTGATGTCGGCCTTGTCCTCGCTTGGAGTCTGACAACCTGCGACAGGCGCGTGGGACATTGACAAGGTCGGGGAGGGTGTGTTGGATGTAGCCCTAGAATGCGCGTGATGTGGCGCTAGAACGCTGCATGTGTTCCACGGAAGCAGGAAGAGGAACACAACCGAACAGGGGGTTTGGCAGGAAGGAAGCTGGGCAGCATGCAGGTTCCCGGACAGTTAGCCCCGGCATCACTGGGTTTAGTTCCAAGTCTCTTGGACACATGGCAGATTACGTTCCATGGATAGCATCTAGATTTGGGGGGCCTAGGGAAAACGCCATGCCGAGTAACTCGTTGGGTATTCTCTGAGCCTAACCTAGATCTTGTGAGGAGTCGTTGGGTTGGGTATTGCGAGAACGGTAGTTGGAGGTGGGAAAAACTTCGTGTGCCTCGGCATCGAGACCCGTGGCCATGAGCTCCAATGACGAAAGCTCAAAGTTCAACATGGCAAATAAACTTTGGTCCATCGCACGTTGTTACCCACATGGCTTGGGCTCTGGCAGACTGCCTCCCTCGTTCCCCCCTCCCCAAGCCCGCTCCAGCCTCCCAATCAAACAAGTGGGGCCGTCTTCCGGGCTTGATCCTTTGGATCCTTCGATCCCCTGCGGCCTGAGCGTTCTGGCAGCGCCTTATCTGGGCTCTGATGTCTGTGGGTTTTCCTTGGTGCGTGCCATGACATGTCGAAGCGGCGCGCGCGATGCAAGGGTACAAGGGTCTGTGGCCCTCTTTCGCACCGAAACTTTGCGCGCGCAGCAGAGCCGATGGGGGACATGGTCCCCGGATACTTGCACGCAAAAGAGGTAACGGGCTGGGCTTTTGGAAGCGATCTTCGTCCTTCATTTCTTTTTTTCACTTAGTCCTAGGCTGGGTTGAGCTTCATGCCTGATTCATTTCTAACGCTGTGCGGCTTTGGATAGTACTAGGGACCGTTCCGTTCTGCTGGGGGCACTGTTCGCTTCATTAATTTGTTGGTTGGCTTTCCGGTATTACACATACGAGAGGAACGCCTGCGTTGCGCTGCCTCTGCCTTTTTGTACTTTTGCATTTCCTGGTTCTTCGTTTGTCTGGACCGCTGCGACGATAACGCGAACTTGCGAAGCCTACGCGCGATATCTTTTCTTGTTTCTATTGTCGTGGGTTTACTTTTGGTCGGACCTCAGCCAAAGTCGTGACCTATTCCGACGACACATTCCGAACGCGAATTGCAGGACCATACATATCTGCGCGGGAACTTGGAAGGATTGCGTTTGCGTGGAACCACGGGACACGAGAAAAGGGAGTGCTTGGTTCGGAAGGACGGTTTGCGACAAGCGCACCCACGAGAGTTGACGACTCGAAACGGATCCGGTTACGACACCAATACCGCCTGAACGGGAGCGCATACACGTCACAAGAATTACAATCGCAGACACAGAATCAAGCGCAAGAGAAGGACACAATGGACGAGAACAACAGAATCACGATTACAGTGTGCGGTGATGGTGGATGCGGAAAGAGTTCGATTACGCTGCGGCTTGTGAGAAGCCAATGGACATCTGAGTACGACCCAACAATAGGTACATCCCCCTGCGCGCGAATTCGTCGCAACTTGTAGCCTCACACGACTAACACCCCTCCAGAAGACTCATACTCCGTAACCCGAACCGTCGATGGCGTCCCCTACTACCTCATGCTCACGGACACGGCCGGCCAAGAAGAATACCGCGGTCTTTGGGCCGCCTCGAACCTGCAATCCGACGCTTTCCTCCTCGTCTACGATATAACATCTGCCAACTCGCTCGACGCGCTCGACTACTTCATGGAGATGATAGAAATGGAGACCGAGAACCGGTTAGACAATGGCAAGATACCGCCCATCAAGTGCGTGGTAGGCAACAAGTGCGATTTACAGGGCCAAAGACAGGTAGAAGCGAAGACGGGTCTCGAGTGGGCGAGGCGGAGAAAGTGCGGATTTATGGAGACGAGTGCGAGGGAGATGGTCAACATTGAGGAGACTTTTGCGCGTAAGTCCTGCAGCGCAGATGACGGCAGAGACATGGCTAACAAGACGGACAGTGCTCGTACGTCGTGTAGTAGAAGCGCGGAGACTCACTGCCGGAGACGGCCCTGCGAACCGAACTGCCGCTCTTCCCCTTCAATCGCATCCGAACCGCGACCCGAACTCTTCGGCGGCGTATCTGGATAATGAGAAGGATGATGAGGACGAGCCCAAAAAGAGTTGGTGGAGGAGGCTGAAGTGCTGGTAGTTGCATTCCTATGTTGCTACGCATTGCACATAAGTCTCAGGCGTTTACCAATAGCCTGGGGACTTGTCGTTCGTTCACGGGCTCGCTGAGATGTGGTATGGGACATGAAGCACGACCTGCTTGTTTTATACACACTTTGCTTTCCCGTTTATTTCCTTGACTTGTATATATGCGTCGATGTTACGGGCGCAAAGCATTTGTATACGCATGGCATGGATATGTCGATTAGCGGGAATGGGGAAACCACGGGATATACCGGGCGGCTGTCTGATTCTTGTTCATTTTCTACAGCGTCTCACATCTTGCGTATGTATATTTCCTTGCATCACTGTCGATTTCATACTGTAAAGAATTCACATCAAGTTTTGAATGAGAACACATACTAGCTGGCGCACGTTGCACATGGACTGGACGCTTTCCGTGGTACGCTTCGCGGATTATATCAGAAGGCTCAATAATATGTATCAGTCAGCAGTAATCGCGATCTGTACCTATAGGATGTAGTGCGAACGATGACCGCTTCGAGGCTAACCACCCCGTCGGCTATCCAAGGCATCGCTAGCGCGTCTGTGCACGAGCACGCCATTGGCCTGTAAAGCCCTTGGACAACTTTGAAAACCCTCGCAATAGCATCAAACTGTTAATACCAACAAAAAGCTACAGGGACATCCTGCACCTGTCGACACTTAGGCAAGGAGCGCAAACAGTGCGTTCAAGGCCGGTGACGTCGTAACTACCCCTCTAAAGGGTCCGTGTTGACGGAGATAAGAGAGCAGCGAGCAAGAAGAGATATCGGCAACACAGAAAGAGCAGGAGCAACATGTCGAAACCTCATATTGAGGAAGAGCTTCCAGTTCAGGATGGTCTTTCTCGAACACTCAAAGACCTCTTCGCAGGTGCAGTGGGAGGAGTTGCGCAAGTCTTAATAGGACAGCCTTTTGGTAAAATCTCTACGAACTGCGTGTGAGACATATGCTGACTTCGCACTTCGACAGACATTGTCAAGGTGAGATTACAAACAACATCACAATACTCTGGTGCCCTGGACGCAGCGACCAAGATCTACCAAAACGAAGGAGCCCTCGCCTTCTACAAGGGCACACTGACACCACTCATCGGAATCGGAGCTTGTGTATCAATCCAATTCGGCGGCTTCCACTATGCGCGACGTGCCTTCGAAGCCAGTAACGAAGCCAAGACTGGAAAAGGTCAATTGTCATACTCGCAATACTATGCCGCCGGTGCATTCGCCGGTATCGCCAATACCGTTCTATCCAGCCCCATCGAGCACATCCGTATAAGACTGCAAACACAACCCCACGGTCCAAATCGTCTCTATGCCGGCCCGATCGACTGCGTGCGCAAACTCTCGGCACACCAAGGCGTACTTGGCGGTGTCTACCGTGGCACAGCTGTCACATTCATGCGCGAAGCACAAGCTTACGGCTGTTGGTTCACCGCCTTTGAGTACATGATGAACGCGGACGCTGCACGCAACGGAATTGACCGGAAGGAGATCTCTACTCTAAAGGTCGCGGCATATGGTGGACTTGCGGGTGAAGTGCTGTGGATCAGTTCATATCCCTTCGATGTACGTTCAAAATTCCCCATGTACGAAGTGCACGTGAGACATATACTGACCTCGTACACCCACCTTTTAGGTAATCAAGAGCAAGATGCAGAGTGATGCGTTTGGCAAGGATCAGAAGTACAAGAGTATGAGGGATTGCTTCGCGAAGACGTACAAGGGCGAGGGCTTGGGTGGCTTTTGGAGGGGTATTGGACCGACTTTGCTCAGGGCTATGCCAGTCTCGGCAGGCACATTTGCTACAGTCGAGGTCACGATGCGATTGATCAGCTAAGAAGCGCTCTTGGTTTCACGAACATCCCCAGATATTGCGGTGGTGGAGCCTGTACGATAAGCCCAGATCCATAATTGATGGAAGACGCCGTTCAGATCTTTAGCCAATGTTTCAGGTGTGCATACGGAGAGTTTGCGATACGTACCATTGGGAGATCGGCCTATCTGTATGCGTGTGCGAAACTATCGACTTCGTAGTGTTCCCATAGTAGCTAGTACGCGTCGATAACAACACCGCCATTGCGTCTGAGCTTGGCTCGGCCTCAGTTCACAGATTGTCGCGGTGCGGCCCTTGGGGAACAACAATGTCGTCGTATCACTCAGCCAGCCTCTAAACGCCCTTCACATAGAGCTTACTCAGCCTCTGTCTGTAACGCGTTCCATTGTCATGCTGACTACATACAAGATAGATTACCCTGTAGTCTAGGCACGCAGCACCCTCTCGGATGCAATTTCGCTCCTTCTTGTGCATTACGTCGGGTACCGACGCACCCCTGTCCGCACGCAGCCGTGCCGCATCCCCCCAAGATTCATGCCACAGCCTGCAAGCCACATGCTTTGAGCACAAACTCGAAGGAACCACTCATGAAATTGCACAACCAACTTGAGAAGGTACGGTCGGGGCCGACGGGCGTTGTTCCGCTATTGTGCCGCAGTCCCGCTGCGAACATGTGGATTGGTCCGTAGAACTAACGGGCAGCACCAAACTCTACCTCTTCTCACCCCAAGTCCTGTAACATGCGATGGGAAGTTCCTTGTACGAAAGATAGAGTTTACAGCGAGTTCCAGGAACCTGGCTATGGCCTCGTGGAATTTGCCGAAGAGCTTCCGGGTATGCAAGAACGACTCTTATGCGGCGCGGTTTGCATCCATCGCTCGTCACACGTCACGTCACGTAAGGAGATTACCGTTTTTAGCTTGGGAAGCAACGCATTCGTAGTCATGGCGAAAATCACCGTTATATCGGTGCATATGTTATGATATGATGTCGCTCAATGTCCTTTTCGATCGTTTCGCTCGAATCGCTGCTTCCTACTCTGCACCGCACCTTCGCTAGACCTTCCAACACCGTGGGCGCGAGAGGCGCCTGAATCCTACGATACGCGACGACGAACGCGTCAAACGAACGCACAAAATGCTCTTCAGCACAACATTAAAGAAATGGAAGTCCAGCCTCAACTCCACGAAACCATCTTCACAGCCAACCCGACCCTCAAAACAAACTCATTCGGAGGAAAACCTCGTTTCGATGCAACTACCAATACCGCGATATAACTCCTCAACCCATTCGAACTCCGAAGCTGCGCTTCATCGACCGACGAGTCAAATCGTGTGTCACTCGCCGTTAGATAAGAGGAATAGGGCGGGGAAGAAGAAGGGGAGAAGGAGTAAGGATGATCAGGCTGAGAGAGGGGGTGACGGGAGCGGACTGAGGCATAAGACTTCTACAAAGGTGTTGTTTTCGTCGACGCAGTTTGATAAGGTGGACGTGAAGAAGCCTGCTTGATGAGAGATAGCAATTATGATACACGGGCTTGGACAGCAGGACGGGATGGAACAGCGGGATCCAACGGAAGAGGCAACATGGGATGTGATGCGCAAAGGACAAGGTTAAGCGCATGAGGAACGACAATTTTCTACTACGAGATTATACTAATTTTTGGCCTCGTTGGATGGACGATACTCTTCACCATTACTGCCTCCCCGAAATGTGCAAAGATCTGTTCAGTGCTTCGGCAATTTGATCTTCATCAAACCCTCCTGTACTAGTCCTCCTTGGTCCCGAAAATGCTTCTTGCTGACTGAGCTCTATCGCTTTTGCAAGGTCGTCATCGTCATCGCTCCGCGCAACCTGCTCACCATAATCCTCTCTCCATTCGCCCGGTGAAACTGTTCGGGGTATAGCATTGTCGTTGGCGCCTGGTGTGAGAAGTGGTTCAGCATCGAGCTCGTATAGATTTACGTCCTCGACAAAAGTTGGCGGAAGGTTTCGATGCTGATCTTGATGCAGGAAGTCTTGCATGGGTCTAGGTGGGCCGCGGTTTGCTTCGCTGCGACGCTGAATCCAATTGGGTACGTCACCTGGCATCTCAGGATATTCAGCGTGTTCATTGCGGCTTGCATAAGAGATGTTGCTGTCGCTCGCTGGTCGATCCATCATAACACTGACACGCGCGCCATGCCGTTTTTCCCGAAGAGACTGTCTCTTGTTGAATATTTTCGGACGTTCAGGCTTTGGCGAAGCTCCATGGGAGGCTGTAATCATTATTTATTTGTGCGATGACACGAAGGATGTTAAGCCAGATGGTTACTCACTGGTTCTCTTGAGGGGTTCGCCATCTGCGAGAAGTCGGGGAAACCCGCTGATCGGAAAACCAGACTGCCCGTATCGCGTGGTGCGGTGGTCAGTCAGATGCAGATCAATCGACACGGCTGCACTCTCCGAAGCAACTGGTATGACGATCGAGTCGAGTCTAAACAAACCTCTCTCTGTCATGTCACGAATAGTATGCCTTGTGACTGGTATAGATTGAGCCCCTTCGACACGCATGGCTTCTTGTATACGAAAGAACGGCTGGAAGTGAGGCAATTGGTGCTTGCGTATGTAGTCACCCAAGTCCCGAAGATTATGGGAACCTGCAGCGAATCTGCATTGGATGTTGCCTTGTAATCATTAGTCAGTCATTTTGATTGATGGAGCAGACTCACCCTGCACAATGATATGGTCGTCGGTGGGCCTGGAAGGGCAAGATCTCTCGAAGTAGAATGAACTAGCTACGAGTCGTTGCGCAATGTTTTTGATCTTTTTCTGCGCGGCAGGTTTGCGAAGACCGGTCTTGATCTCCTCCAGTAGATTATCAATCTGCGACTTGTCGTCCATCTTGGGTATCCGACTCATGGTCTTTGGATTGAAACGAATGTATCGCTCGGCTGCAGCGTACGGGGCCATCCCTACCACGTCTTTACGGAACTCTTTCCATGTGGCTTCCGCATCCAAAGCACTTTCAACCCGTTGTTTGAAGATAGTAAGCCACGATTCGACTTCGGGAAATGCTCTCAGTACAGGCATAGATCGTCTCAAGCGTGGCGTATCCTTGACCTGGCTGAATATCTTCCGAATCTGGAATCGCCTGCTATCGTAACGTGAGGCATTCAGAGAATTGTCGGTATCTGCGCCGTGTTGACCAGTTCCTATCGACAGAAGAAGATCAGGAGGTCGCTGATCGGCATCAGGCCAAAGAAGCTTGCTTTCATAATTGGCGATGCGAACTGGGTTGTTATGAAAGACAGCACCGTCCACATAACCCTCCATTGTACGTGCGTTTCTGAACGGCTTGAAGTATGTCGGAGCCGCAGAGGTTGCTCGTGCAGCTTCTCTGATCAAGACATCATTCTTTGGATCGTCGGCTCGGACCAACTGGTAGCCAATTTGCTCGTCCTCTGCGCGATTGTAGTTTGTAAATATGACTGCTTGTTCCGCAGTCTCCGTTGCAGAGGTAACAGCGACTTTGCACGCGCTGGCAACTGGAGTGTCACGTGACCCACCAAACATGGCCTCATCCTTGAAACACTCCTTGAAAGCTTCTTCTAGAGGTTTTGTATGGTATTTGTTAGTTCCCAGGCTTACCCCTCCAAAGAACTTGGGTGTAAACGCCTTCTCCACCATTCTGAGAAAGAGTTGACTGCATTGTTCTACAGACCAATTTTTGACACCAAGACCGAGCGCCAAGATACCCCCGGTACTGGTGCCAACGATGAGGTCAAAGAACTCTTGGACTTTGATATGACCACCTAGCTCCTGTTGTATTTGGCGAAGGACTTCCAGGATGACTATCCCTCGTATACCACCTCCGTCAAGAGACAGAATCCTTAGGCCTGCCAGTGGAGGCTTGAAGTAGATCTCTACTGGTGTAGGAAAGACAGCTTGGTGATCGTGCAGCGGACATGTGGCGATAGTGAAAGATCCTGAGAGTTCCCGATGTGGGCTGCCGTAACCTTTGACACACGCTGTGCAAAGCACGTGTCCGCAAGGCAAGGGGTGCTCGGCCAGTTCCCTTAAACAACAGAAACAGGTAGTGTGGCTGACGAAGTTCTTTGCGCCCCCCATGTGGTGATAGAAGCCGGTAACGTTGGCCAAGTGGAGTTTGTTGACCGCATCTTCCTCCTCAGTTGATGGAGACTTCGTCATTTGCAAATCAAGCTTTGACTTGTTTTCGATCAGGTAATGCTTTAGGTATTCGAACCAGTCTTCATAGAACTTGTCAAATGTGAAGTCTGACTCATAGGGGCCAGATCCAATGACGCTACCTCTTTGGTTTTGGTGTCCTTTCACATGTCGCTCCTTTACATTGACACATCGTTCGCCTCTTCTGTTGATGAAAGAACACGGCCAGAAGATAGCGCAAGAGTCGTCAAGAGCACCATCACAGTGCGTCATGTATTGTGTTTCCAAGATCTGCTCTGCGGATCCTTTGAGATCCTGTCGAACGCAGTCCAACAGTATACAAGAGGCCACCATGTGGCTCAGTTCCTTGAAGATCTTCCTGGGATCGTCAAATTGAGCCTTCATTGCAACGGCCAATTTCAGGACATGACCTCCAAAGTCTTGAGGTATCGGGTTGATCTTGAAGGAAATGTCCATGAAGTCGAATGGTGAATGAAGGTCCTGCGAGAAATGGTCAAATGCACATTGTAGATAGACATTGAGGTTGTCGGAATTGGAAAGCATGCGCGACCTTCGTTTGGCGTTGAATGACTCCAGACATCGGTGTGTGACGACTTGGTGAAGCTTCGTTACCTGTTGATCAATCATCATATAGCGACCTTCGCCAGGAATTCGTACAACTGTGATCGAAGAGTAGTAACACTCAAGGAGATCCTTCATAGTGCGAATACGTCTGCCTCTTCCAACCCAATAATCTCGCCGCTCACGATATGCTGGATCGCGACTGATAGCTCCGGCGACGTTGGACATAAGAAGCTCTGTCGCGTACTCGGGATCCCACTCCTCCGGATCCACTTTTGTGTCGGTTGCGTTGAGTGCAATGACAGCGTGCGGGAGTGTAGGTTGGTTCACTGACTTCTCAAAGGAAGAGTCCGCCCATTTGATAAGCAATCCCAACACTGTAGATTCGAAGGTTTTTGCATTGCGCAGAACGAACACAATGACATCGGAGAATGTGTACAGAAGGCGAGGGTAGAGTTCCGTAACAGCATATTGTCGTTTTGATTTATCAGGAGAGTTCGCCCATTTGATGTCTCTCTGGGTGCTATGCAAGCTTTTGGTGACTTTGCGGCGTTTTCGGTGCTCGCCCAATGCGGCATCCTCCCTCCCTTTCTCTTTCTGCGGTGCTGTCGCGCTACTTCGATATTGCGCAGCCATCGGGGTATTTTCGCCACCCTCCAGACCTTCGCAATCGGCGTAGAGCAACGGGTACTCGGTATTGTATGTGCTTGGATCACTGTACAAGTGTACGTCGCCGGAAGTCGGTACGTTGCTGTTTGCTGATGTTCCTGCGACAGGTGACGGGAGACTCCAGTTCCTTGGCTGGCTCACACGTTCTTGTTGATCGATGAGCATCTTGATAAGTGTACTCTTGCCTGCTCCGGTCTGACCAATGAAAGATACAAGTTGCGGGAAACGGTACTTGTATTCGCCAGAGTTACTATCCGCCATGATGGCAGAGTAACGACCATAGTCCTGGAAAGCAGGCGAGTTTTGACTATTGCGCACCATTCCAAACCACGTTGTATCCTCGTCTTCGATGTGTAGTATCTGCTGTTCTCTGTGCTCTCGAGGAGGAGTCAAGATGTCTCGCAGCCTCTTGACAACAGTTGGGTTCGCCTTCTCATGCGGAAGACCATCAGGCCCAGTGCGTCCCGCTTTGTGGGGACCCTGTTTCCCCCAGCAGTCGTCGCAAAAGTTCATGTCGCAATATGAACAATCCCATACAGGAGATTTCTCAACCTCGCAACTCTCGCACAGCCGTAGCGGAGAATCATCGACGGTGGCCTCAGTTCGATCGCGTGAGAGCGCATGCGATGGATCCAAGGTAGGCTTTGGTCCATCCCGAAAGACACCGGTAGAGAACGATCCTCGAGGCCGACCGGTGCTCTTGGAAGATTCTGACCTGGATGTTTTGACTACAGGAATCTCTGGCGTATAGGATGGCGGCCTTGAAATCATCGGATCGGCTGCTCTTCGGTACGGACTCGACATCTCGTCTGGACAGCCTCGCAAACCTCGTAGTTCAATGGCGAATGGTCGAAACGAGCGCGCGATGTTCCTCAGTAGGAAGAAAGGTGAGGGACTGCTCTCACCTGATAGTTGGTTTACGCGAGGCTAGATTCTAGCCTGATCTGTGGATGCATGTATCAGCATACGGATATTGGACGGCTTAGCGTAAGCAGGTCTGAGCCGCAAACCCCAGGAATAGTGACCAATGTTGGGAGGACTAAAGCCATCTCCCATAAGCCATGAGAAGCCATCGCTGGTCTTAGACTCTTTGAGCAAAGAGTCACCCATCAGTGACTGCAGCTGATCAATATAAGCGCTCAGCTCATGCAGCCACCAAACAACTCTAGAACCCGGATACACGCGAGGCTGAAGTCTCTTTGCCGCCTGTAGGCGCATAGCTGGATATCAGAGGATCTGTTGACAGTAAAAAGTGGCATCATTTTAGAGGTTCCATGCCTGCTAGTCAATAGCAGCTGGAAGTGACCGGAACGAAGGTTGGGTGATCCGAAATACCTCGCGGGAACGAACGGGACGGGAGGTCGGGGACGGAAGACGGGCATGGCTAGTGCCCGAGCCGGCAGCTGAAGCGGCAGAGAAATACCCAGTGACGAACCGACATTGATCAGGCTGTCCATGTCCGGCGAATTGGGTATGCGGCAGATGGACGATGTGGGAGGGGGCGGACCCCGACCCAAAAGCAGGCTGAAAAAGGTGGGATTATGCGAAGCCAGGGTATTGGGTGCCTCAGCTGATGCGAAAGAGAACCTAGGCAGGACTGACGCTTTGGTAGTGGAATATTGAAGGTGGGTTTCTACGTGATTGAACGTGTACTATGGGTCGTCATTGCACGCGCTTTGGAAGTGACATCACGCGCGCCAGTGCGCCATTTCGCGTCGCGGTGGCCCAAGCTCCATCACAGCCATCCCACCCTCCTTCCGATGATGCTCACACCCCCAAGCGCAGCGCTAACCCCCGTCCACACCACCAAACTGCCATATTGCGTCCCATACAATCCATGCTCACCAAGAGTTCCCGTCTTGATCAATGCCTCACTGATAGGCCCACTAACAATATTCCCAATACCCCTGCCCATGCACAAGAACGAGAAGACCATGGAGCTCTCCATCTGTCCTGTACTCGTTTGCACTGCTCTCATGATACCAGGCCAAGTATTCGCGAAGCTGCCTGCGAAGAGTCCGTATGTGAAGCAGAAGATCAGCAACGGTGGTAGAGACGTGCTGAAGCCCCAGATCAGAAAAGTAGAGATCATGGCACCGATGGTGGAAATGAGGATGGCGGTGGTGACGTGTGTGCGATCGATGATGCTTCCCATACTAACAGATCCAATGACTGCGGCGACATTGAGGAGGATGAGAGGAACGGCGGAGACTGTGCTGCTGAATCCCAGTGCCTTGGTGTATGTAGGAAGGTCTACATGTTGGAGCACAAAGTCAGCGTACTTCGCGAGTGAAGTTCGTATAGAAACTTACAGATAGACGGTACAAAGAACCCCAAGCCTTGCAAGATGTTGCCAGACTGCAGAACCCAAAAGGTCTTGTTCGTGAGGAAAGTGAAAGTAATTCCACACCTAGTAGTTGCCGAGACCGGCAGCCGTGGTTTGATGAAGATTGTGACGGGTAGAAGAACTGCGAAGAGTAGGCCTGCCCATATGCGCAGCGTGTTGCGGAAGCCATAGCGACTGAGAAGGAACTGCAGCAACAGCGGAATGACGACGCCACCAAGTGCTGTACCTGCCCACATAATACCAAATGCAAGACCTTTGCGTCTTACAAACCATTCGTCCAAGAGTATGATACAAGGACAGTACACTATTGCGCCGCCAACACCATAAAAGATCCCTTGAGTGACAATGAGTTGCGGTACGGTTGTGCATAGCGAGCTCAGACCAAGCGAAAGGCACATGGTAAATACGCCAGCGACCATTGCCTTCCTCCTGTACTGAGGCCAGCGCGTGAACAAACCAAACGTCAATGGCGCGATCATGTATAGAATGCCCATCGCTGAAGTGCCGATGGCTGGGATACCAGATGAACCTGCGAATTCTGGAGATGAACTGTAGTACTCTTGAAAGATGCCATATGACCATGGGAAGCCTAGTAGGTATATTAGCAAACTTTCGAATTAGACAACACTACTACGGCAAGATTGAGTTGAGAGATATGTAGTCATGATGATACTACGAGGGCAAAGGCGTAGTCAATGAAACACTTCACACTCACCCCATACCATCATCTCCACCATAAACCCAGCCGCAACGAACAACCACGCATCTTTCCCGCCATCAGTCGGCGGTAGTAAAGACTCGTTCTCGTTTACGGGCTGCTCGTTCCATCGTTGGCTTGATTCAAGCTCGAATTCCGATTGGTTGTCGGGCGTGGTGCCGGTGCTTGTAAGGGCCGATTGAGTTCTAGTCTCCATGATGAGTGTTGAACGTAGATATCGTCAGAATGCTGCTCTAGAAAACATCCACAGAGGGCTTCAATTATATAGCAATCCATTCTGCGCTGATGCTGTATGATATCAACGATAAATGCATAGCAATTTGTTGACCGCAGGGTCCTCCGACCCAGATCGTGCCCAACATGCCAATAAAGATGTGCTGTTCAGCTCTAACACAGGAAGAGAAAAGCGATCCCTCCTCGAAAGCGGGGCATGGCAGACTGGTAGAGATGTCATAATTTGGAAAGAGTGCATGGCGCTGATTTCAAAGCGCTTTCGGAGTGGGCGACGCAGCGCACATGGAACTCCGAGGGGCGCCGGAGTTCGGCATAGAGTGCTCCAGTAGCTCATCGGTATCGCAACGGAGTCGGAGGCGACATCGCACAGCTGAACACGCGCGTTTGATGGGGAAAAAATTGATGAGAAATCTGTTCACGGTTTTCGCGCCTGATGTCTGATGATGCAGATCGCATTGGTTAAGCGCTAACTGTCCTTTGGTCGTAGCTCCCGCCGTATCCATGTAGGCGAGAACGGCACCTTCCCATGTCCGGACGTAATGTCCTACGCTTTCTCGGGCTCATCCAACAAGTAGCCATCCCTCCTGCCTAGCACATCCTCGACGGTCTCGTCTGTGAACTTCAAGTCCTCCTCAAGTGGCACCGTGTCTTTGATCTTCAGCAGCATCACTGGCAGCGCGACGATCAAGCTTCCAGCCAACAACACCCAACTGGATAGGAATATGTCCATGTAAGGCCTCTTGTAGCCGTCTAGGCGGAACACGATAGCTGCGCCAGCTGATTGAATGCCCTTGTAAAAGCCAGCAAAGTTGGCGAGCTTTCGACTGTTGTTCGAGATTGCGCCCATGAACCTGAGGGCTGTTAGCAGAGAGCATGCCAATGGAAAGACATTCTTACCAGTACACGCATGTCTGCCATGCCGCATCATAAAAGCCATAGCTTATGTACAACACCATTGGGCCGCCTGCAGAGGTGGAGATGAAAAGTCAGCATATGTCTCACATGCATTTCGCACATGATTTTCACGTACCATACCCGCCGTCTGTCCAATCGAAGTGGTGGCTATCATCGTCGCGACGATACCGCCGTTGGAATACGTACCCTCCTCCCCAAACGGCAAAGGTCAACAATAGCATGACTACCCAGGCAATCTTCGCCCTGGTAGTCCTTCTGACGTTTGGGAAATCCAGTGCAAATCCAAACACACCAGCTCCGAGTATCTGCGCCAACCAATAAAGCGCATTGTTGAGTGCGCGCGTTCGCACATTGAAACGTGCGTAGTTGACGTCGTTAAACTGGTACGTGTAGAACCAATTCGAAGCGAAGAACATCGGAAAGAGGAGTATGATATACGGATCCGTACGCAGAGTCTCCCAAAGACCCAGGATCTCGGACTGCCAAGTTGGGTGTTTCATCATGATAATTCGGCTGCCGTCGCGTCGTATGACGTGTTTGGCATCAATGAGTGTCCAGGAGAGGCAGGCGCCGAGGAATGTGAGGACCATAAAGCCGATGTATGTCTGGTCAGTGACAGCTGCTGGCCCGTCTGCGTTTTGTGTATCAAAGTTCAGCCCAAGCTGGACCAGGCTACCAATAACAGCACCCATGTTGAAGATGCTATCATAAGAAATTAGCTTATCTCGGTACGGTCCGTACAGCGACACCTACATCCAGAATAAAGAGATATACCGCCCCTTCTGCTTCTCTGGCGGATAACTCATCCTGCAGAGGTACGAAGTCAGTATATGTCTCACATACTCTTCATAAGTCAGCTTACATTATGGCACCTTGCGCCGACCACAGTATGCCAGCGCAACATCCTAACAAGAACCCAGAAAAGACCACGTAGCCCAAGTTCTGAGTTTTGTTGAAGCAAAGCAATGCACTGACGTAAACGCAATACCCCAGACCGCCGAAGGAAAGCGCAACTCGAATACCGAGGACATTGGTGATAGTGCCAGCGAAGAAACCGACGATTGCAAAGGTAGCATAAAGTGTAGTATTCGCAGCGTTGCTGGCATGTGCATCATCGTCGAGACCTGCGGCTCCGATACCATTGACGGCGTTGAACATGCCTGTGTAGAGTTAGTAAACTGTGCGTTACTACGATCGTGTGCTGCCTACCGGGACACAAGAAGCAGACAAATGAGACTAATATCAATTGCGATTCTGGCGATGCATAGCATGGAAGCTTGATGGGTCCGATTCTCAAGCTGCGGTATTTCCATCCTTTCGGTCTTTCGAAATCTCCATGGTCGCCGTTACTGACAGGCGCTCTTGCGCTTGCCCACCCAGAGTCGTCGGTTTTCGCCATTGGTGCTCGTATAACTGACGGGGCGTCTCGTGGGACTTGAGCCTTGTATTCAAGCAATTAATCGGCGAGCTGCAAGTGGGGATGCTGTAGATGGAAAAACGGGATGATGTTGATTCTACCGTGCGAACCTGAAACGACGAGACAAAGGAAGGATTCAGAATGCGGGTCAGGCTGGTCTGTTCGTCTTAGTAGCTGTTGCTGGATCGCTCACGTACGATGGGGCCAGTTGAGTCCGATCTGCGGACGTGCATGCAGTCGTGCTTTTCGATAGATGGACTGATTGGCGCAGTGCATGATTGTGGCAGCGCAGTCTCGCTATCTTTGTCTCACCAGCTGTGTTACCACACCCTTCTTTATGCAGAGTGCCCAATTCTGGGGGTGGAAGCTATCCATGCTTGGTATCGTCAGAATGCTGAAGTCCTACTTAATCTCAAAATGCTGTCCTCTGGTCGATATATTTCTGTTTGGTGCACTAAGATCGGTTACACGAGCAAGGCTCGATCGGAAGCTCACTTTGCGCAGCTCAGCCCGTCGCGTAAGACTGCTATGTGCGGCGCGCCTATGTAAGCCCGTGGCGTACCCCAACGCCAAATTGTGAACGCAACCTGCGTCCACAGAGATGGCTCCGCCCACTGCGGAGATAGAGCCAAGACATGCAAAGTACCACTGCGAGTCGCAACACGTATCAGCCCAGTAAGCTGGAAGGTCCATGTGCTCGGAATGAGGTGCGGAGGTCAAAATGGACGCATTGGGATATGTTTCGGCCCCATCATCTTGCTCGTACGTCTACGCCTCTTTCCATCACATTCGCAAAGCCCTTCGTGAGAGATATGTGACAGGCGTATCATGGCGCGCATCGACCAATAGGGATAGTTGTGTTCGGCCCTTGGTCGAAGTGCACAAGCAAGGGCATTGCGAAACCAATAACCCCGCCGGCCCCAATGGTATAGACTTTCAATATTTCTTCCATGTGTCTATTGGACGGCAAAGTTCAAGATCGGCGTCGCTGTGTACTCCAGCGTTGAGTAGTTCTCCCGGTCAGGCTCACCGCATGATCTACTGCTCCATGGCGTAAGCCACGACCTGTGTAGCTATCGGTACCTTTTACGTCACACTGCATAGCATAGCGTCTGCGCAGCCAGCAATTTGATTTCTCCTGGGCCTCACACCCATCGCAATGCAAATATCGACCATCTGCGATGGAGAGAGTTGCAACCACACCGGCGGATGCATCTTCCGCAGTTTCGGTTCTGAACAAAACGGCTTGGGCGTTGTTTGTATCTCTTTCCGAACTCAACCTGGACGCGAAACATTGCGATGCATCCCTTGACAATCTTGTGGGGGAGGTGAAGTCGCTTGGGAATGAGTGTTATCAGATTCACCTCAAACTGGCAGAAGTCGCAAGCAAGACCAAGACAGGGTCACCTCCACCCTATGATGGAGATGGTCGAATGTGGAGTTGCCTGGCAACTCAGGTCGAGGATGCAAGTCAGACTATAGATAGCCTGAACTCATTCGTCAGCGCTGTCAGGATGGAAGAGGCCGAAGAGGCCAGCGTTGTGTTCCAGCCGCAACGCCTTGTCGAGCTGCACAACAATAAGGAGCAGATTGAAGAAATGGGAGCCGCTGTACACAGACACAGCGACAATCTGAGAACTACGTTACTTCTGATTCAGGCGTAGGTCCTTCCTTGCACCAAAATTGTTTTCAACCGCTGAATCGTCTCCCAGGGTCCTCTCCTATATTGCGCCTATTCAGGCCGAACGACGTCCTGCACCTGACGTCATGAAGCTTCAACAAATGGTTAAGAAGCTACAACGATCATCCCAGGTCGGTCCGCCATGGCGGTATTCTCATACGGAGGCTACGTTGATGCAGTATGCGCAAGAGGTTATCGTGAAAGGAATGAATACTCCGGAAGCCAACCCACGGGAAGACATTATAGCTCAGACTTCACCCAAGGTCTCTAGCGATAGCGATCGTCTGCCATGGATGAAGGCTATCCAAGCAATACGAGAAGATCGAAAGGAGTCGGTGCCAACAAAGAGCCCTAGGAGAGCTCTCAGTGTCTTGCGAGGTGCGGCTCCACTTCAAGGTGTACAAGAGCGTGAGACATCCGACTCGGACGATGATCTGGACACCGACTTCGCGAAAGCGGCCTTGAGCACAGGCTCGCAAGCCTTCGATTCCGGAAGTTGGGACGAGGCGGACTCTCTACTCCAAGAAGCACTCAGAATATTGCAAGGGCTGTCAACGCGCCAACGCGCATTCTGTGACGTGTTCAGCCTCTTCTACAGGCTTGCAGTCTGCGCCTACCACGTTCAGGAACCTGTAGATGCGGCAAAAGCTCTGATCGGATTTGTCAACCAGCCAGCAGACTCTGATCAGCAACGTGAATGCATTCACAACGCGACGCACTTGCTGTCTCAGTTATATGTCCGAATGAGGCAACTCGACCGTGCACGAGCCGAATGCGAGAAGGCCTTACAAGCAAGAAGACGATTACTGGGAAAACGGCATGCTTCGTCTTTGGAGTCCTTGGCTCTTATGGCTCACATTTACGTCTTGCTCAATAACCGTGCGCTTGCGAAATCCTGCCTTGCCATGATACCGGAGGCAAACCGAGAAGCCTCTTTGAAGGCAGTCGAAGAATCGCTGCAAACGAGCGTAGAGCACCTTGAGTTTTCTTCGCTTCTCTCGCGTGCGAGACCCTCCGAGACCGATGCGATAGGAGAGCGACCTCGCAGCAGACTCTCCGAAACAAGCTTGGAAGCCTCGCCAGAACCTACTGGGAGCGACTCAGCATCTGTGTCCATGGTACTGGCTGCTCGGCCTTGGAAAGCGCCTCGAAGTGTTATATCCGAGAACATGACTCTGGTGGATTCCAGCCCTCCAATGGGAAAACCGCAACCTTCTGCATCAAACAGAGTAGAATGGAGGCCGTCAGAGGATGGAAGTTGGACACAGGGCTACTCTCCTAGCCCGAGAAAAGCAGAACCAGTGATTCCGAGCTCGGATGAACCCAGGCATATGGCGACATCCGAGGGAAAGCCCTTATCTCGCAAAGAGATCCTTGGTAAAGTCGGATGCCAACCAAGGGATCGGACCGAAGAGGCTGTTTGCGATGGAGATCATGGAGCGTTGACAGCTATCCTTAACAAGAAGAAGGGGTTCTGGCGCTCGAGTGTGCGCAAACGGGGCCGCCCAGAGCGAGTCACCGCGCTACACTTCGCCGCGCTGCTGGGAGAAGTGGTTATGGCGAGGACCCTGATCCAAGCGGGGTTCAGCGTCAACGAAGTTCCTTTTGGCTACTCAACAACTCTAACGCCGCTCAACTTCGCTGTAGGCGCTCGACAAGTGGCCATGGTCGACTTGCTCACTGCCAATGGAGCGGTGCCAGCCGAGCCGGACACCTGGTCGACCTTGGCCGGACAGCTTATGAGTCGCTCATGGCTGATCAAGACCACGTCGGATGCCGACAAGCACCTCGTTCCAAGCCGCATCATCGCAGTCATGGATGTCTTGCTCAACCGCGGATGGGATATCAATGCACCGATGACGACATCCGGGGGAACCGTGCTGCACCAAGCTGTTTCTTTCTGGACAGGCGCCTACAAATGGGATCTGGATCTTCGAGCCACAGTGACATCCTTCTTATGCGAGAGAGGAGCAAATCCGTTTCAAGCGAATGCAGAGGGCAAGAGCCCTTATGACATTGCCTCTGATTCGGAACATCAAGATCTCCTGGCGATCATTGAAGAACATTCCAGGTCGAAAAGGCTCACTGGCACGGCAGCCATGCCGGCTGAGCTGTCCAGTCATCAATAACGAGGCCATCTAAGCTTGAGATTTGGACCCGGGTGACTGATCTCCAGCGTGATCAGTAATTGGGGTCACAGGAAGTCTAGAGTGGTCAGCATCATCGAATAGTTTTGATCGTGCCATACGTTGGAGACAAAAAGGCTGCCATACAATGATCGAATGTCTCATGTATGCCTTATACGCAAGGTCACATCCTCGTAGATTCGCCTATGTACCTAGATGCGACGACTGGACAGGTGGAGAACTGAAATTGAAGGAAAGGCTAGCCGTCCTCCTAGAAGAAGACAACGGGATCTGCCTGCAGTTGGCTGAGTCCAGGAAGAGAGTCATGCATGACGGTACAGAAGACATCGTGCGACGCCGGCGGATCATCCTGCTTATCCGTCAAAGGCGTAAGCCGCACATTGCGGACTTGGTTCTTCGCTTCAGGACTGAGATGGCGTATGAAGTCGAGAACAGGTAGATAATTAAATGCATAGAAATGGAACTGGTTCTCTGAGTAGATGATTTGCAGGCATTCGTGATAGATCAGGCGGTTCGTTCGCAGAATGTCCAGAGTCAAATGTCTATCTGGATGCGGGCGGCAGTTCTTGTTCCATTTTCTGTTGATGGATCGAGAGTCGCAGTCGGTGTACAGAATGAAGCGTTTGTTTGACGATGGTAAGACGTACCGGAAGATCTCTCTCCGGATCTCAGATGGAATGCGCAGTAATGGTGGATATGTATCCAAAGGCGATATGGTCTCGGCTAGCGATATTTGCTTCTCTACACTCTCTTTAGAACGACGGTCCAGACGACGTAGGCGGATATCCTCGGTTGGCTTGGGTGTGGGCGCCATCTATACACACGTCAGTGCCACTAAAGACCACAAGTACGGGATGACCTGACCTTCTTGGCAGATGTCTTGGCCGGCATGCTCGTAGAATGGGCGCTTACGGGAGAGAGTCTGTGGATGTGGTCGGGGCTAATGGCAAGTCCTGCGATAGGTTCACCCTATGAGACGAAGCGGTCACGAAGTCACATGTGCCGTGTCAAAGTCACTACGCAGCACGGGATTGATCGTATGGATGCTGCGACGACGAGGAATGCAGGCTGGAGGTTTGGGGGTTCTGCGATGGCGTACTGTGGCACAACGCATGGAAGGTTGAGAGAAGGTCGGAAGAAGGTTGTCAACAAGGGCACGGACGGCCTTGGCAACGAGACGGACGTGCCCTGGAAATGGAAAATTCACGGGAACGCGTTCCCCGCAGACAAGTTGGAAACATACGGCTGCGCATACCCCTCACATTACACCGCCAGCTTTGTTCGAGTTCCAAAGCTTCCACGACCTGAATCCAAGTTTTTGTGTTTGCACCATCAGCCAGCATGTCGTTCGGCGGTCAAACACCGACCATTGTGGTGTTGCGGGAGGGTAGGTGCCTCGACACTTTTTGATACACACGTAGCTTACAGCCTCAGGTACCGATCAGTCACAGGGTCGCGGCCAGGTAATATCAAACATCAACGCCTGCCTCGCTGTGCAGGCCACGATCAAGGGCACCCTAGGACCGTATGGCGGTGATCTGCTCATGGTCGACGAGAATGGCAGGCAGACAATCACCAACGACGGCGCCACAGTCATGAAGGTAGATTATGCCACAAAACCTTATCGTGTAAACTAATACTGACTGCGTGCAGCTTCTCGACATCGTCCACCCCGCCGCCCGCGTCCTCACCGATATCGCACGATCGCAAGATGCCGAAGTGGGCGACGGTACCACGTCCGTTGTCGTCATCGCCGGAGAGATACTGAAGGAGATCAAGGACTTTGTCGAGCAGGGAGTCAGCAGCCAGACCATCATGAAGGGTCTGCGGAGAGCATCGCATCTTGCTGTCAACAAGATCATGGAGATTGCTGTAGACACCGCCGAGGGCAACCAGCGGGACACCCTTCAGAAGCTCGCCGCGACCGCCATGAGCAGCAAGCTCATTCACAGGAACGCCGACTTCTTCACAAAGATGGTCGTGGACGCCGTACTTTCGCTCGACCAAGACGAGTTGAACGAGAAGCTCATCGGAGTAAAGAAGATTACCGGTGGTGCTCTCCAGGACTCACTGTTCGTTAACGGTGTCGCATTCAAGAAGACCTTCTCATACGCCGGTTTCGAGCAGCAACCGAAGACCTTCAAGCAGCCCAAGATCGTCTGCCTGAACGTCGAACTCGAGCTCAAGAGTGAGAAGGACAACGCTGAGGTACGGGTGGAGCAGGTCTCGGAATACCAGGCGATTGTCGACGCAGAGTGGCAGATCATCTACAACAAGATGGAAGCGCTATACAAGACGGGCGCCAAGGTTGTTCTGAGCAAGCTCCCCATCGGCGATTTGGCGACACAGTACTTTGCAGACCGCGACATCTTCTGTGCCGGACGAGTTGCCGCAGACGACCTCGACCGTGTCTGCCGGGCAACGGGCGCGAGCCTCCAGTCTACTTGCTCTGACATCCAGAGCAAGCATCTCGGAACCTGCGAATCCTTCGACGAGCGACAGATCGGTGGCGAGCGTTTCAACTTCTTCCAGGGCTGCCCAGAGGCCAAGACTTGCACATTGGTGCTCCGTGGTGGCGCAGAGCAGTTCATCGCCGAGGTCGAGCGAAGCTTACACGACGCGATCATGATCGTCAAGCGTGCGATCAAGAACAGGAACATTGTTGCCGGAGGTGGCGCCGTCGAGATGGAGATCTCATCATACCTACACAACTACGCCGACAGTAACATCCCGCACAAGCAGCAACCCATCATCAAGGCGTTCGCGAAGGCACTCGAGGTCATTCCTAGGCAACTGTGCGACAACGCCGGTGTCGACGCGACGGACATCCTCAACCGCCTTCGCGTAGAGCACAAGAAGGGCAACATCTGGGCCGGTGTCGACTTCACAACTGAGAGCATAGCAAACAACATGGAGAAGTTCGTGTGGGAGCCTAGTCTGGTCAAGGTCAACGCTCTGCAGGCGGCGACAGAGGCGGCCTGCCTCATCTTGAGCGTTGACGAGACAATCAGTATGTGAAACCATGTCGCGTCGTAAGCAAGTGCTAACAACAAGCAGAGAACCAGGAGTCACAGCAACCACAGGCACCCAACAGGCCGCTACCACCAGGCGCCGCCCAAAGGGCACTCGGCGGAAGGGGACGTGGCCGCGGCATGCCCAGACGGTAAAGACACAGAGACAAGAGAAGGAGTGTATACCACAACACGGACACGCTAATGCTACGCCACGTCGTAGAGACAGCTGTCTATGAATAATGCGAAAAGGAAGAATTGAACAACA
Source organism: Alternaria sp. BMP 0032 (assembly GCA_023758005.1). NCBI lineage: Eukaryota > Fungi > Ascomycota > Dothideomycetes > Pleosporales > Pleosporaceae > Alternaria > Alternaria sp. BMP 0032. Next base: position 143,980 of record JAFVMD010000023.1, on the reverse strand, counting down.
TCACGTTCACACGTCTGTGCACGTTCATGGACTTCTAACAACTATTTGCCCATTCAGCGACCGTTATTGGCAGTCCTTCATTGCTAACGTTCAACTCTGCATCTTTGACGCCTACTCCTTGATCCCCCTCTCATCCCAACTCATTCCATAACTCTTAACCCTACTAAAGTAAAACGCACGATCGTTCTTCAGCCCAAACTCGGCCCAATCATCCGTCAACCGATTATAGCTCCAGTACCCTTGCCAAACCAGTTTGTTATTCTTAGCCCCTCTGCCCGCATTACCAAAATTAAGTGCCATCTTGTACATGTACTTTGGCGTCGCTCCCGGTTTCTCAATATGGACCGTGCCCTCTTGTTCTCCACTACCCGGTTCAGGTCCACTCATACGCCAGCGGCCCAGCACGGCGTCTTTCATCGGCGCGCTGGGTAGGTTGTGATGGTTCTTACGGATGTGTTCGGTGTAGAGATATGGCACTACGTCTGCGGGCTCAGTCGTGGTAAGTAGCGAGATACACGTCCCATCGCGGAGGAAGCGTAGGTATCGGAAGTAGGTTACGATGTGGATGGGTGAGTTCCAGGAGGAGGTTGTGGGCTCGGCTTGGCCTGGGCGCGTGTAGTTTACTGTGCTGATGTAGCAGCCGTTGAAGCGGATGCGCGGGCGTTGACGGAAGAGCACGCGGTAGGTGGGGTATGGAGATGGCACGAGGAGTTGCGTTAAGAGTGCTGGGGGGAGTGGTTCTGACTCGGGTTCTATCTCTTCGCTGTCGGAGAGGGAGATGTCGGCGGTGCCTAGGGTGATGCCGCCTGTTTCGTCGTCACTGAGGGGTTTCCCGCCTACTTCGCATGACCAGGTGTAGTGCATGGACGCGAAGCCGTATTCAGGTCCGATAGCTAATCGTTTCCAGACGCGGTCTTCGGTGGTTACGAGGTAGGCAAGGCGTTTGCATACTTGGGCTAGACGGGCAAATGATGCTATGTCTTGTACGGCGAGTTGCTCCAGTATCTCAACGATAATTTCCTCCGGGATTTTAGAGATAGGACTTGGTGGCGCGGGACTGAATTCTGTTGGCGGTAGTTCACCGAGAATGGAGGTGCTGGCGTATTCGCTGATGAGGTTTTGATACGAGGGCGAGAGGCCATGTAGGGAGTGGTGGGCGGTATTAGGCACTGTCGCGGAGGCATTGGATGGGTTAGGATCCTGGGGCTTCGGAGCAGCTGATGAAGCCGCTGCACTTGCCGCTTGTGCAGCCTTGAGTTTCTTGAAGTATGAGGGCGGAAAGTATTTTGCCTTGTAGGTCTCTTGGACTCCTGAGTCGAGCTTAAACGCCTTTCTGTATAGATCGACGCTATCACCCAAGCTACCTTGACTCTCTTTCTCTACGGCTTTCTCATAGTGTTCTAATGCCGATGTTGGTTCTGCCTCCTCAGCAATAGCGGCAGCGGTCTGGGCACTGGTTTCATCAAGTCTCCGGCCATGCTGCTTCTCGCCCAGATTGTGGTACGTGTATGAGTTGACTTCGTCACCGCCTTCTAGGCTCAAACTTCGAGTACGAGTGTGATGTTGAGCATCCTGCGCGTTGCTTTTGCTTGGATGGGGTTTGCCGGTGGATGAGGAAGTAGCGGTGGGCTTCGCAGATGCCGACGATGCAGGCGCCTTACCCTTGGCCCGGGCAGTGACTTCCTCTCTCCATTTCTGGCGGAAAGACTCAAGCTCGGCCTCGGTGTTGGTGGGAACGTCCTTGGGGTCCATGGTAACAAACTTGGCCAAGATCGGTAGTACTTGTCGGTTAGATGCGGTATGTCCGAAGTCGCAGGTGTCGATGGCAATAGGGCGTGCAGGGTACAATGCAGAGGCTAGCAGCAGGCTTTTAGTAAGAATACATGATACAACGGAATGTGACTCAGGACAATATTCCGCTCACAGCGATTAGGCGTGCATGAAAGGGCCTGTGAAGCCACGGCGAGGCGATGAAGGGCGCCACTCGATGCATGATCTAGCCCCGGCCCCATGCGCCATCTGATAAGCCAACGCCCTTTCCTCTGACTTTCGGCCGGCGGTCCAATCACTCGGCGGGGGCGCAACGTGGGCGGCGCGGGAATGACGCGCCAAAAGTGCGTAGTTCCTTCCGATAATTAAGTCCTTGCGTCAAAGCTTCCCGTCGCCTTCGTCACCACTTGTGCCTGCCTATCACCCCAGAAAACAATGCCCAGTACGCCCTTTTCGCCCATCCAGCCCTCTGCCACCACCACCACCCTCACCGCTGAGAGGTAACACGCCGTTCCGCTGCCATCCCGACCACCGGCACCATGGCCACGGCCACCCAGCGAGCCGAGGAAGCGGACCCGAGCGGTGTGGGCGATGTGTCGCTCGGACAAAAGATGCTGTCGGCTGTGTCTGGCAGTGTCCTCACGTCGTTACTCGGTATGCCATATCTGTACATTTCTTCAACACATGTCTTTTCGACTGCGTTGTTCTTATCCCGTCTGAACTCTGCACATCTGGGTACTCGCATCATGGAAGTCGATACTAACGCCCACCAGTCACACCCCTCGACGTCGTCCGCGTACGATTACAATCACAAGAAACTGTCCCGAGCACAGCGCCACGGCCACGCGGGTACAATGGCGCCACACTCACTCAATTCCGCGATCTGCCTCCGAACCTCGGCATATCGTCGTGCTGTAGAGAAGTCTTCTGGATGAACAACAAGGCACCCTTCTGTGTGGCGGGGCCTACCATGGCACCCATCAACCCTGCCGATTTGAGTTGTGCGGTAGAGGAGGTCGAACGGAAAACAATAAACAGCACATGGGATGGCCTACGCAAGATTGCACAGAACGAGGGACCGCGAACACTCTGGAGAGGACTGTCACCAACCCTGGTCATGGCTGTACCTGCAAACGTCATCTACTTCGCCGGATACGATTGGCTGCGGACAGCGCAAGCTTCGCCCCTACGACAAACCGTATCCGATGCGTACATACCATTAGTGGCAGGAGCGACTGCGCGGATACTTGCTGCGATAGCGGTAGGCCCGATCGAGATATTCCGAACGCGAATGCAGGCGGCCAACTCGACTGCCACCGCCGCCGGACACTTTCGAGACACAATGGACGGACTGAAAGACATGGTCGGCAACCAGGGAGTCTTCAGTCTATGGCGCGGCCTCACGTTGACCCTCTGGCGCGACGTACCCTTCTCGGCCTTCTACTGGTGGGGTTATGAAGCCACAAGAAATGTTCTGACCGACCAACGAGGACGGAGAGAGGCAAGAAACGACGGCTTCGAGTTCCGCATGGGCCGTGGTGAGGAGAGGGTACGACGAAGAAGCAGATCTCGGAGCCAGGAAAATCACAGAGATACACTAGTCGATAGCTTCATCGCTGGTGCTACGTCAGGAGCAGTCGCGGCCTTTGTCACCACACCATTCGACGTCGGAAAGACAAGACAACAAGTCGCGCGGCACATGGGCGAGACCGCTAAAGACATTGCGAACTCGACGCGGCCAGAAGACCAATCCATGCCACGATTCCTGATGCACATCTACCGCGAGCAAGGCATGCCAGGCTTGTTCAAGGGTTGGGCTGCCCGATGTCTCAAGATCGCACCGGCATGCGCCATCATGATCAGTTGTTACGAGTTTAGCAAGAAGATGGCCCTGGATATGAATGAACGACGAGAACGAGAACGACAGGACGCATAATCTGCCACACTTCACACCACCAAACCCGGTGCATTCGACACTTCGCACCGAGCACTCACATTTTTGGCTTCACATGTTTTATGATTATTGCATAGCGGCGCATTAGGAGCATGATGGTAAAACCCACTCACACTTGCATTGACGGCGTTTGATGCAGACATTGGGCGGTTGTTCTTTTTTTGAGCCGTTAAAATGGTCCACAGCGATACCAAAAGGAGATATCGAAGAGGCGCGCTGCAGGCTACATTAGTATCAAGATGAAGGGTTGGTTCGATCTCAACGCATTGTAGACTTCTGGGTCCAGCGAGTACGTTTTGCGCATGATATATGCAGCAATCCATAATGTAAAACACCCATTACCATTTACGTTAATTTTATCCTTTAGTAATGTCCCTGTTAAGATTCTCCAGGAATCCTAGGAACGCCTGCTGACACTGCTCCGCTTGAGTGACATAAATCTCATGTCCTGGGCCCTCGATAAGCACGAGCTTGCTTCCTTCGATCTTCTCCGCCAGGACTTTCATATCTTCGACTTTTACAGCAGCACTCTGCGTTGGCGATAAGATTAACGTCGGCACTGTGATCCTCCCTAACCAAGGCCTCGCGTCCAATGTCGATAGAAACTCCGCATACTGAGCCAAACCCTCACCATCACTAACAGCAATCTGTTCCAGATACCACGGAAGATACTGCGGATCCGTCACGGGGATAGTCCCCGGAATGCGCGACAACTCCTCTGCCCAACCCCGCGACCCAAGCTCCCTGCACGCCGTCGGCCAATCCTTCCTACCGAAAGCGAATAGCCGCAAAGCCACTGGAGGTAGATAAGTCGGTGTAGAGCAAACAGTCAAGCTCAGCAGCCTCTCTGGGTGTTTCGCCGCGAATATCTCGCCCAGAATGCCCCCTGTCGATTCACCGAGGAAATGCACTTTCTCGACATCAAGTTGATCAAGCGTATCGACAACCTCGCCTAATATCGTATCCAGGGTATAGCTATACTTTTCCGATTCTTGGGGATAGCTGGAGTATCCATGGCCTCGCAAGTCCCGTCGTATGACACGGTATTTGCGAGATAGAACGGGGATCCAGTGGTACCAGAAGGCGGCGTGGCGCCCGAAACCGTGTTGTATCAAGATTGTTTCTCTCGATTTCCATGGGTCGGTAAAGTCATTCAGGATGTAGTGGGTTCGTTGACCGGAAGGGTGGTGGATGAATGTTCGGCCGGAGGCGTCGCGTTCTAACGACATGGTGAGGATGGGGTGTTGGGTGTTGCGGCTTTCGAATCGTTTTGCCTTGAACACCTTTTACCGTCCAGGCATATTTGGTTGTTCACAACCTTTCGCTCATCCCCAATGCCGACCCGGTCTCACTAGCATCCTATTGTAGAATCCTGGGGTACAGCGGCTTGTGGGGCCCATGTTGCGGGGAAGCTGCAGGGTCCACGAATTACCTAGGTATACCCCAATTCTTGGAACTATGCATCCTCACGAACAGGAACGTTAAAGTTTGGAAAGTCTGAAGCTAAAGGTTATATTAACAGAAAAGTCACATTACAAGTTACTGTCTAGGTGCTTCGGGGTGGGCTTTCAAGTGGTTACCGATTTTCTCTACGTTGCTACAGCAAATACCTAAATGGCTATCCTCGACATTGTCCAGACGACATCGCAATCGTCTTTTATCGTTAAACTTGGGCTGATTGCCACAACACCATTACTTCTTCTCTTGACTATATACTTCATTGTCGTACCCAACGCCATCAAAGTAACAGAGTCCACGAGATAACCCGTCTCGTATCATCGCTAAATCTGACCGCAGGACCGAAGACGTCGACATCTCCCACCAGGTCCCAAGGGCCACCCATTCGTCGGATCCCTTTTCGAACTGGCAGACACCGAAGCCGTCCGCGAGAAAGCCATCGCCTGGCGCAAGCAGTACGGCCATGTGTTCCACACCAAGATCGGCGGAACAGACTACATCTGGCTCTCCTCACCGCAAGCCGTAAAAGACCTCATGGACAAGAAATCCAACATCTACTCTTCCCGCGCCCCAGCCCCCATGGCTCAGGACGTTTTATCAGCGGGCCGCCGCCAACTCTTCATGCAATACGGGCCCAGGTGGCGCAGTATCCGCAAGCACAGCCATGCGCTCCTCAATTTAACAGCAAGCACGAACTATCAACCGGTGCAAGACTTTGAAAGCAAAGTCCTGCTGCAACAACTAATGCGCGACCCTGCTGACTTCATGTCCATCAACCGCCGCTACTCCGCGAGCGTCATCATGCAAGTCACATACGGCTACCGCATACCCAGCTGGGATGACCCGCTCATAAAACGTATCTACGGCGTCATCGACCGTTTTACTGTAAACACCGCACCCGGCGCGTGGGCTATTGATTCCTTTCCCGCGCTAGCCTCACTCCCACAATGGCTGTTCGGTAACTGGAGAGCACATGGGCAAAAGCTGTGTGAACAAGACAGCAAAGTGTACCTCGATCTGTGGAACAAGCTCAAAAAAGACACAGATGCTGGTGTCGCGAAAGACTGCTTCACGAAAACGTTCTATCTGAACGGGCCTGAGAAATCGGGGATCGATGATTTGGCTGCGGCGTATACGTGCGGTGGGCTTATTGAAGCGGGGTCTGAAACTACCGGGTCGACGCTGAACAACTTTGTGCTTTGTATGGCACTGTTTCCGGGAGCGCAGAAGAGGGCGCAGGAAGAGTTGGATCGGGTGGTTGGGCGGGATAGACTGCCAACGTGGGAGGATGAGGAGAAGCTGCCGTATGTGAGGAGTGTGATTAAGGAGGTGTTGAGGTGGAGGCCGGTGAATAAGTTTGGCATGCCACATGCGAGTAGTGAGGATGATTGGTATGAGGGGTGGTTTATTCCCAAGGGAAGTGTTGTTGTGCTGAACTGGTGGTACGCTTCTTACCCTTCCCCGTCGTCTTACTGAGTGCTGTTTGGCTAATTCTCATTGTAGGGCGATACACAACGATCCAACGCTCTGGTCTAACCCCACGGCTTTCGATCCATCTCGCTATCTAAACCACACCGCATCTGCGGCACACTACATGAACAGTCCCAATCCTTTAGAGCGCGATCACTTCACCTATGGCGCGGGGCGGCGTGGATGTCCTGGTGTCCATGTCGCCGAGCGCTCGCTCTTCATCAACGTATCGCGCGTACTTTGGGGGTTCAACCTCAACAAGAAGAAAGGGAAAGATGGAGGGGAGGTGGAAGTCAATACGAAGATGGAGCCAGGGTTTATGAGTGTACCAGAGCCGTTTGAATGCGATATCAGGCCGAGGAGTGAAGCGCATGCCAAGGTCATGAGGGAGGAGAGCGAGAAGGCAGAAAGGGAAGGACTCCATTATTGACGTGTTTAGTTTGCTGTTTGGAGAGATGATAGTTATAAGACAAGTTCCTTATTTATCAACTCGGCCATGACACATGATGATCTTGATCATCGTTACGTTGTCGTATTGATGGATAATCAAGATCATAATGTGTCATGGCCGAGTTGGTAAAGGAGAGATTGTGCCGGATCTAAAAGGTCGAGCCTACCAAAAGTTGAAGCTTCGATTGAAACAAGACTATTGCTAGTATCCCGCCCTCTTCGGGGGCTCCTTGTACCCCACATCCCAGATCTTATCACTCTCCAGGCCAATCCACCGCTGACTCTCATTCGGATAGTCAACCTGTTGTCTAAAGTAGATATTCTCCTGTGATAACTCCACCGCCTGGCCTGTCAAGTTATCGTCTGCGAGGAAAGCGTCCATGGCCTTGTTCACTGTCGACAAAGGTGTGATGTGCTCTTTGGGCCAGCGCGCCGCGACTTCTGGTGGACAGAGATTTGTGGGGATGAAGGCAGGGCAGATTGCGTTGACGGTGATGCCTTCTTTGACGAATACAGGGCCCGAGCCGCGGCATAGACCGATCACGCCGTATTTGCTGGCGGTGTATTGGGGGCATTGTGTCATGGCGCTGATGGTCTCGTTAGTCTCTTGAGTCTCTTCGAGCACTGAGAAGTGTGGGGAAAACGACTTACTATAACCCTGCTGCACTGCTCGTAGCAACAAACTTGCCCTTCCCTCCACCTGCCTCTTTACTTCTCCTGACATAATACTTGAACAGCCACAGTCCCTGGATGACAGCCTCAAGATTGACCTCCATAGTCTTCGTATTCAGCTTCTTAACCAAGCCGTCCTCATCCAGCTCCTCCTTCTCCATATCCTCAAAGATGTTCTGTCGGTCATCGATACCTGCATTGGCATGGCAGAAGTCCAGACGGTTGCCGCCCCATTCATACGCGCGTTTGAACAGCTGTGCTTGCGATTTGTAGGATGAGACGTCGACTTGATGGAATATGGCGTCAGGTCCAAGGGCACTGGCTACGCGCTCGCCGGACGAGGGATTGAGATCTGCGACGACAACTTTGAAGCCTTTGCTGTAGAGGTGGGTTGCGACTGCTTCGCCGATGCCGGAGCCGGCGCCTGTCACAATGGCTACGGGTTTCGACATGTCGATTTTGTGTGTCGTGCTTCACCAGAATTGAGATCTAAGGTGTTTACAAGAAGCAATCCGTAGGTTTGTAGGAAGGAAGCTACGATACGCCGTCACACAAGCGTGGTATGCCTTACTACACCATCGCTCTCGCATCTGTGCCGATCGGAAACATCGTCCCGGCTAGGCTGCGCGGCAAACATCGTCGTCGCTGTGGTTATGGGGCGTGGGGATGTGCTCGAAGACCCCACATGCTGCACGTCGGGAGTTGAGGCCAGAGCCGAGTTTACCCCGCACTAAACTGTATGGGGCGTGCGGGGGTGAAAGCGCTCGGTGGACACTCGCGAGCGACGTGCATGTTCGTTTTCGGTAAACTGATGCCGAGATGCATGAGAAGATATGAGATGAGCATCTACCACGCAACCTTTGCTACTGTCGTGACAGAACAAGTAGAGAACTCGGGTGCTCGACACGAGTGTGGCCGACCAGACCTTAGAAGCTCTCATTCGCTACTTCCCAGCGACGAACAAATCCCACGCCACACTGACCTCATCTAGATCGACAGCTCCTTCTTGTCTCAATGTCTCCAACCTGTCAACATCGCTAGAGTCGGGCCCATATATCTTAGTCTGACCCTCCGCCCAAGTACCACCAGGCCTCCCGTACGCAAAAGTCACAAAATCCTCCGCGACTCTCTTGGCCGTCATCTTTGCCTGATCAGGTATATGTTCATTGAAGTTCTGAAATAAGAACACTGCGTCCATCAGATGCACGCTCTTCCCCTTGAACATGCCGTCCCAGGGATTCGGCTCAGTAAAGAGATACGAGAAAACCCTCCTCTTGAAAGCGCGAGCATAGTACTGTGCCGGAAGCCTATATGCGATATCCGTTCCCAGTTCAATGATGGAAACCATGGCCTCCGCATCTGGAGTCGAAGGTGTGATCTTGTATTCAGATAACACGGCTTGAGCGACCGGGGATGAGAGGTTGCGGGAGAAGGATGTATGGATTGCGGATGCGATGCCAGGAAGGCGCGAACTCAGACCCATGAAATAGAAGACGTTTCCATCGTCTGCGCACGAGCCGATCAACAACTCCTCGCACCGAGTGTTGTTCAAGCTCTGGAATGTACCACTTGATAAGTTAGCGAATGAGGGCGCTTCGGGGATCATGTCACCATCCAGGTATGGAGCGAGTGGAATCTTGATTGGTATCTTCTGGACCAGGTCTTCGGGACTCATGGCAAGTAACTTCTGAATACGATCATGCGTGGAAGCGTCTTCGAGTCCCAGGGCTTGCAGAACAGCCTTGTAAGACTTTTCGGCCACAGCGGGTGAGAGTGGTTTGAGCATGAGTGGTGTCCCAGACATGCTGATCCCACGTCTGAACAATGGTTCTTTGCAACTCAGATGATGCAATACGGAGGCTGTCTCACATTAGCACACTCGCAATCCACGTTGAGATAACGACTTGTAATAACATACCAGCACCGGCACTAACCCCGAATACGGTAACATTTTCTCCATCACCTCCAAAGCCACCGATGAACTTCTTCACCCACTTCAACGCACACCTCTGATCTCTTAGACTGTTGTTCCCCAGATACCCATCGCTTCTCAACTCCTCACTCGTCAGGTTCCCCGGTGCCCCCAGTCGGTAATTCACACTGACGACAACTATTGGCATGCCAATATCGGCGCTCATCTTAACAAGACGTGCAGGATCCCATTGCGGCCAAGAGTTTGCGCCCATAATGAGGCCGCCGCCGTGAATGAATACCATGACTGGCAGGGCACTGCCGGTTTCCGTGGGAAGAGACGGGACGGTGATGTTCAGATTGAGACACTCCGAGTGGGACATGGGAACTTCGGGTGCGGTGCCGACGGTGCATTGGATCAAGGTGGACTGCTCGAATGTGCAGAGGTCTGGTGCTGGGGCGCGTGGTCTGGTGTAGTTAGTATGCAGCCCTGCAGGATGGAAAGCAAGAGGGTAAATTACCCGTATCGTGTAGCATCGACGATTTTGTTGCCATACGAAGTGATGAGTTCGGGCGCTGCGAGCCAGTTCTTCACCTCGGCGTACTTGATTCCGAGATACCTCCTCAATCCATCTTCTTCTACGCCCACGAAAGACCCAAAAGTTGATTCCAGGATAGTTTCTCTCATACCGGCATTTGGAGACATTGCAGAAACCACGACGGTCTTGTCTACTCTGCCCTCCAGGACACCATCCTATTTATATGCACCTTCCTCATCCACGCACCGTCTCTTTACATTTCTATCATCCCTCATCCACCTAGCGTAATCCAATACAACAGACACGGCGTACCAACGCACTAACCCGCCAGGACCAAAGGAAGCGGGTTCTTAAGGCGGGCGTAATCCTTCACGCCAAATTGAGCGAAGCGCTCACGTGACGTCGGCCGAACTCCACGGAATCTGTATACTAAAACACTACGCTATGACCTTCGTCACGTGTGTTGTTGGTACTGTTGAGATTGCTGCCGCGTTCTACTCGGAAGAAACTTGATTATACCTGGTAATATGCAGAGATGGTGGTATTGATAGCGGACTAAGGATGCAAGATATGTTAGCGTAAACAATGCGCCGTGATGCCTGCATCGAAAAGAATACTTTGGTTTGGGTATTGCTTCCACTGAACTACTCCTTCGAAAGATATCCTATATGTCTTGTCACTATCGTCCACCACTCGATAAACTATGCCTTAACCTCAACGCTCTTAACAAGCTCCCCACCCAACCGCTTAATCTCATGCACAATACCCTCTCTATTCGCTTTAATCTCAACGTCATCCTTCTTGCCAGCCACGAGAACACTGTTCCATCCAGGCTTGACCTTCCAGCTCCTCTGCGCAGTGACAACCGGGTTCCACAGCCCGACGATCTTGTCCAGTGTCTCCGGGTCCCAGAACCAGAGCACGGCATCGCCGTAGATTTCTAGTAGGTCTTGTGCGAAGAGCTGCGGGAGCGGTGGTGCGGCCGGTGATGAGCTGGTCGTGGACTTCTGGAGGTCGAGGTTCTTGAATTTGGGAGTGGATTTGCTGGATTTGGTTTGCTTGAGCGTGTGTTTCGGGGAGATTATTATGGTGATGTCGAAGTCGGAGATACCGGGCGTGAAGAGTGCTTCGGGCGAGAATGTGTTCTGTGACTTAGCAACATCTTTGCTGTTGTTGATGTGCTTCAGCAGACGGTCTTCGTCCGCTCGAACAGCCTGTGTAGCCGCCTTTGCCAACGCCGTTAAACGTGCAGCAACAACCTTTTCAGGCTTCGCTTTATCAGTCCAGGTTGTGCCCTCTTCGTCAAGGTTTGTTGCAGCAAAGAGCACAACGCGGTTCATGGCTGGATCTATGCGACGCCATGCTTCGAAGCGCGTCCGTAACCGGTCGAGATCTTCAGACTTCATGCCCTTAGATGTGGTGTCCTCCAAATCTGCGGGGTTTGCGGAGAACGTTGTCGAGAAGTCGACTATCAATGGGACATGTCTCCAGTCCCATCGGCTTATCCAAGACAAAGCTCGTAGGAAGCCAGTAGTTGCGGTCGTGGGTACAGGCCATGGGTGCGGCTGCAGGAATGTGCGGATGACGAGAAGCTCAATAAGCTCAGGCGAGAAGTGCGGAGCCAGAAGATGCGATGCGAACCACTTCTTCGTCAACCGTATGGCTGGCGAGAGGGCCAAGAAACGGGTACATAATGTCTGTAGTACCTGCGAATGCATAGGGGACTGAACAAACTCGCGCTTGTAGAGTGCCAGGGATGCAGCAGCGGATTCCCTTGATGGTCCATCCAATGACTTGTCCTTGATCTGGCGGTCGAATAGCGTAGGTTCACGGTCGTGGTAGATGCGGATACGGAATGTGAAGCCTGCAGCGACGGTAACATCGAGGAATGCTTGGTTCTGCGCTGGTTGTGACGGATTTTCCATGCCCACGCGAACAACATAGCCATTTTCAAGCTTAGATAGAAGCTCGGCTAGCCTGAGCAGGAAAGCGATCTTGGTCCGTTGTATGGCGCACAAATCGTCCGGCCAGCGACCAGAACCCTCGAATTGCAATACGACAGAGGCGGGAGTATGGCCTGCAGCAGGAACGTCAATAGACGCATATCGGAGTTGTGGGTCGGCGGCCCTCAAATGGCGAAGGCGAAGTGGGAGCTCTTCCAGATCTCGAATGTCCTTCTCCATAGCACTGAAAGCGTTCATGATGGGCAAGAATGGCGCGGTCCCAGATTGTCCTTGCATGCGACCAGCTGGTATGAGATGTCCGAACGAATCGCTCGAGAATTTGGCTGATTGCGCCACTTTCTCACCCACGTGTTTGCCAAGGATGTAGAGTACGATCTGTTCGATCACGGAAACAGATGCGTCTTTGACAGCCCAGACAACACTCTCAAGAATGCTGCCATCTTTGAAGCGCCTGAGCTCCGCCTTCTCGCCCCAGAATTTTCGGAATGCTGCAGCTTCCTGTTTGTTCTCAGCAGAAGGACCGTGGTCGACAGTGCGAGTGGCGTTGGCGGGATCAGTAGCGAAGTTGACAAGTATGCTTCTGCTTTGCTTCTCCTGGGGACGTCGCGAGGATATCGACCACGACTCTTCTTCGGGCATGGTAAATGACAAAGCCGAGATGCGGTCGGTAAGCGCGCGAGTCAGACTATTATGTACTTTCTTGCAAGTCTCGCTGACGCGTTGGTCATATTCCTCACCGGCGTTTTCGAGTCCAAGCGACGCAAGAGGTATCTCAAGTGTGGCATCGTAACGGTACTTCAACAACTCCGTCTTCAGAATGAATGCCGCGTCGAAGTGATCGAACACAGAGTCACTGAGCATATCTACGGTAGCTTTCGCTTCGGATCGTAGACGCGTGTAGGACCATGGTGTCATCTTGAACAGGATATTTTGTCCACGAGGGCCATCGAACACGACAGGCGCAGTCTCGGCCTTGGGTATGTTGATGTTTGTGGCTTGGAAGATGAACGGTTTCTTCGTGAGATCACCTCGGGACAAAAATTGCAACGTCGACTTGAACAGTTGATAACTGCTGAATCCTGAAGAGACAGATTGTGCGCCGGTGCCAGCGTTTGGCTGCAGTAGTATAGCCATGATCGCAGCCCATTCGAAGTTTCCGAAACCTCCTTTGCGAATCTGACTACCGAAGCCACGCTGCTTCAGCCAAACACGTCCAAGTATACAAGCATCCTTGAACGCATCAGCTCTTGAAGCGGTGCCGTGAAGAAGCTTGAGGTAGGCTGTGACATTGGCATCCGATTGTAGTGTGTTGTTGTAGAATGGCGTTGGAGTGAGTGTCTTGGTGGAAGCTTCGTCGTTGCTGCCTTTTGGTCGCACGCAGTTCGAGGTGGGCAGCAGTTTGTTTGACGGAAAGGTGTTCTCCGGTACCGCGACCAGGATGTTGATCTGGCACTTGGAGCTCGAGAAGTCGTCCGCGTCGCCGTTTCCGCTCGGTCGTACAACTAGGATAGGCTGAAGCTGATTGCCGTTCAGTAAGTCGAAGGATGATTGAAATTTGTGTTCCTTCGAAGCCTTGATGCCAGCAGCCAGGCACGCCAGATAGTACGAGCGCTTGTAAAAGTATCGGTGATTCAGGTAATCCTTGTCTGTGAACAGGCTCCTGGGCATTGTCACAACCAGATCAATTGACATCCCTTCGTCGTGTCGAGTCGCGGTTTTGAGCGGGTAACTGCCGGTCGCGTTGATGCTCGCGGGTCGTTCGTACTGCAGCTTGTAGAGGGCGTCTTTAGGAGGGCGAGGACTGGGGAAGGGGACCGCGACACCGGCTGACTTGAGCGCTTTCTCGGCTTCAGCAATCTACGATTGGTTAGCTTGTACTGGCCTCATCCGAACTGTTCTTCACATACTGGTAATGGCTCGCGGCTGGGTATCTGCTCGATGATGGTCTTGAGGGTGCGCATCGCGTTCTCTGCGGGAGCTTCCTTTTTGCCGTACTTCAGCTTGACCTGGTCGAGCAGCTCATCGAGCTGAAGCTTGAACATGTTCGACTTGAAGGATTCCGCAGTGTATACGCCGTCCTGCAGGCTCAGCGCAGGTCTTTTGGGCGGCTTGGACGCGCTCGTCGCTTTGCCGGCAGTCGTCTGCTTTCTGCTCTCGTGGACGTCCTCTTCTTCCTCAAAGTCGTTTTCTTCCTTCCCGCTCATGTCCTCGTCATCGTCGTCTTGGAGCTCTTCTGCGCTGTCCATCTCGGCATCGCTATGATCGAGCGCATCCTCGGCATCGCTGCCGTCCAGCGCGACTCCACCGTTCTCGCCGTCGAAATCGGCGAAACTCCCTTCACTGCCGTCCTCCGAGTCGCTGTGCTCGAGCTTCCTTCGTTTCGTCGCGGGAGGTGCCATGGTGGTAGTTCGTGAGGTGTGAGCGCATGCGACGCGAAATTTCTCTGGGACTTTTGGGAGCGGGTGCTTATCGATAAGCAGGGATTAGTTATGGCGCGTTTACATCACACCCACCCCTCTTTGACAGCTCCACGAGCTCGTAACCTGGGCGCGCTTGCCACATGTACACCGGTGTACTTGCTGTGCATGCATCATGAGCTCTTGACACACATAATCGCGTTAGGCTCAAGCTTGTTCTGGTCTTTGATTATATGAGCATACCTCTGTCTAACTAAATCATCCCCATTCGTCTTGCTCCCCTAGTACTGCTTTCCACGGTGCCTCTTTCCACTAAGTTCAACCGCGTACGCGGACCTTCCCTCTTCTTCAAGCCCCAATCTGTAACTGCACAGAGTCAAGCTTTCAGCATGGCTTGGCGAAGCTCTGGGGCGACTAACGAAGCTCTAATTACCAACCTTGTAAAGAACAAGCTGATCCGGTCTGACCGTGTTAAAGATGCCATGTTACGGGTAGGGCTGCGAATGTTTGATGAGCCAACATGTTCAAGTATGATAACAGTCGCTAGGTTGATCGCGCGCACTTTGCCCCAGCCAAACCGTACGATGACTCTCCTCAACCCCTAGGGCACAAGGCCACCATCTCCGCACCACACATGCATGCTTCAGCGTGCGAGTCACTCCTCGACTATCTCGAACCCGGGGCCAAAGTCCTGGATGTCGGTTCTGGCTCGGGCTACCTCACAGCTGTCCTCGCCAACCTCGTTGCGCCCAACGGCACGGTTATTGGCATCGACCACATCCAGCCGTTGAACGACATGGCGAACGCGAATATGGGCAAGTCAGAAGATGGGCGGAAGATGTTGGAGTCGGGACAAATCAAGTTTGTGACTGGTGACGGGCGAGAAGGATGGGCCGAGGGCGCGCCGTACGATGCTATTCATGTTGGGGCTGCAGCAGCTGTGCACCACAAGGCGTTGACCGATCAGCTGAAAGCTCCGGGCCGGCTCTTCGTTCCGGTCGCGGAAGGCGGGACGCAGCATATCTATGTCATCGACAAGAACAAGGACGGAAGTCTCGAGCGGCAAAAGTTGTATGGTGTGCAGTATGTGCCGCTGACGGACGCGCCCGTGTAGGCGGAGATGGGATTCGAAGGGTAGCGTAGTCTCTATAGCCGTCTTGTATCACTACCGTCCTACCAGCCCCTCGAACAACTCATCCCGTCTCCTCCGTAGTTCGTCAAGCCTAACATCCAGTTTGCCCACCTCTTTCCTGGCCGCCTCTTTGTCCGCAGGCAAGCCACCGAATTCTGCGACCTGCTTCTCCAAGCCTTCTACGCGTTCTCGAAGCTCATCAAGAGCCTTCTGCTGCTCCAGCATGTCGGTTATAGCCTCGGCAGATCCAACGTTCTTGGACCCCGGCGTCATGTTGCGCGATTGCGACGACTGGAGGGACGAGAGCTTGTCTTCGTGTTCGCGGATCTTGGTGCGTAGGTGCTTAACCTGACGCGTTTGCTCGGTCGTCTGGCGCTGGAGGTTGGACGGCGTTGCGAAGGCGGGGTTCGTTTGGAGCTCGTGGAGCTGGGTTCGAAGGAGAGCTTGCTGCTTGTCCAGGTAGCTCTGTAGCGTGTGGATGTGCTGCAGCTGGTTCGTGAGGTTCTGCGAGGCGGTCGTGTGCTGTATGAGAGCGTGCGCGATGCTCTCGGGGTTGGCGGTCGGTAGGTTGAGAGCCACAGCTGTGGATGCGAGTGCATCGAGCGCTTGCTCGCCTTCGGGGGTAAGGCTCGCTTGCAGCCTGGACAGGATGCGTTCGTCGACTTCGTTCCTTGGGACCTACCGTTGTGAGCAGGGTGCTCGGTGCGCGGCAGCTGATGCGGACCTGCAGTTCTCATACCTCGTCCAGCTCCTTCAATGCCTCCCTCTCCAGGCGCTCCATGACGGTCCTCTCCTCGTCGGCGCGCTCATTTGCCATGGACAGCTCGCGGAGGACCTTGAGCGTCTCCTCGTTGCGCTCGAACGTCGGCACCGTGCGCCCGGCATACTTGTACGACAGCCATGAGTCGATGTGCGCCCAGTCCTGGGCTTGTGCGCGCTGCTGACGCGCTTTGGAGGGCGAGAAGAGGTCGGAAGGGGTGAGGTTGTCCATGGTCGTGCTCGCGGTGCTCAGGTGTCTGGCTATCGAGAGCTAGGCTGAACCCTTACAGAAGAAAGCAACGCCAAAGTGGGGCCAGTGCGAGGTCGAGGGTGCATATGTGGATGCGCTGACGTTCCGGACTGCCACTGCGACGCGGAGGAAGTGACGCTGCATTATCGATAACCTTAAATTTCCTACCCAAGTGCCGAAGTCGGAGCTAATCGGCTTTTGGAATAAGCCATGGTGCAATTGGGGAGTCATTGCGCCATTACATCTCATTTACCTGCCCCGTTACTGGTGTCTTCGCTATTCTCTAGTCCTGCCTTACCACATTTTTTCTCGGTCGTGCTTGCAACATGTCGCCCATGGCCCTGGAAAACGATGTAGAAGTCGGAGAGAGTCTGCCGCCGGCAACTGAGCACGTGCGTCCAACTTCACTCTTGACTACCACACCATAGGCTGATAAGAGGCAGGCGGTTAGTGTGTCACTGCCGACATGGCGGGCAAACGTTGGATATGAAGAGGGTGAAGAATGGGTCATCAGCAAAATGAAGACTGGCTACCCTAGGTACTGTGTGGCGAGACAGATGGCGAACGTATACTAACCACGACAAGATTCTTCATACATAAGATCATACAAGCCTTTGCGGCTGCAATCGTCGAGAAGCATGGGAAAGAGGGAGAAAGTGCAATGCTATTCCCCACAAACACCACGGCATCAAGGTGTCAAGACTTCTTCTTGCGACAAGCACCAGACCTGGATGCGTCACAAGTTCGGATTCTGGATTTCGTACCGGCAGCTGAAAGAGCTCGCTCTGACGAATTGCAAATTATCTCACCGAGAGTATCAGCCGTCCTCTTCCCAAAAGATCGCTTCAGCATCGCAAAGACATTTTGGCAGCACTCCGGAGATGGTGTCTCAAGTCGTAGAGCAGAGTATTGCTCTCAGCTCTTCAAGGAGGGCATTTTGGTAGAGGCTTCCACTGTCAACCAGCCAGCAAGAGTGTGCAAAGGACCCAGACGGTATCAGAAGCAGACGTCGATTGACCTGGGCGCTTCGGACACATCCACCAACGGCAACGGAGAAGTGCAAGATCCTTCGCAGTTCGTCGAAGAAAGATTCGGACGCAACTTGGATCTCTCAAAAACCAAGAATGCAAAGTTGGCCATTCGAAGGCGCATTGCAGGTTCATTAACAGCGGACGTCAGCTTGACGGAAGCAATGACCCTGGATCATGACGCGGCAAGGAAGAGGCCAGTAGCAGGCTTCTCCGAAGATGACGTCTATCTGTACCCCACGGGAATGAGCTCCATCTTCAACGCTCACAGGAATCTACTCAGAGCAAAGGGCTCAAAGAGGGCCATCGTCTATGGGTAAGCTTTTCAGTCTCCGCGTCTGTACCACTCTAATAGCTTCAGCTTCCCATACATCGACACCTTGAAAATCACCGAGAAGTTTGGTCCCGGCTCACAGTTCTACGGCTTCGGCTCATCAGAAGAGCTGGACGACCTCGAGCAACGATTAGAAGGTGGCGAGAGATTCGTCGCCCTCTTCACCGAGTTCCCTGGAAACCCGTTACTCAGATCCCCGGACCTAGAGCGCATACGCAAACTAGCCGACAAGTACGACTTCTGCGTAGTCGTAGATGAGACGATTGGCAACTTCATCAATGTCAATGTTTTGCAGTATGCGGACGTTGTCGTCAGCAGTCTGACCAAGGTGTTCAGCGGAGACAGCAATGTCATGGGTGGAGGGTGAGCATCAATCCTGGCCACTGACGAAAGACACGCACTAACATGGAATGTACAGACTGGTGCTCAACCCCAAAGCAAAGAATTACGCCCTCCTCAAGCGCACATGGGAAGAAGACTACGAAGACAACCACTGGGCCGAAGACAGCATTTTCCTCGAGCGCAACAGCCGTGACTTCGTCTCAAGAATCGATCGTATCGGTACCAACGCCGAAGCCATCTGCGACGTACTCAGCGCACATCCTCGCGGTACGTATCTTTTCCACACCTGATCTCTTTCAACCAGCACCCATCTAACACAACCTCCAGTCAAACAAGTAAACTACCCCAAAACCTCACCAACGCGCCCCTTCTATGAGAAATGCCGCAACCCGTCCGGTGGCTACGGCGGCCTCCTCTCCGCCACCTTCTACACAAAAGCCGACGCCATCGCCTTCTTTGACAACCTCGATACAGTGAAAGGACCTAGTCTGGGTACAAACTTTACACTCAGCTCGCCGTATGTCATTTTGGCGCATTATGGCGAGTTGGATTGGTGTGCGAAATGGGGCGTGGAAGCGGATTTGATTCGTTTTAGTGTTGGGTTGGAGGAGACAAGCAAGTTGGTCGAGACGTTTAAGAGGGCGTTGGATGCGATTCCTGCTGCAGAGTAGTATTTGCGTTTGGAAGCCGTTATCATTGTGCGAGTAACAATGCAAATTGATACGACATGGCATACTCTGCATTTCGAGGCATTGGCTGCATTCGTGGTCTTAATCTGCTTACCTCGGCGGTTCCTTCCAGTCTGGGCAGTAACGTGTAGTTCTCTCCTTATTTCGCTTCTTCTGGCAGCGACGAACATGAAACGCAAGGTCGTTCCTTCCGACTTCCACCTCCTTTACAGATCCGCGAGCGACGAAGCAGCAGCATTCGCTGCTCACGAGGGATGGTGGTGTACATTGAGAGCATCATTCACTTCTTGATCAGCCAGTGGATATTATGTGTCATCACCAGTGTGGGCTACGCGTTGACATGACATAGCTGGTGGTAAGATCAACGCATCTGCTACCGGGGTTGACTCTCGCATTGATGTGTTCGATCTGCGCGGACGATTCCGTGCACTTCAGATCTAGACTGATTGACGGTTTGCATGACATTATCCAAGCATCGATCGACAATTGCAGTGTGGGTATGCAGATTCTATCTTGTTGCGAGCGTCATACTGCGCTGCTCCACAGTGAAATCCGATGAGAGATATCGGCTGAGGCATTGAGTGTCGTGGGTTCCAATTTCAGTGTACGTTTTTCGCGTGAGCGATCAGTCGTCGAAGTATCGTCATGATGCCACTAGTCGAGGGAATCTGATCTTGTTCATTCAAGATGAATACAAAGTGTCCGACAAGAATGTTCGATGGTGTGTCACCAAGGCAGAAACACGTCATGATGGGCTGATGACAAAGGATTGGATGTACGATATCGCGGTCATCTCTGCCGTTGATGGAGAGCGCAGTTGCAACGAGTCAGCAGTAAATCCGTGTATTCTTGATGGAAACCAGTTTGGGTGTAGCCCCTCCCACCCCATCTGTGACGTTGCAATAGTGATCGCCACAAAGATTACCCATAACACTCACGCCTGCTTAGGCGTGTTCTGCGGCACACACTTTTTCATCCTTAGGGCCCTGGTGTAACCGAAGTATCGTCACCCTTGACTTCCTCCCGTATGGGTACCTGTGGGCCCGGCGCTCATGTCGCAAACACTGGTCGTTGTAGTCCACGTGCATTCATTGGTTCGCAAAACCTGCCTGAGCTTTTGCTCGACGGTAGGGCAAACCGTGTACCTATCCTGAGGCTCTGGGGGTCTGGGGCGGATGGACGCTTCCGACAGCCCGAAGTGAAGCGCAGTGCGGTGGGCCTAAGAGGGCTGTGATTTGACGTACTCATTTGCGAAAGCGAGATCTGATATAGACTAATTTTGGGAATTGAATGAAATTTCTGAAGGATAGCTGTTCGTTGCTAAGATCATGTTGAAGTATGATGAAAGTGACATGTCACACGTCTGTGTGGGTACCTATACAACTGTTGTGTTAACGGTTCATCAACACATCCGCCAGGTGTTGCTACTACTAGTTGTTGCAAATGCGTAGACTGTTCTATCCCAGCAACTCAAGAGTGCAGGCGGGTCCCCCCCGCTTGTAGAAGTATGGGTGAATAAGTTACTTGTCACTGGCGCTGCGAACCTGCGAGGAATCCACATCGCTTAAAGACGCCCCATGGGTCGCTATAGGCTCCATGGTAGGGAAGCTATGATCTCCAAAGTTGAACATAGTGTGACCCATTAGGTGTAGGAGGCATCGTATGAGGAATGTGACAACTGTGATTGTAGTGCGATAACGGTAGTGCGGAGACTACAGCCCCTGCGCCCGGCCAGGGCGATCCTAGATCATCCTGGTTTCGCATGAACATCCAAGATTCGCTCCGTGCCATGGCAGGTGCATCGTACCATCTGATCATTAGGCGTGCCAGCGGCTAGAAGTTATACGTTGATATAGTTGCATCCAGGGCTGAGCCTCAGGTGGCGGGGCGTTAGGACTCAGGTCGCCGTCATGTGGTCGCCGTTGTGTTAACGCCGAACAACAACGAAGATGTCGGCGAGTAGGGTGCGGCTCAGCAATGTCTTCGTTCCATAAGCGGCTATCTCGTGTATTGAGGCCAATGTCCAGTGGTACGAGCGCTCAAATGAGGTGATGGGCCTGCATGGATGCCAGAGCTAGGATGAAGCCGAACAGTTCCAAGGTCGCTGCCGGCGCCGGCAGGCATCTTTTGCGCGGTCGCGGATGGACGAAGTCGGCTTAAGTCGACCCCGACGCAGTGGATCCACGCACAATTGACCCGCTTCGAAGTCGAGAACGGACGGGATCTGATTTGTGTTTTTAATGAGAGGCTGTTCAGGAGGGAAGCGTAGAGTCGCAATTGGAGAAGCGACGCATGGCTGCGACCAATCAATGAAACCTTGGCACTCGTAGTAGCGGCTACGACTTCCTTCAGACAGTAGCTGTGCTCGCATTCATTGCTTTGGCCGCAGTTCTGAGGAGCCGAACTCCAGTCTCCACAACTACATCAAGAGTCGAGCTGTTCGTAATGTGGGCCCGCGATGTCTACCGTGAACGGCGGCACCGCGTGCCCCTCCGAAACGCGCGGACACCTCAGCATCCCACCTTGGCTTCAGTCACACTCCTTCGAACTCGCGTACAGAAAGCCACACAACTTCTTCTCGAGCTTCGAGATGGATTCCAGAAGTTCCGACAGCGTAGGCCGCCTTATTCTCGTCGTTCACATTAACGGCAGCGCTTCCGAAAGACAACGGGCCGCTTAGGCAGTGCCCAGCACGTGCTCGGGCAACACTGCAGCGAGCCAAAATTAGAACCGCTCAATGAGCTGTGCACCGGCAGAGCATGACACGCGATTTGGGTTCATGAACAGCATACTCTCGTGGCTCTCGTGGCAGTGCCAGTAATATTCGAGATGAAGCTGGGCTTACGCCACTCCTCTTTCGACTGCATGTTACCCGACAACACCCACATTCTGTCTATCGTGCGTTATTGCGACCCACCCGCGGCTAACGTAGAGGGATCTGACAGGTCATTCCTTATACCAGACTCAACGCGGCATGGCTCCTCGTCACAGGCGCGGGATCGTGAGCGCCACCAACCCTCTGCTTGGTGAATGAGGCATCCATCCACGCCAGTATTCGTGGCTTCGCCAACACTACTTGCGGCGATGGCATCACTCGCTAATTGACAGGGGCTGGCTTCCGGACAAGTAGTGGGGGTTATGGCGAAGACATCGTCGGCAGACTAACAGGCATACCTGCTTTCATCCATCCTAGACAGAGTCGCGCAATTCTCGCTGGTGCGTGGGTACCCCGGCCCAGACCTGCCAGGCACCCATCGCGGGTGCACGTCCTGTGGCTAGTCAACGGTCGGAGGGCTTGGGTTCGATACCAGGATACGGATCCTTCGAGGCTCCAACCAGTCCGCAGCCGCAAAGCCGGCTCTGTTGCTGTTGGATCATGAAGCTCAGATGCTCTGTTCCTGTGCGTCCAGTTTCCCCCATGTAGGGCGCAGACCATCAAATGTCAAGGTTTGATACGTGATTCTGCCTCGCAGTCAAGTCGCCATAAGGCTGGTATAATTCCTCCCGACGGGCCGTACTCAGGAACGCAAACGTACGTCAACCCCACTGGTACCTTCCGCATCAAATGTTGCCTTTCCATTATTGAACATGACCGATCGGTCTCCCAAACCACATCAACCCAAGACGACGACCATCTCACGAAGACTTAGGGACCGTGCCGACCAGAACCTATCTGTTCAGCCACCAGAAATTCCACAAATAAGAGGAGCTCGCTCCCACCGTGCCGCAAACTTGCAAACGCCCCGCCACAATCCCATTGATTATCAGACGCCCGGGTCGCACCCACTTTCGCTAGCCTGGAATACTTCACACGTTCTCGAAGACATTCCACCTGACAGCTCCTTCCATTTATTGACCTCTCATCGAGATACGTCTCCCGACTCGTCTCTTGCGCAAACAACATATTCTGCACACCACGAGCCACTCCAAGACTCCAACCCAGGACTTGCGCATAGCGTTAGCCCACAGTCGCTGCGCACTCCGCACAGCCAGCCCAGCCGAGCGCTGACCTTCTTCCCATCGCCATTAACGTCTGTTTCTGGTAACCACAACCTCGAGCTACAACTGCCGGTTGACGTCGGACAGTCGGACGATTCGTTCTTGGAACTGCAAGATATGAGGTATATCACTCTATCAGCCCTCAAGAATTGAGCCTGTTCTAATATCGACAGCACCTTGGGCTTCATGATGCCATCTTCGCAGTACGGAATGGGCCACTACGGCTCTCCACAGACGTCTTACTCGTCGGGCTACCCACCTCTTCAGTCTTACGCAGAACCAAGATCATCAGCGTCAAATCCATACAGCTCATCCTATGCTTCGAGTCCGCTGCCCAATGACAGCCAGCAAAGACGATCCGATCAACATAACATTCT
The DNA here is from genome assembly GCA_023758005.1 of Alternaria sp. BMP 0032. Classification (NCBI taxonomy): domain Eukaryota; kingdom Fungi; phylum Ascomycota; class Dothideomycetes; order Pleosporales; family Pleosporaceae; genus Alternaria; species Alternaria sp. BMP 0032. Next base: position 120,465 of record JAFVMD010000023.1, on the reverse strand, counting down.
ACCGCCTTATCAGCCTCAGAATCCATCTCTTCCACGTAGCCCCTACCAACAGCACCAGCCCGTTGATTCGATGCGAGGACATGCATCTCCGATGTCTTCTACGGCCCATTCCTACTCCTATTCGGCCCCGCACAATAGTGTTCCGAGCCAGTCGATGGGAAGCAACTCTTACTCGCCGTAAGTCAAATTAAGCGCCTAGCAAAGCTTTCCACTGATTGAAGAAAGTCCACAGCCGTACCCTCCAACTACTTATGGTACTAGCGATTATCACCACCCACTGCCGACTATGTACCCTCCAAGTTCTACGACACCTGCCGCGTATCCATCGTACGAGTCTTCGCAGAGTGGCCCGCCGGCTGGTGGTCCAGTACCTGCGCTATCTTCATCTCCAAGTACGCAGGGCAGTGCAATGCAGCCACGTGTTGTGAACTCTAGACCGAAGCCCCAATGCTGGGAGCATGGGTGTAACGGACGGCAGTTCTCTACGTTCAGTAACCTTTTACGACATCAACGAGAGAAGTCAGGGACCGCCTCGAAAAGCTCATGCCCTAGGTGTGGAGCCGAATTCACGCGGACTACTGCAAGAAACGGGCACATGGCGCACGATAAGTGCAAGCCAAGAAGAGCGTCTGAAACGAGTGGGTAGATGAATCCTGTATCTCATCGCTCGATCGATCTAGAACTATCCAGTTCAAGGACAACCAAAGAAGGTGCTGGTTGAACTAAGTGTAATACCCGAGCACCAAGTGTCACGGTCTGGCTAAAGACATTAGGCTTCGCCTCGATATCGTGCAGCATCGACACGCACAGGTGGAAGCATGCCAGCTGGCGACCATACCATTGTGTGCCGCTTCCCAAATCGGAATTTGGCCCGCAGGACACCCGAAGCTTCCAAAGGGCACACTTTTACGCCGCAGGAATCGTAGCTACGACTTGTCTCGTACGCTTTAGACTTGTACACAGTCCCGGCTCCGTCACATTTCGTGACATTAGTGTTTGAGCACCAGGCTTCCAGCGAATCGCTCAACAGTGATCAGTTCCTATGTATATAATGTTTGCAAGCAAGCGCCTGTTCTTAATGAAGCCACGAATATACAGCTTCAAGGTCGCAAAGACCACCATCTCTTCGTATACTTGGCCAAATCGCTACAACATGGCCTTCTGTACACGGTCTCATCCCAATCTCAACCATTTGAAAGAGCGCGTATGTCATTTCCTCACACCCAACGTCGGACTCCTTCTCCTTCGTACCAATGAGACTGGATTACGAAAGAAGGCGTTGACCGACCCGTTCGAGGGATCGCGGGAGGATTTGGAGGAATGAGGAAAGCAGGAACATGGAGTTCCTGCTGGTTGAGGGTGCCCCTGTAGCTTTTCCCTGCGATGTATCCGACCACACGGGTCACGCAAAATCATCGGTCAGCACCTCTTCCCTATCAGGGTCCAAGAGCGAACAGAGCACCATGGCCGACGCTGTCCCGCACGGCATGCTTCGGCAATGCCGCGCGAAATCGTGCGAAAACTCGTACCTTAGACTGGGAAGGGAATTTTCCCGAGCACCTCTACGATTCAGCATTCAGCATCAGATCGTATGGTAGTTCCAGTAGGTTTGCAGCACTGTAATCTTAAACATGACTTGCGACTGATTTCACAACAGAGCCGTATGTCCATGACTGATGCTCTACCCGAATTCGATTCGATGCCTTCTCGATGCACACCAATTATCACGAGCCGGTTTCACATGCATTAGCCACAAACACGCGAGCCAGGCTGCCGACTGACCTCGCACGGCTTTTCTCAACTTTGAGTAACGATCAGTCTAGCGGGCCGTTGTCGCCACGACTTAGTGCGGGAAAAGCCTTGTAAAAAGCACCCACCGCTGTGGAGAAGGACCAACCATGTAACAACGAACCGAAGCTACCGAGAGGCGCCACTAACGCGCAGCGCACTATTCGACAATGGTTGTCAAGTGGACGACTGTGGTCCGGGCAATTGTATCTCATAGGAACCGTGCCATCGGTACAACAGCGGCTACGATACTGGTGGCCATTCGCTCCTCATCTCCATGTTGACATCACTGGGCAGCGGAACAATAATCCGCCATGCGAATGGTCCCTTGTTTCGGAAACCGACAACCGCGTAAATGGGCTTTCAGCACCGGGTTACAGACGTACATATGCATATATGCCACTCTGGGATACACCGGTGACGTGGATATTTCCGGCTTTAACGTACAATATGCAATCAAACACACGTTCGGTGGCTTACTGGTCGCTCGCACAAAGTGTGTGTGATTGAAGCTTCGACGTGCATGCTGCCAAGACAGCCACTGCAGCTCAGAAACGCGTCTAACGCTGTATTACTGATCAGGAAAATGAGTATAGAGATCATTATTCATGTTTCGCCCTGCCTCTGCGGCGCGGGACCCGCACTGACACACAACACAATGATACGCATCCGACTCTAGGACAGACTTGTGGCCCAAATCCAACGGTGTAGTTCAGCTAACCTCTAGACTTTAGTTAGCTAACCTTTAATTAGACAAAATTAGATACTAGTAAGCTAACCTTAGAAATTCTAAAGTTAGCTAGCTTTTAAGTTTTATACTTTTATTACTCTACTAACACTCTATATACTATATTTAACTTAGTTTTATCTTAGTATACCTAGCTTTACTATATAGCTCTATATTATATTATAATAAGTATACTTATATAGCTATTCTTATTATTAAGCTAATATTATATAAGATAATAGCCTACTACTATTAGTCTAGCCTATTACTATAACTAGAAGTTAACCTAGTTATAATCTAATATTATAATAGTATTTAGAAAGTAAAACTATAGTTCTAATTATACTTAGACTACTTATAGTAGCTACGTAGCCTTTATTTATAGAGTTAAATAAAACTAAGTTACTACTTAGTAGACTAACTAGCTATTAGTTTTAACTAGATTCTAACTAAATTTTAACTTAGTTCTAACTTAGTTCTAACTTAGTTCTAACCTAGTTCTAACTTAGTTCTAATCTACTATAACTACTACTCTCTATCTATACTTAGTATATATATATATATAGTATTAACACTTCTATATTAGAGTATATACTAGGTCTATACCTAGCGTAATTATATCTAGCTCTACCTACGTTTTAAGAAGTAGTATCTTTATATTTAGTAGCTTACTATTTTATACTTTTACCTCTACTACTTTTATTAGCGTTTAATTTATCTTAGTTATAATTTAGCTTCTTTACTTAGTTACCTAAACTCTATATATTCTTATTACTATAGTAGTAAGACTTATTTTAGTTAAGCTAGATCTAGTCTATACTACGTAACTATAGATTAGGTATTATATTCTATAGTTTATCTATAATAATACTAGCCTTAACTAAGTAATCTACTTTAGTTATATCTATATTAAATAAGCGTATTTATATAAATAGTACACTATCTTATTTAAGTATAGAGTTATTAAGTTAAGCTATATTAGAATTTAACTTAATTTAAATCTATCTAGAGAAACTTATTCTTAAAAATAAGATAGACTCTAACTTTAAGTAAGTATCTAATAGCGTGTTAATGCTAGAGCTACTAATACCTATATAGAACGTAATTAATTATTCTAAAGAAGAAGAGCTAGTAAGTAGCTAATAAAGTAGATACTTCTAGGTTTAGTCTAATAAGACTAGATACTAGAACTAGATTCTTTACTTTTATTAGATAAGTCTAATACTTCTTTTAATAGTAATAATTCTAAAGACGCTATAGTATATTAACTCTAGATATAACTTAGCTAAGTTTTATATATTAGTAGTATATATCTAGTCTTAAGACTATTATATAGATATCTAGACAAAAATAACCTAATTCTTAGATAAAACCTATTACTATAACTTATATATTTAGAATAGTAGTAGTACTAATATTTTCTAGAATATCTAAAAATAGAATAGTATATATTATTAATATTTTAGGCATTAAAACTTACTAAGACGCACTTATACTTACTAAAGTATAGGTACTATTTTAGTTTCTTCTATATACGCTAACTATAACGTAGAATATATAGTATTATACTTTCTTATAATAGAAAACTAATTATACTACTTATAAGAATACTTAGAAGAATCTTATCTAATATATATTACTCTATAATATAGAGTACTATTACTATATCTATAACTATACTAGTATTAAAGTATACATAGCGTTAAGTCTAGTAGTATAAGATTTATCTTACTTTTATTATAATTATAATATTAGAAACGTCTTACGCTAAGTTAGACTTAAAAATAATATCTCTATACTTTAAGATATAGTATATAAGTAAGTAGATAGTCTTAGAATCTATCTTAGTATTATCTAATAGTATTAGGTATTATCTAGGTTATATTAAGGCCTACTAAAGAGGTAAAGTTTATAGTTATAACTATAACGCTACTATCTACTATTCTATAATACTATAAGAGAATAATTTATATATATATATAATAAGTCTTAGTTACTACCTATTATATCTCTTACTTTTATACCTAATAGATCTTACTAAGTCTATACTAATAACTATAGATACTAAATTCTAATCTAGTCTAGTATATAGTCTATATTAACTAGCGTATACCTAGTGTACGCTATAAAAAGTACTAAATTAGTAAGATTAATCTATATTACTACCTAGAAATTACGTTTCTATGTAATTAGTTTAGTAAAAATTAGTAAGCTATACTTCTAGCTAAGTGTATAATAGTTTAGCAAAATAGTAGTAATAAAAAGTAATACTATATATATATTATAGACTATACTAAGATAAATCTAACTATATCTAGTAGTTAACTACCTCTAAGAAGCCTAGAAACTCTATCTATTTTCTAAAAGATACTTATTATATAGACTCTATATACACTATTTCTATATATTTATTTTAGTAGAAACTAAAAGATATCTATATATAGCGCTTATATTCTATAATATCTATAATTATCTACTATCTTCTTTATTTAAGCTTCTCTAGATAATAGCTTTTAAATTATCTAAGATTATATAGTAAATTTATAATCTAAAATTAAGTATAAGTATATATATGTATACTATATTAGAAATATACTAAGACTAATTCTATAAAGCAACCTTTCTATAGAATTCTTATCTTATTAACTAGCTTATAAAGAATAGTAAAAAGTCTATTATTAACGTATATATATTACTAGTAAACTATAATTAAATATAGGCTATTATACGTAAAGAGAGACTAACTATAATCTAGGCTAGTAAGTATATAGATAGTATATAGCTAAAGTATATAACTAATCTTTATAAACGTAATTCTATAAGTATAAGATAGGTCTTAGTCTAATTCTAGCTAATATAACGTAGTATATTAAATATTTCTATTAGAATAGCTATAATCTTCTTATAGTCTACTTTTTTTAGTCTTAACTTACTTCTATTAAGAATAGTATATACTACTAATTATTTATTAATATAAGCTTTAAGTAGATATATTAAGCTTCTATATAAGAGGTTATATTTACTATCTATATATATAGTGCTAATAAGCGTTAGTTTCTCTATAATATAACTAAGTATATACTAATAATATATACTAGTCTATATACTATATTACGCCTTTATAAATAATAAGACTACTAAGTCTTATAAGAAGATGTTTAAGTAGATATTTACTAAGATAGAAAGCGTAGACTTTATTATATATTAGTACTATAAAGATAAAACTAGGTTTAAACTAGTATATATAGATATATACACTAAATAGCTACTAGGTTTATATCTCTAGTACTAGATTATTCTTAGTGTACTTATATATATAGGCTTTAGAAACTACCTTACTAGTAAGTATAATAATAGCTAAATATAGAGATACTATATTTTTTACGTAGTTATATTCTATTATGTTTATCTAAAGAGAAAGATATAAGAGATAACTAAATTAGAGAATTAGACTTAGTTAAGTCTAAATAAATTTACGCTTAATCTTACTAAATACAAAACTAAGAATAAATATAAGAAGTTTGTTTATATAGTAAAAGGTATATTAGAATATATCTTAGTTACCTCTTAATCTAACTATTATAGACTAGTACTCTAATACTCTACTTATAAACTAGTTTAATAATAAGTATTTAGTATACGCTACTAGTATATACCTTACTTATTTAAGAATACTAGACTATATATAGAACTAGTGTTAAACCTATACTAGTAACTATAGTAAGTAGAATAATTTTAGAATAAACTTATAGAGTAGAGTAGTAACACTATTAAAAGTAGTTCTAAAGTAAGTTATACTAGACTAGACTAAGACTATACTCTACTAATTAGTTTTAGTAGTAAGAAAGTAGATTTTAATAATACCTATTAGTTTAATACGTATAATAAATAGAGTATTACTTCTACGTAGTCTAAGACTAGTATTAGTAATTATATAGCTATAAATATTACTAATTAAAGTACTATCTCTAATCTAACTTAGACTATATCTAGTTACTAATTATTATAGAGCGTATTAAGAAGAATAAGTATAAGAATAGATAATACTATAGAGAGATAGAACTAAGTAATAATAAGACTAATAATAAGACTATATCTTCTCTATTCTATAGTTAGAGTAAAAGGTTCTATATAACGTCTACTAAAGTAATCTAAATACTAACCTCTAGCGCTAGCGTAGATTTATCTTAGTCTAGATTCTATAGTTAAAGTAATAGATTCTATACTACGTCTACTAGAGTAATCTAAACACTAACCTCTAGCGCTAGCGTAAATTTATTTTAGTTTAGATCTAGATTCTAAAGCGTTTTACGTAGCTATAGTTATAGCTATAGGCGTAGTGCTAAGTCTAGCTAGTATAGTAGCTCTAGCCTATAGCTAGATTTTAACTTAGAGGTAACTAAAGAATATATAGTAGAACTATAAGATAGATAAATACTACTTTTAACCTAGTTAACTTCTACTAATTAGATATAGCTTATTTATAGCACTATTTATAATACTATTTATATAGAGTTTCTTTAGTGCACTATTATAATAGAACTCTATTCTACCTCTATAATACTAGCTATTCTAGAATATTCTTAGTTAAAACTAAGCAGAAGCTAATACTACTATAATTACTATATTAAAGCTTTATAAGTATAAGATAGTACTAAAAAAGTAGTATATAGTATTAGAGAAGTAGCGCGTAGCACTATAATAATAGAAGCTAGTTAATACTTAGAGGTTACTAAAGTAGTTAGTAAAGATTTATTAGTGTAGTTTAAATCTAGATAACTTTCTAGAGTTATAGTATTTATAGATAGTCTTACTATTATACTATATTATAAATACTATAATAGTAGTGTAGTAAAGTTCTAACTAGGTTAGAACTAGGTTAGAACTAGATTAGAACTAGGTTAGAACTAGGTTAGAACCTTTAGTAATTACCTAGATAATTACCTAGCCTTAGTATATAGCGCTAATACACTAACTAGATTCTAACTTAGTTCTAACTTAGTTCTAATCTAGTTCTAATCTACTTTATTATAGTGTCTTAGCTTTAGAAATAATAAAATAGCGTAGCTATCTCTCTAACTACTAATACACTTTCTTCTACTTTATCTAGCACTTCTAACTATAAAATCTATCTTAGTTCTATTTAACTCTCTACGCTTATGTTACTACTATAGATATTATAGTATAGTTACTATAGAAATCTATATAGTAATTACACTTAGCCTACTCTATATATACTAACTCTCTTAGTATTTCTACGCTAAGCTAGTAAAGTCTCTTTATTTAGAGTTCTTCTCTTACTTATATTATATACGTATAGCTAGTAGAGAGACTATACTAGATCTAATCTATAGTAGAACTATTTATCTAATCTTTATTAGTATATAAAGAGTTAAGTATATTATAATATTAATATTAGCTATAGTAGAGCTATTCTAAAGATATACCTAGTTAATATAAGTTAACTTAGTCTATTTATATATTATATAGTTTACTAATATATTATAGAACTCTTTTATAAGTAAGTTATCTTATATATAGTATATAGAGAGAGCGTATATATAATATAACCTAGAATATACTAAGACTAGTCTTACGCTAGTAGAGTATTATAGTTAGTAGATAGACTTAGAGAATACTAGCTTAATAAGCTAAGAAGGTAAAGCGTATATCTACTACGCGCTTAGATCTATTAGAGTCTAATCTAACTAGTATATTAGAAGACTTTTCTTAATTACTTCTAGAATACTTATAAGAAGAAGCCTATTATTCTACTTCTACTAGTTATCTTTCTCTATAAGAGTAGAGTATAACTTAGATAAAACTAAGTTAAGTTTAAGAATAAATTTACGCTACCTAGTTTATATAATAATATAGATAGTGTATATTATATTAACTAGTCTACTTAGTACTATTCTAGTCTAATTTCTATTAATCTATATATATATAAGACAACAATAGTCTTAATATTCTGCCTTTTCTAACCTTTATTAGTAATATAGACTAATTACTATTAGTAGACGCTAAGACTATACTAAGTAGAATCTTACTAATACCTATAACTAACTTAGCTAACTAGCTAATAGATAATATACTTATAGAATAGTAACATAATAAGTTAGTACTAAGATTAATTAGTGTCTTAGATAGTAATACTATAGGTATACGTATAGCTAACACTATTCTAGGTAATATTAGTATAGATAATATAGTAACTATAGACACTATAACTATACTAAGTCTCTACTCTAGTAATAAGAATATAGTTAACTAGCGTAAATAATATCTAGTAGATAAGAATAGAGTAAGTATATATATATTCTATATTATAGTAGAATCTAACTAGGTAGAAACCTAATATAAGTCTTGTAAAGAGAAGGCTTTAAATTAAAGCCTTATACTAGGCTTACTATAAGAGAAAACTTAGTATATACTCTACTCTCTTAGCTTAGATATTACTTAATGCTTATTCTTTTCTAGATTACCTATTATAGGCACTAATATTAGTCTATTATATTACTAGATAATATACTCTACTATAGACTAGGCTAAGTTAAAACTAATACTTTTTATATTATAGTACTAACGTACATCTCTATTTTCTTCTATTTGTTATTAGCTATATTCTAGAATATTACTAAGACTAAACTTACTTTATAGCTATAGCTAACTAGGCGTTCTAGTATAATAGTATATTAGCTAGATTTAGTATCTAAAAGACATTATAGTTAGAGTTATCTACTATAATATATAGGCAGGCTATATAGTATTAGCTAAGATTAGACTAAGTTATATCTAATACTTACTATACTTCTCTATAGTTTTATACTTATTATATTAAGTAATATTTTTAAAACTAGTAGCGTCTCTAGTCTTCTTAGTTTATATAGTCTAATAGCGCGTTAGCTAGATTAAACTAAAGTAAATCTAATAACTTACTATATTAGTGTTACGCTTAATATAGGCCTAACTACTAACTAGAACTTACTATATAAAAGCTAGAGATAACTATATAGAGGTAGTTACGCTACTAACATATATTAGCTACTAGAATAGAACTAGGTTTAAACTTAGTTCTACTAGTATTAGCTAATAAGATATACTTAAGTTTAAGTTTACTACTAGTATATTAGAAAGAGTTTAGGCCTAAGATAGAACTTAGCTACTTTTTACTAGCGTTAGTGTTAACTTTAAGTAGAATAGAATATTAGCTAAGTAGTATATTATATTACTATTTATCTCTACTTTATCTAAAAATACGTTAACTAAGATTCTATACTAATCTAGAATATATTAGCTAAGATTACTTTTAGTATAGTCTAACTTTACTAATTAATTCTATTATAAATAGACTCTTTATTTTACTACTAGATTAGCTTATAAAAATAAATTCTATATTAAGATACTATATAATTAGTAGATAAAACTATACTAAGTTAGAACTAATATATAGCCTAATAGTGTACCTTTATAATATAGTAAATAATACTTAATAGTATAATAAACTAAGTCTATATATTATAAGCTAAGAGTAGACTAAGTTAATACTAATATATATAGTATTATAATCGCACTATATAGGTAGTAAGAATCTAATATTCTTATCTATAAGGTAGTCTAGTATCTCTTTTAGAATATAGTATAAGAGTACTCTATTAATAATAGCCTATAACTATTAGTAAGAGAAAACTTAGTTAAAATATATAATACTTACTATATAAAGAAAGAGTAGGTTTAGTAGAGAGTTACTTATAGATAATAAAGTAACGTACTTCTTATAGAGCTTCTATATAATATAAGCTATATATTCTCTATATAGAGTAGACTAAGTATATACTAACTACTTAAGCTTTAAGATACGCTCTATTTTAGATATAATATATATATTTTAGTATTTATTAGAATTCTTAGAGAAGTCTTACTTACGCTTTTAGAATAGTGTAGTAAATAAAACTTAACTAAGTATTCTTTTAGTGTAGGTAGTGCCTAGAAGAGAGACTTAATAGATAGTAGAAGTACCTAGACCTAGCTAAGTAGTATCTCTACTATTAATATAGTCTTTATAGTTAACTAAATTAGCTTATTAAAGTTCTAGTATAGCTTAGGTATATTTTAACTTAGTTATATCTAAAGCTAGGTTCTTAGGTTCTAGTGTAGTCTAGTCTTCTCTATCTCTAGATAGATGCAACTTAGTTATCTCTATAGTAGTACTATCTTACTTATAAGTAGCTTTAATCTAGCTAGTAATAATAAAAAAACTTATATTACTTAGTTTTAGCTTAGTCTAATCTTATACGCTATATAGAAGTTAATATTAGACTAGTAGTAATACGTTAAGCTAGTTATTAATTTCTTTAGATAATAGTAATAGTATAGTATATTTAGTAAGATAATTATTTATATAGAATACGTATAAGTAAGAGCGTAGGTATAGTATAGAGAATTAAGTTAAGGTAAGTCTACTATTAGAAGTACTTTACGCTTTAACTACTTATAATATTATAAATATATACTCTTAATTATACTAAGTCTATACTTATCTATCTTTATAGAGCTATCTTTAATATATATAAAATATTTATATAGACTTATAAAATCTATCTTAGTTTATACTAGAATAGAGTTTAGTAAATAGGTATAGTAGCTTTTGTATTACTAGGTTTCTATAACTACTTTTACTTATTTCTTTCTACTATATATTTACTACCTATCTAGTTACTTATACTAGTATTAACTAAGATAAATCTTCTATAGCTCTAGTAATAGTCTACTTACTCTCTCTAAATACTAGTACGTTAACACTAACTTAATCTAAATTAGACTAGAATAAATCTAAACTTTCTTTACTAATAGACTTTCTATTACTAAGCTCTATATTATTAAAATTCTTATTATTAATATTCTTATTATTAATATTCTTATTATTAGTATTCTTATTATTAGAACTAATATTAGATTCTAAATCTACCTCTAACTTAGATCTATCTAAGTCGCTACTAGTAGCCTTCTTCTTACTTTTCTTAACTAATTAAGTTAACTTCTTTATAACGCGCTTTTACTTCTTAGGCTAAGACCTATAAAGTATTTAGTTAATATATAAAATAAACTAAGTTTAAATATAGACTTACGCAAAGTAGTATACTTCTATAGACTTATAGATATAATAGCCTAAAAGTCTATAGTCTAAGTTAACTATAATATTTAGGTATACTAGTATAGTTAGCTTAGTTTATACTTAGACTTATTATAAACCTACTATAGTAGTTAATGTTACACTTAATATACTATAGGTACTTAAAGTACTTAGTCTAGGCGCGCGCTATAGTAGTATATAGCTAACTAGAATTATAGATAGTAATATTAACCTAGCTATTAGCATTTATTAGAAATAGTTTCTATAGTAGTTAGTTAGATAATACTAAGTCTAATCTTAGATATATATATAGTAGCCTCTTTTATAAAAGTATTCTTAGTAAGCTTTTTTAATATTAGTTTACGTAACGTTTAAAGCTATTAGTAAATATTATAAGTAGACGTAACTAAGAATATACTACTAGTAGCTATTATTACTTAGACTTTATATATATAAGTACTCTTAGTTAAGAAGAAGCTAGTAGATCTCTAACTATAGTAGTGTATATAAAGTTTATATATTTATAAAAGTCTAGTTAAACTATTAGATATAACTAAGTTAGATTCTAGAAAAGAGAAGCTACTAGAGAATTTATGCATCTACTTAGCAGGCACGTTACTAAGTAACTATACCTACTTAAAGAATCTAGTATTATTATACTATATAAACGCGTTAGTATTAATATAAGAATAAACTTAGTATAATCTAAATATATATCTTTTTTATAAACTATACGTATATAAGCTAGAGTAGTCTTATTAGTTTTATATATAAACTATAAACTATAAGCTAAGGTTATAAGAGATATATCTAAATATATATCTACTTAGTATACATCTTTAGTTAGACACTAGACTTATTAATATTCTTATTAAACGTGTAATATTATAGTCTCTTAATATAGAGAAACTATCTAGATACTATATTCTTTCTAAATATTAGACTAAACTAAGAATAATCTTATACGCTTACTATAGATAGAAATAGTATACTAAGTAGCTAAAAGGCGTAAGTTAAATAGTAGTAGTAATATTTCTAATAATATATATTAACTAAGTAGTTTTAACTAAGAATAGTTTATACTTATATCTACTATTAAGAGTAAAAATTTCTAAACCTATTTCTTATCTTTTTCTTTAATATTACTCTTACTCTAGCGTCTATTATTAGAATTAGACTAGAAGTTATCTCTCTTAGACTAGAAGTTATCTCTTTTAGACTAAGAGTTATCTCTCTTAGACTAAGAGTATTTTCTATTAGATAGTAATAACTCTTTATTAGACTAAGATAAAGCTAAATCTAACTTAGTTTTATTTTTCTCTCTAAGCTTATATTTAATACTCTACTCTTTTAGTTTAGAAAGTAACTTAGTATCTTTATAGTTAGAATCTACTAATATAGCTTTATTATTACTATCTTATACTATAGAACGTAACTAAGTTAGTACCTAGCTACTATTATACTAATAAGTCTATTATTCTAAGCTCTTTTCTACTTCTTAAAGCTTTAGTCTAGACTAAGAAGTATCTAGCTATAGTACTTTCTTATCTTTATTAGAGAAATTAGAACTAGAACTTAATAAACTCTCTTTAATTATAATTAGATTAGTAGATACTCTACTAGAAATAGATAATATAGATTTACTAAGTTAGTTAGAATTAATCTAAGTAGAATCTAGTTAGATAGGTATAAGTAGTGTAAAGAATATAGTTTAGAAGTTCTAAGAGAAGTTCTAAGAAAGATACTACTAGAGAGTAAGATTACCTAGATAGAACTTAGTAGTATCTAACTATAATAATATAGACTATTCTATTAAGCTTAATACCTTAATATTCTAGACTATATTATCTAACACGCTGTAGCTAATTAAAGAAGATATATCTAGTTATAACTTAGTTCTATCTAGACTATTATAGTATATAGCTAGCTATAAACTTTTATCTTCTTAGGTTAGTGTAGTTAGTATAGACTTAGACGCATTAACGTAGACATCTTTATCTTACTAGTTACTATTAGACTTAATAATCTTAGCTATTAGTGTTATTACTATAGTATTAATTAGATTTAACTTAGTTAAATTATTATAAGTATATATTAGACTACCTAGAGAAATAAGAAGAGTAGGTAGTTAAGATAATAGAGAACTAGATAAGTAGTTTCTTATATATCTACCTAAGCGCTAGCTAGTATATAAATCTATAACTTCTAAAACTTTATATCTATAGAATAAAGATTTATCTAAGACTAAACTCTCTATAGATATAAATACTTATAGCTCTAAACCTAAATAAGAAGGTAATATATTATTTTTATAACTAAGAAACTACCTAAAACTAACTATACTTAGTTAAACTTAACTAAGTTAAACCTTACTAGTATAACGCTTCTATTTCTTCTTATTCTTCTTCTTATTCTTCTTTTTATTCTTACACTTCTTATTATTCTAGTTTACTTTCTTAGCTTTCTTCTTATTATTACTACTTTCTTATTAGTTTAGACTCTACTAAGTATTATTATATTAATACGTATAGAGTAATTATTATATTCTTATAGATAGCTAAAAATACTTTAGTAAACTTAATAGAAATATAATAATATAGTTTATTATTCTAGAAAATAGCTAGATAAGCTATAAGAGTTAGCTAAGTCTAATCTTAGTATATACTTAATCTACTATAATTATTAGCTTTATAGTAGAACTAGTAAAACTAGTAACTTTTTTTTAGACTAGTTTAGATATAGACTTTACTAGCTAAGACTCTCTATATTATATTAGAATAGGTATAAACTAAGTTAATTCTATCTATACTTATACTATTCTTATACATAAAGAGCTCTAGTAATCTCTCTATAATATATACTATCTACTTATTTACTTTTTAGGCTTATAGAGGTTAGTTATAATTAAACTAAGATAGATCTTCTATATACCTCTTAAGTAGCTAGCTACTTAGCTAGCTACTTATTATAGAGAAATAGTAGAAGTAGAGCGTTACTAAAGCTAAGCTTCTCTAGAGTTTTATAGTTAAGTAGTTAAGGCTTAGTTTAGTCTAACTTATACTAGACTTTAACTATATTCTTAGCTTTAATATATTTTTTAATAGTCTTTATATAGTTAAGTATATTCTAGAAGTAATCTATCTAAGTTAGCTATAATTAATCTAAATTATATTCTTAGTATTTATACTATTAATTACCTTATAGTAGCTCTTATCTACTTATCTCTTTACCTAATCTATAAAGAAATACCTAGCGTAATAATACTATTATATATTAGTAGGCTTAGATAAAACTAAGTATAATCTAACTTACTACTTTACTATAGATCTATTTAAAATACTTTATAAGTATACTAGTATTATTTATAGTAAACTATATTATATTAGTTAAAAGTTAACTAAGTATATATAAAACCTCTTACCTTACCTAACTTATATCTATATAGTAGTTTTCTAGTTCTAAAGTTAATATTAGCTAAGTAGTAAATTATTTCTTAGACTATAGTAACTATTTTAGTTTTATTATTCTAGAGAGTATTAACTAAAATATATTTTAAAAAAATATAAGTATAGCGTATAGTCTAAAAATAAAGTAGACTAGCTAGATATAGTAGAAGTACTTAGTAGATCTTAATAAATTTTTATACTACTATTAGTTTTAGATATAACTAAGTACTATCTAGATAAACTTAGTCTTTAAGTTTCTCTATTCTACGTATACTCTCTATTATTACTTTATATTTTTATTTAGCTAGATCTAACTAGGTTAGATCTAGAGTTAGCTACTCTATATTATAATTAGAATTTAAATTATTAGATTCTAATATTATTAGACGCCTTAAAACGTTACTAAGAAAGATCTTAATAGTAGTATATATACTACTAGTACTACTTAGAAGTATAGTATAGTAGTAAGTAGTAGTAAAAAAGTATAGTTACTAAGTATATAAGCTTTAATTAGTAGCTTAGATTACTAGTACACTAGTAGCTATATACTAATTTAAGTAAAAGTTAAGTTACTTTTACGCAATAAATTAAGAGTTAGCTAAGTTAAATCTAGAGGTTAGCTAAACTAATCTCTGCCTAAATCTAATTTGCAAGGTTATGTCTCTGTCGCTTGGCCTTGCAAACCCGGCAGACTTAGCGTATAGTCGGAACCGAGTCGCTGGAACCACCCCTTGCTCATTGGCCCCTTACCGCTTTGGAGAGGGATTGTACCTAACCACGCGGGATTTCGGTCCAATTCAAGCACCGGGAACAATGACGTGAAAGGGTCCTCGGCGGTCCATCATGCTTCGCCCCCACAGCCAAGCGCGTGCCCGACACGTCTTTTGCTGACGTGTGGATGGAGCTTGGAGAATCGCCAGGATGATCCGGCGGGGCGCGGCTGCGCGGGAAGGATGACAGTCACTTGATCCCTCAGTGTACTTAGCAAGGATGAGACAAGGGGAGCACGAAGTACATTCATTCGGCATCACGTGAAAACCGTTGTGTTTGGCTCAGATCTCAGCACCCTACAGGCGGCTAGCTACAAGGTAATGCAATGGACGATCCGGCATGCAGGACCCGCTAGGGCGAACGGGCTGACTTGAAGTAACGCCGCGGCTTCAATCACTTCACTCCGCCGTCTGTGTTGCCCGCGGCTGGAACGATCGAGCTATCGGACCGCTCGCCAATTTGTTAAACGGAGTCTCAACGATGCAGAACTGCCTCTAGGAGGTTGATGACCGGAGTGTTTACCAACCTAGGACATCAGTGCCGGCGGCACAGTGACGGGCGTCAGCCCTCCCTTGTCCACTTTGCCTATCTGAAAGCGTCTAATCGTATGTTTCCTCAGGCGACCATAACACCGCCCCACCCCACAGCAAAACTACCTTCTAGATCACCTGCATGAGTCGATGAACGCAGCACAGTGTGGCCAAGAAATGATAGACATCTCACCTGCGTACGTATCGTTCGATCTTGACGAAATTGTGGCCCATGTGTGCATCCAGAGATCTTCCGTGGGAATTTCACGCACTGTGAGCGTCTCCACGATGTGATCGAGACGCGCAAGTGACCCGGCAACGTACCCGAATCCGACCTGGTCTCGCGCTCGCGCCTCTAGATCACCGCGCCGCAACTGATGACCATTAGGCGGGCTACCCACAGTGCAGTCGGCGATATGTCATCGCTTGTCAGAAGTGAGGCATTCGCAACTTGTACACGAACAGAAAGCATCAGAATGCCATCCCCAGCAGCACTCAACCACCAACATCTGACGCGCATCCCCTTCGCGTGGTGAGCCGTCGCAGAGAGAACAGCCGGAGTTTCGAACCATGTGGTCCTCGCATGTGCAAGGCTGACGTGCATGGTCAAGGTTACACATGGGGCTCCAGGGCAATGGTTTGGCTCGTAGCGCTCGCGTGTCCACTACTGCGGGAAACGTGCAGTGTCACCTTCGAGAAAGCCGGCTAAAGTCAGAGCCGTCCACCAGATGGGAGGACTGTTTCAATGAGGCGGCGGCATGTGCGTGGGAATAGATTAACCGCACATGGCGGCCAACAGCCGTAACAGGGGTCTTCAGCAGTCCTTTCATGATGGTGGACGCGAGCCTGTCATACGGTCATATCATTGTCCCATATACGTTTAGGTGTCTGTTTCGTAGCATTTCAGCCTCAACCGCCGGCTGAGCTTTAGCGGAATCCTGCGCCGAGATGTTCTGATGCCGTCGTGCACTGGGGTTTGGTCGGTATGTGTCTTTTGTGCTTCGATTCGAAGTCGCTAGAGTGTCACATTGTCTGGCGACTGCAGCATCATCTTTAATCTCGTAACGCCTTCTTAGTCTGGTAGGCAATGCGCTGAGCTGGTCATTGCTACCGGCCTACTCACATGTAGGTAAGGTTATTGGGTACCCAGCCTGCGCCAACATTACGCCCTTCTCGTGTCTGAACCCGATCGTCGCCCTAAGCCCGTCGATGCCTGGCGTTCAGATACGAATACGCGTGCCGTGCCGGAATCAGTCAGCAATAAGACCAGTGTATGTTATGATGTGACATGATCCCAGACATCGTTCTTGATATGCAACTGGCAGAACAGCATACATAGAAGAAGCCCTCCAGAACCAACGCGGAATGCAGATATGGACCAAGTCTTGTAAAGTCTCCACGAGACTGGAGACGTGACCAGCACATTCGTACTTTGCTCTGCTGAATGCAGGCATGGATATTCACGCAACAGATGATCGTATGGCAAGATGGTTTTGCATTCTGCAGTCCACACGATGTTTCTAATGCTGTTGGCTAACGAATGTGTTGATACCTACCAGTGAGTACTGTGCCTTGAGCCGACAGTGATTTTGGATTAATGCAAGGTCAGTACGGATACGATATGTAAATCGCACCAGGAAAAAGGGCGTCTGCTGTTGCGGCGATCCGTGTTGAGGCTGAGAGCGATGGATGAGGGCAGCTCCGCAGACCGGTGACTCCCCGCAGAGCTAGGACCAATGACGACCAATGACTAACACGGCAGTCGCGACCTCCATACTTCCAACAGTCGACGACCATCTCATGCCACCGCAGCTTCCCCGTCACTCAGAGCATCACCATCACTATAGCTACCAACACTCATGTCTCTCTCTAATTTCTGAACGCCAGCTCGGCACCCTCACGCAACTCGTCGACGAGTTGCCTCCAGTCATTGCTTGACGAAGTTCTACTCATCGTTTGCCTTACACACCCGTCACGATGCTTCCTTTATTATCGCAATTATTTCGGACGCACTTCTTACACACCAACTCACGATCAATACCACGCTTACTCACCAGCGCAACGCGGCAATACGCAACTTGACCAGTCTTACCCCGACCGCGCCTTCCCGCGAGGAATAGAACCACGAAGACACATAACTTCTACTACGCAATATGGCCTCCATATTCACCTTCGACCCCGATCCTCCGCGCGTTTCGTCGCCGTGGGCTATCACGCCTATCGGCGGCGTTGCGCACTCCCCCGTGCCAGCCACGAACCCCCGACGAATCCCTTCGACTCTCGGCGGTCTTAATGACGAGACGAGCGCAAATGCAACATCCCTCCCCACCGATATAGATTATACGCATATCACACGGTTGGAGGCGGAGCCCCAAGATGGGCCTACGGAGTATAAGCTACATCTTCTGCTCAGGCGACGGCGGTCGTTCACCCGTTCCAGTACCGCACGCCATATATCTGGGTCCATGCGTCGACCTGAAATACCTATACCAGCGGGTCGCAGCGTATCAGAGTCCGGCGTCCTGGCTAATACCCCTCCACCACTGGCATCTACACAGTCAAAGCAGCATCGTCTGGAGCAGCTGACTACTCAGTTGCTGTGGCGCCTACAGCAGTCATGTCCAATCCACATGTCATCATCCATGGCACCTGTCATACCTCATTTTCCCGACGATGCACGTCTGTCAGGGCCCGAGATGCCTCAACGTCTGCTGCCGGGGTTGGAGGAGAGTAGTGGTGCGCTCTATGAGATTGGAGTCGCGGACGACGGAACTATTGTTGGCTTGGCAGAAGACGAGATGGAAGAGAGCCTGAACAATTTGCGCGCCATGGCTGCAAGCTTGGGCTGTGGAGTCAAGGTCATGCGCAGGGTTCCTGTAGGCGATTGCGAGTGGACAGAGGATTCCGGCACCGCAAAACAGAGGGTTGTAAAATCGCAATTGCTAGTTGCCGAAGCTCTGGTCCGCCCAGAACAGCACTTGGTCGATCACACGAAGAGGAACGGGCAGCAAGCAGCCGACGTGCCGTCTGACACCGGTGCTAGCAACGTTGTGGCACTGACTAACGAGTCTGAGGGAGTCACCGAGCAGATGCGTGTATCAGTGACCGGTGCCACCATGTCCGGTAAATCTAGCCTACTTGGCACACTCTCTACCGCAACGCTGGATAATGGCAGAGGAAAGAGTCGCCTGAGTCTTCTGAAACACAGACACGAGATCGCATCAGGGATGACCAGCTCTGTCACCCAGGAGTTGATAGGGTACCGTGATGTAGGAGGCTCATCACGAGTGACTAGCTATGGCTCTGAGAACATCGACTCATGGATCGACATTCACGCGGCTGTTGAGTCAGCAAAAACCGGCCGACTTGTGTTCCTCTCTGACTCAGCTGGTCATCCGCGATTTAGACGCACCACCGTCCGTGGAATCGTCGGCTGGTAAGTGATCACTCTATATCATAGCGCTTCCTTCTTCCACATGTACTCTTTTGGGATGCCTTATTTTCATCATGTGGTGGACTTTGCTAACCTACCCACCAGGCAACCACATTGGACACTTCTGTGCATTCCAGCTGACAACACCGATGAGTCCTCTGGCAAGCTCGGAGCTTCGCCTTCAGCTGAAGAAATACTCGGCCCAGCAGCAGCAGATCTGGATCTGTCTCATGCACACCTTCAGTTATGCCTCGCTCTGGAACTGCCGCTTGTGATTGTCATCACGAAGTTCGATTTGGCTACCAGAACCGGCTTGGGAAACACCTGTAACAAGTTGTTTTCGGTATTGAAAGAGCACAAGAGGACGCCTTGTCTCATCGGTGATGCAGCTACATCTGTGCTAGAGGCCGATCTACACACAGTTGATGGAGGAGATTTTAAGATCGACAATGCACTAAGTCTCCTTGCAGACTCACCACTTGCGGCAGTGCCGATTGTTTTGACTAGCGCCGTCAAAGGCACAGGAATCCGGAAGCTTCATGCATTCCTTCGAGAACTGCCCATGCCCAAGGAAGTCACTCAACCTGCACCTGCAGCAGTTTCGCCACTCTTTTATATCGAAGATGTCTACAGCGTCCGCACGGATACATCAAGTGATCGATCAGCGATCATCGGGGGCTACCTCCGTTACGGGTCTCTGGCCGTTGGCGACGAGCTGCTCTTAGGACCCTACCCTGTCGATGTAAGCTCTGACGACAGCGACAGCGGTAGCGCAATACCAAATCGCAAGCCATCTATTCCGCAGTCGAGGTCCTTTCCTGGCGCACTGAACACGAAATCGAAGAACGCCTCATTGCGCGATCGGCATAGTCAATGGCGACGCGTCCGCATTACCTCTATGCGCAATTTGCGTCTACCCGTGCGAAAGCTTCATGCGGGGCAGGTCGGGACCATGGGCCTCGCACCCGTCGATACACCGATTGTCAGTCCATCGATAAACAGGATACGCAAAGGCATGGTATTGGCGGCTCGCGAGCCCAAAGCGCACA
Source organism: Alternaria sp. BMP 0032 (assembly GCA_023758005.1). Classification (NCBI taxonomy): domain Eukaryota; kingdom Fungi; phylum Ascomycota; class Dothideomycetes; order Pleosporales; family Pleosporaceae; genus Alternaria; species Alternaria sp. BMP 0032. The sequence goes on along the minus strand of JAFVMD010000023.1, from coordinate 99,588 downwards.
AAGTCATCACAGTGCGATTTGAGGATAAGCAAGCAGAAAGCGTTAGGAACCTCAGTGTCGGCAGCGCAGTTGTCGTTTACATTGCGAGCGTGAGAGCTTCATCGAAAGTGCTTTCCGTTGCTGCCGAACGTATGGAAGACCCTACGCTCAAGACTCACGGAGACGAGGATGATGCTTTCGGGTTCGGCTTTGACGTTGAGATGGAGAAGCCGGCAGCTGAAGCTGCGCCGCCAGCGGTCATCGTGACCTTCCAATTCATCGCTTCGCGCGAATTCGTGGAGATGGGTGCCAAGGTGTTAGTCATGCCTGGCGGTGGGCCGGGGCTTTTCGGGGGTAATGAGAGGGGTGCAAAGGGTATGGCTGGGCTGGAAGGGTTTGTTGGCAGAGTAGTGGACGATGCTTCGTAGGGTCGTGGTCATGAAAGCCAGCTATCGCGCAAGAATGAGTAGGTATGCATCGTTGTATCAATTTTATTTAGCAATGGCGTTGGAGGCCACGGTCTGGGTAATGATAATATTACGTTTTATCTTGCATGAAAAAGTTTCGCGCGCGAAGAAAGCGAAAGATGAATGACATGTCCAATCAAACATCATTGCAGACATCACGATAATCACAAAGGTCAAGAGATGTTGCACGCCCTTCCCCACACGCAAGCACTACACCACACGCGTCCATGACAGACACGCACGTCATGCACCCACGCGCCTCGTCACCACAGAATCGCATACCGTCCTCACCCGACATCCATAAGGACCGGCTAGATATACAGGCAGCTCAGAGTGAAGATTTGGGAGGGAATTATGCACGCACCGCCCACAGCTATCCAGACAAAGGGCACCTTTTACATTACGGGAACCTTTCGCCTGTAAGGGGTACTAGGGGTAAAAGGGGCGATTGTCGGCGACTGTGGGTTCAGTACGGTAGTTGATGTATCGCTAGGCTATACTGAGCAGCAGGAATGGGTCTGGTCGCTGAGCTCCACCTTGGGCCGCGAAAGCATGTTTTGGATCTGGGCTTTCTTTTTGAGAACACGAAGGAGAGGAAAGGGACATGTTAGGGAGCACTGGGAACCGCTTACCGCTTGTATGGCGGCTATGATGATCGAAATGATGATTTGGGGATATCGTATTCAAGTACCGGCTTCCCGTGCATTCGGAGCACTTTCTTTTATTCAAAGGTAAATCGGTCGTTGCGCTTTCGTTTGTGATCAAGCCGCTGACGAGGCGAAGAGAACCTTCCGAGGCCCACCCATGGTCAGGTTCTTGGAAACGGCTGCACTAGTTCCGCTGCCTTCCATGCTTTCGAGCATCCTGTCCATGCCACCGAGATCAAGCTCGCCACGAGTGAGGAGAGCCTGGTCTGTTCGGGTCGATGTTTCGTCTTCCACCTTTTCGCGCGCGAACATGGCGTTTAGATCACGTCCAAGAGGCTGGCTGGTGCTGGCGGTGATGATGAGGCGGTGCTCTGCTGAGATGAGAATGTCTCTTGGAACGGCCATGCGCGAGGCTTGGGCTGTGGTGTCGAACTGTGAGACCGAGGTGATGGATTCGCCGCAAAGTACAACATCTTGTTGTTGGAGACCAGGGCCAGGTAAGGAACCTCCGCTGCTGGCGGAAGCAGTGCGAGTCCAGAACTTCATCAGATCTGCTATCCTGTGGATCTCGAACCCGTACCAAATGAGGACCGAGTCCTCTGCCGATACTCCGTTGTTCGACGTGATGCTCGCGACAGAAACGCCACCTCTGGTTGCTACTGTCGAACTTGACGCGCTGCCCTGGAACAATGTTTCCTCTTTCCGCTTTCGTGTATTCGGTGTCATTGGAGCGAGTGAATTGCGGCTTCCGCGCTTTGGACTCGATGCGCCGCCAGAGGTTCCTTCTTTCTCGGCTGTACCAACATACCCCCGAAGAGAAAATGCCGATGGATCTGCTGGAGGACTTGGACCAGACCGGTCGACATCCCAGACGCCCCACTCGCCATCTGCCAGGAGAGCTATTATATGACGACCATCGGAAGCCCACGCTACGTCGATGATAGCTTTGCGCGATGGGAGAACAGCAGGAGTGAGCGCAACATTCTTGACGCTCTCGAAGGATGACCTGAAGGTCCCAATGAATGCTCCAGGCTCTGCGCGACTACCGCTTCCTCGTCGTTTACGGGTCGGTAATGTGAAAGGATCGTAGATGCGCGTAGTACCTGCTGAGTCCGCAATGAGCAGTTGCGAATGGCGAGGCTTCGGATATTGAGCGGTGTTGAAAGCGATACGAGAGGCAGGCTTGCTGAGAGCCAGCGTCTTGTAAGGCGCGACAGGATGGGACACCTGGAGTGCCGTCTCCGATAGCTCAAAACGGAACAGCTTGAGCAGACCTCCCAATTCGGCGGAGTGGGATGCCACAAGTATGTCGAAGCCCCCGTCGGCGCGCGATTGGGGTTTGCGCCTAGAGTTCGCTGTGTCTTCTTCCTCTTCGTCCATATCCACATCGTCGTCCCCATCTTCTGCAGAGCTTGGTTCTCCCCTTGCGGTCCAAGTCATAGTAACACCCATGGGAATGCTCTGGTGACCGTGGACCTTGACAACGTTCTCGCCGAATTGTGGCTTCGCGCTGTATAGCTTGTCTTTTGCGACATGCGGAGGAGGGCTCAGAGGCAGCGTAATGACACGGATGGTCGAGTCGGCGCATGCGACAGTGAAGACGATGTTTTGACTGAATATGGGAGGTATGGTATCTGCGGGTCGGAGGGTAGACGCGCTCGGTATTTGGGGTACGGCGATGTGGAGGACTTGGGTGCTGAGCGACAGAGACAGCTGCTGAACGATCGAGGCATACGGCTGGTCTGGGTCGAGCTCTTCTTCTTCATCCTCAAACTCGGCCTTAGGCAGCGGCTCCGCGGCAGCTTTGGCAGGCTCGTCATCGTCCGAGTCGATGATCATGATGGCATCCTTGCTTGTTCCATTGACTTTCGCTGGCTTCGCCGGCTGCTTGGGAGGCGGCGCAGTCTTCTTCAAGGGCCGTCCGCCTCTCCATAGAATGCCGACGCCAGTCTCGTGGCCGTAGAGTACGATGGTCGAGCCATTGGGGGCTTTGACGGGGTATACGGTAGAGTCGTGTACGCGATGCGGAAGCTCGTACCTATAAGATGCTATGTCAGCAGTCGCGTGACGCGCAGCGTGGTGAGGACATACCTCAGCTGAGTCAGCTTCCCTTGCGTCGTGACAATGGGCTCCATGCTTGCAGCTCGAGGGTGGTGAGCGAAGCTACCGCCTAGGTAACGAGAAAGGGGCGAAGGATGCGACTTCTGCCTGAAGCGCAACTATATTCAGAACGTCTGAAAGGTGTCTGATTGTTGTATTGGCAGTATGAGAGGTGCACGAGTGGCGCGACGTGATGTGTGAGGGTGAAGGAAGCTCGGAGGTGCTGCGGAGTTTGTCAACATTTCCCTGGGGAAGTCGCGCTCGACCGCAGCGCGTCACCTCAGATCGCGCGCCCCGCGCAAACAAACCGCCCTTCTCACCCCGACGCACACCCGCTACCCCAACCTCCCTCATGTTGCGGGCCAATCTTTCGCATGGCCTCCCTTCGCTCAATCGGGGTCCACAAGCCCTCCGCCCTGCAGTATTTGGTCCAAGAGTCCATCCTGACCGACGATAGCACCGACCGCGACTATGTCTGGGACACCTACACCGACGACAGCCCCGATGGCTACACCGACGAGCTCGTCACCACCGAATACCACGTGATCTGGTCGCGAGGTGGTGTTGTACGCAAGGTCTTCAACTTTGAAGTTGAAAAAGAGAAGGTCAAGCAGGCGCTCTTGACATGGTTCTTGGTAGACGAGCCCTCCTATGGCACCCACGAGCCTACCGACAACTCGTCAGAACACAGGTCTGCCGACCCTGCAAAAAGCTTCCTCACACAAGGGACACAGCCTGCTACCGATCCCACTGCGCCAGCCAGTCCCACAACGCCCACGGTGGAGAAGCTATCGCGTGCTCTCGTCGTCTTCCTGAAGTCGCAAGCACACGTCTTCTTCCTCTCGGGCACCACACACATCGTAAACCTCCCCTTCGAGGTGGACAAGGCCTTTCCTGCAGCACGCGGTGTTGTGCTACAGAGGAAGCTTGCTCCTTTGCACCCTGTGCCCACCAGTCCGCAGCTGCCGTCGGCTCCACAGAATTCCTTCCTCACGAACAACCAGTCTTTCCTCTCACAACAGTTCTCCTTTTCACAGAGCTTTCATAAACCCCACCGGCGGCATGGCTCTTCAATGGGCGCATCGCGACATGGTAAATCTCGCCTGTCGGGTGCAAACACGTTTCTTGATGATTTGATCAATCCTATTGCGCCTCTAAATCCAGAGTCGATACCCAGGTTATATTCCTTCACAGACCCGCTATCGGAGCTGGGACTGGTGGTCAGCGTTATTGCAGGTGGTGATCGCAGCAGCTTCTTGACCTCCCAAGGCTCAGGTCATCGGCGACTCGAGGCAATTGACAAAGCTGAGGAGATCATCTACGTGTCTCCGCGGAACGAGATTCTGTTCGATCGCAGTGGTAATGACAAGCCTCTTCTACTAGTAGTCACAGCAAACCACGAGACTAATGTATTTACCATCTGGTCTGCGGCCTATCTTGAGCCAAAATCAATATCAAGTTCTCGCAAACAGCACATTCCTCTGCCAGTAGCCAAGTCTCGACGCCGTAGCTCATATGGCGGCACTGCACCGGGAACAGGCGCAACTACGCCGGCAATTCGTGGAGCTGACAGATTGAGGGAAAGCTTTGGTGGTGCTCCACGCAGCAAGACTCAGCCCCCATCCTTCAAGATCACCAAGGAACGTCTCTCTGACCAAGCAGTCGACGACGCTCTTGCCTCACAGCTCAATCCCGACTCCGACATCACCCGCCAGCCAAAGGAGTCTAGGCGAGTAAGCTCGTTGTTGTCACGGGCTGAACTCTCAACGAGCTTCGACAGAAGCGCGTTTCAGGACATGGCAACGTCCCGCACCAGTATTGGTGGTAGCTTCAATGCAAGTCAGCGAAGTAGGCACTCACTAGGTCACGATCGTACAAGTTTTGGTGGCTTCTCACAATCTCGGAATCGAGCTTCCACACCTGGTAGCGTTACATCCCGAATGAGCTTAGGTGCTGTATCGATCGATGACACCCTGGACGATGTCATGGACGAGGATACGTTCGACACTATAGAAGACTACGACGAGCTTGATGATCTGTTTGCACCGCCTGATGGTAAAGGAGGGCCACAACCTGGGGATGGACTCCACAAAGAGCTCATCATCAGCGTCATCGCAGAGCTCCCAGTCACGCAATACCTCAAAAGTGGCCTCTTTGCCCTTGGGAACCCTTCAAATACTGAGGCAAGTCAGCATCGTTCCCAGAAAGATGACGTTACTAACGCTTGAGTAGGAATGGCATGAGCCAAAGGTACTGACGCTGAATGCACCCTTCAATTCAGCAACCCTTCATGAGAGAAAGCTGTACCTGTACATATCCCATCCGTCACTGCGACTTCCACTGGAATGTGAGCTCGCAGTCTCACGAAGAAGACTATCACCATCCGCATCGGCGACACAATCGGGGTCGTCCAGTGCGGCTCCTCGATATGCTTGCGTACCGAAATTTGTCAGCTCGCGACAGCTCGATAACGCACTGGATCTTGTGAAAGTCCGTGATGGCCATGTCGAGCGAATCGCGCAACTCGATTCGAGAAATCCCCAGGAATCTTGTATATCGTTGACTGCAGGTTGGGGTAGCCACCTACCGGTGAAGCTCACCTTGGACTCCATGAAGATGTTTGATCCGTATGCCATCATACAACGCGATCAAACCAGAGCAACGGTAGGGTCAAGACGAATCATAAAACCGCGTCAGCCGTTACGAGGGCTATCGTCATTAGGGAAAAGCGGCAAATTAGAGCTACATGACGGTGAGCTGCGTCGCCATCGGATGGTATTGCGTCTGTCACCCTCGAATGGCTATGTTGCTGAACTCTTCCGAGTGCTTTCAACGGTTCTACCAAACTATGCAGGCGAATTCCTACTGGAGATTTGGTGGAACATTCGCAAATCGCTATCGGATGAGGGAGCGGAGCATGTGAGTGCTGATTGGACAGCTTTCGTAGCGACTCTGCTCACTCTCGCGGTACCCTTCATCGATGAGAAGAAGGGGAAGACGGTCACTCGTGCAAAGTCAACTCAGCGAAGAAGTTCTGGGCGTCCTGCAAGCCAAGCCAAGCCAGACGAGTTTATTGATGACGAGGACTCAGCATGGCGTCTTATGTGCAATCGCCAGACGTCGACACCGCAGGCCAAGAGTTGGGGGTCCTCTCCCTGGGCCTGGGCGTTGCACTCTAGTCCGACATCGACGGCGATGAGTCCGCCGGCCAAGCGTGACTCACTGCAGCGCCAGTTGCCAACAATCGCTCAACAGATCAGCATCAAAAACGGCATGATACCAACTTGCCTCGAACTTGCTCGTCAATATGTCCAGTCACCGATCGGCAAAGCCACCAATGACCATTGGAGACGAATGTCTCCCTCGGAGAAGCAGGATCTTCGCATATCGTCTTTGTCTGAAATTGTGGTGTCGCTCCATCTCTTCCGTGAAGAGCGCAAGCTTGACACCCTGTGCCAAGATTTTTCTGATATGCAACATGGGAATCTCGCACCCGTGTTAGCACAGATTGGGTACTGGCTTCGTTGGGAAGCATGGGATTGGAGACAGGGTGGATTCTTCGATCTTGATGGGGGTTCAAGTCAGGATTGGGCATATGACGAAACCACATTGATCAGCAAAGTTCGGCTGCATGCACAGCCATGGGATGCGCCTCCCTCAATCATGGAATGGATTAGCACTGTCACAGGGTCCCAGCATTATGCCCCATTCCCCACACTAGCGATGCTTATACGGAAGTCCAAAGCCTCTCCACACTCGTCCATCAACATCGACGAGATCATAGCCGGGGTAACGCCCAGGACTGTAGCATTGCACAGGTTCTTCCGCGACATAGATCCTGCATCGAGCCCTAAGAAGGTTGTAGAGCTGATCAGGACCTGCAATATCAGCCCTGAGCTGTTAGCCACGTTGCCGGAAGCCGCCAAAGCACCACTCATGGAAGCTATTACCAGATGTCAGGCGAGTCCACCTACTACATGGTCGAGCTCACTACTCAGACTCGTCCAGCGCGAAGACTTGGATCTTAGCCACACGCCAGTTGCAGACTTTGCCCACGATAGCCACTTGGCCACAACAGGCGGGGGTCTGCATGCAGCTGGCACAACACGAGACGTTCACACTATATGTCAAGGCGCTGATCGAATGGAAGCAATCCAATCAACATCTGAAGTTGATCGGCACTACATCACGCGACTCATCTTCCGCGAAGATAGGCGGTTCATGGAGGCATACACGCTGCTAGAGCCTCTGCGGCAGACTGTCGCAGAGTATAAGGCTGACAACCGGCAAGACGATGCAGCAATGCTCGAGGGACAGAAAGCACTTATGCAGTGGGTCATGGTGCGCACGTTCTCTTTGCCGTTAGGCAGTTCCATGATCAAGTTCAGCAGCAAGAAACCTCTGCTGACAGAGAAATACCCGCTATACGGCTTCTCGACATCATGTCTCATGAAGCCAATGGGTAATGTTGTCACTGCAGAACGGCAAAACTACTCCGAGGAGAAGTACTTTTGGGCATTTTTTAACGCTGGTGCTGCAGCTGGTCTCAGCATATCGCGAGACGCCCAGGGCATCGACACGTCATGGATCATGTACAACAAACCTTCAGAGTTGACGAATAAGCACGCTGGACTGTTGCTTGGCCTTGGCCTAAATGGCCATCTGAGAACGATTGCGAAGTGGCTGTCTTTCAAGTACCTTACCCCCAAACATACCATGACTTCGGTCGGCTTATTGTTGGGCTTGGCCGCCTCATTCATGGGTACCATGGATACGCTGGTTACAAGACTGCTATCGGTGCATGTCACAAGAATGCTCCCACAAGGAGCAGCCGAGCTAAACCTCTCTCCCTACACCCAGACCACGGGCCTGATGGGCATTGGTTTACTCTACTACAACACACAGCACCGTCGCATGAGCGAGGTGATGCTTTCAGAGATCGAGTTTGTTGAGATTCCAGATCCATCAGAACCACCAGATAGTTTGCGGGATGAAGCTTACAGGCTGGCTGCGGGTTTCGCGCTCGGCTTCATCAACCTGGGCAAGGGTAAAGATCTTAGAGGTCTCCACGATATGCGTATAGTTGAGCGTCTCATGACAGTCGCTGTAGCGCCTAAGCCCGTCAACGTTGTCCACATCCTCGATCAAGCCACAGCTGGAGCAGTCATCGCCGTCGCCCTCATCTTCATGAAGACCCACGACCAGACCGTCGCGCGTAAGATAGATATCCCCGATACGCTGCCCCAGTTCGACTACGTTCGTCCAGATATTTTCCTCCTCCGCACCCTCGCAAAACATCTCATCATGTGGGATACCATCGAAGCTTCGGACACCTGGATCATCAAGAATCTGCCGTACGATTATCGCGAAGCCTGGGACCTCAAAGGCATTACACGACTCCGTAGCGAGCAAATGCCGTTTTACAACATCATCGCAGGTCTGCTGTGGGCTGTGAGTCTCAAGCATGCTGGTACGGGAGATATTCAGGTCCGCGACTTCCTGATCAAGTATTTGGATCAACTGATACGTATCAACAAACTTCCTGCCGTACGCTATGATTCCAAGCTTTCCAAGAACACAGTCCGGAACTGCCAAGATCTCATTGCCTTAGCCGCCGCAACTGTCATGGCAGGAACTGGCGATCTCGAAGTCTTCCGTCGCTTGCGCGGTCTCCACGGCCGCATCGGTCCGGACATTCCCTACGGCTCTCATCTCGCAGCTCACATGGCCTTTGGCACTCTGTTCATCGCGGGTGGTACCCAGACCTTCAGTCGCAGCAACAAAGCCATTGCCAGTTTGATCTGCGCATTCTACCCCCTGTTTCCCTCTGACGTACAAGACTCGCGGGCCCATCTCCAGGCGTTCCGTCACTTCTGGGTACTAGCCGCCGAGCCCAGATGTCTTGTTGTGCGAGACGTAGACACAGGACGCGCCATATCCATGCCCATCAACGTCGTCTTCAAGAACAACCAAGAAGGCAACGAGGAGCCACAAACAAAGACATTAGTAGCGCCCTGTCTACTCCCGGAAATCCATCTCATCAGCCGCCTCGAAACAGCAGATCAGACGTACTGGCCCACGACCCTAGATTTCGTACACAACCCACTCCATCTCAAATCCTTCGAGCGCAACCAAACACTGAACGTTCGCCGTCGATCTGCCCATGATACGTACTCCACGACGTTTAGTTCTACTCTCGTCGCCCTCAACGATGCGCAATCATCCAAGACGGCCAACCTCCTCTTCCACTGGATCTTCACCCTTCCCGCGCTATCGCAGTTCATATCTGCCAGCGACGCGGGACTCATATTGCCACTTGATCAACATAGTAAGAGCTGGTTGGATCCTGGAGCCACGGTCGTGGAGTCGAGGTTGGTGCTGGGTAGGCTGGCGAAGAGCTGGAAGGTCGAGGAGCTGAGGGAGTTGAAGGGCGTGTTTGAGTGGGCGGATGCGGCGTGTCGGCAAAATGGGAAGCTGAGGTGGTTGGGTAGAGAGGTTGTGGAGAGGATTAAGGCGGGGGTTATGGACCGGGGGAGGGGGATGGGCGGGTAGGAGGGGATGTGTGAGATGAGGGCATTTGCCGCATGAAGTTTTGGGGAGAGGAGTATCTAGAAGGTGTAGGAAGTAGCATTTCAAATTCACATTGTTCAAAAGTGATAGATAATATTGCAGGTATTCTACTTGATCTGAGAGCTCCATGTCTATGATATAAATGCATGCGCGTTTCAACGTATCGTCTACCGTCTAACCATCTAACTATCATATATACATGCGTCGCAACATTAAACGTATATAAACATGACCTCAATCACCACTCTATTTCCCCCTCGCCTCCCTAATCCCCCATTTCCCCACCTCGGCCATAGCCTCCTCACCTCCCTTAGCTAACCTCTCATCCTTGAGCACACCAGCCAAGCACTGCCATCCATCTCTACCTCCACCCCACTTAAGCACCTCATTCTTATAAAGCTCCCCATTCTCCCTATCCAAACTACCTTCCTGGCCATTATGCTGAAACACGTCTTTCCATATCTTCGCCGCTAGCGCACGGTCAAAGAGGTAAGAATAGTACGTAGCCCCGTACCCAAACAAGTGGCCAAAGAACCCTTGCCAAGCCGTGCCAGCAGGTTCAGGAACAGAAGCATATTTGTTGTAGACGTCGTGATATACTTTCGTAGAGTTGAAATTGGGATCGGCGGCAATGGGGGAATGATACACTTGGTCGAGCATGCAGAGCAGAATCTGGCTCTCGAGTTCGGAGTACTGGTTTCTGTTATCGATAGCAAGCCGGGCTTCGACTGCGGCCATGGGGACCGGCGCATCGGTTTCCCAGTGGCGGGCATAGAGGCCTAGGACGTGGGGACAGAAGGCGAAGTGCTCCATAAGGACCGAGGGTAGCTCGGCGATGTCGGTTGCGCAGCGGGTGCCGGAGACGTTTTGTAGGGCGGTGCGACCGAGGATGGAGTGGAGGGCGTGACCCATTTCGTGGAAGAGGGTGCGGACGTCGTGGATGTTTAGGAGGGTTGGGCGGGAATGGGAGGCTTGGCTAAAGTCGCAGATTAGTGCTATTGTGGGGAGTTGGAAGTAGCTGTTTCGTTCGGCGTTGTAGGATACGGGCATGCCGTCTGTGGCGGCTTCGATGGGAGAGGAGAAGCGGTGCGGCATGTGGGCCATTTCTTCCATTTCTGAAGGCAGAATCTCGCGGCTGCAGCGAAGGGTGAAGTGCGCTGGGTTGGGGGTCTTGCCGGGTCGTGAGTATAAGTCGCAGTATAGCACTGCGATGTGACCTTCGGTATCGGAGATGACGTCTAGCCGACGGACACCGTCGTCCCATACCTCCCCTGGTTGCGTCTCTTTGGGAACGAATCGGACGCCATAAAGACGGTCGAAGAGTCGCGATATACCCTGTAGTACAGTACCAACGGAAAAGTATGCAGATAAAGAGTCGGGCGTTCGCTGCCTGTAGTGGCTCTCCATTGAGGCTAGCATCTTCTGTGTGTAATAGAATTTGTCCCAGGCGTTGATGCGATCGGGGAAGTTGTCCTGGTGGGCGTCGCCTCTCTTCAACTCCATCAACTCTTCTAGATCAGCGAGAACAGCCGGCCGGCTGTCCTCATACAATGCCTTTAGAAATGTGTTGACCGCTTCTGGTGTTCGTGCCATCTTATTCTCCAGCGTCATGTGCGCGAATGTCTCGTAGCCTGAGGATTGGGCCAATTCCACTCGCAGTTTCAATAGCTTTTCTAGTCGCGCGATGCTTGGTTTATTGGCTGTCCGGACAGCTTGGTACGTCTCTTGCCGTACATCTGCGTCGTCTACGAATCGTAAAACCGCCTGCGATTCGGAATGCATGGTAGAGATCTTGGTCTCACCCCATTTCGTCAGCGCCTTCGCAAGATTTGGATCCAGCCCTCTCAGTTTCGACGACTTGAACCTCAAGTCCCGTTTCTCTGGCGCCATGCCCTCCACGAATTCATTCCCCACGTCTGCAATCTCGCCGCTCAGATCTACCAGCCGCTCCCTTGTCTTATCGTCTAGTCCAATGCCAAATCTTGAAAAGTCCTCCATAAGTATCCGCGCAACGATGCGCTCCTCCTCGCTCCATGTGTCGTACACCTCGGATATCTCCGACGCCTTCTTCAGCTGGTCGTGCAGTACCGGCGTGGTGTTCAGCTGGTTCATGTACTGGAAGACCGTCTGGTAGGCCTTCATCGCCATCATCTGGAACTTGCGATCCGGATGCGTGCCTCTTACAAAGTCGGCCAAGTCTATCACCCGACATAGTAGATCGCTGAGCTTGTCCAGGTCTTTGACCATGTGCTTGAAGTCCTCGGTCGACTGCGCAGCCGCCACCTTTTGCACCACGGCATTGCAGCGTTGTATCGTTACAGTAACGAAGTCGACGAAACCCTGGGGGTGGGTGAGGTATTGGTTCCCTATTATTCCCGTGGGTTTTCCCTTTTGCGATGCGCGCTTGAAGTCATTCCAGAAAGATGCGTTGTCGAACACTTTACGCAGGGCGTCGTCAGCTGTCTTGCCGCTGGCAGACAGGCCGTAAAGCGAGGTAGGCGGCACAGTGTCGCGTGCTTTGGCAGCGGCGGCGAAGGTGGAGTTGAAGCGTCGTTGGCGTTGGGAGGAGCGCAGGCATTGTTGGCAGACCCATGGCGACTGCTTTGGGCGAGCGAGGCGCTTGAGCATATTGGGTTGCACGGGTGAAGGGTGGGCTGGCAGAAGTCGGACGAGACGAACGATGTCATAGCTAAGCCGAGGACGGGCGGGAATCTTGCGGCGCTCGCACGGCCGTTTCCGCGTCTTCTGAGCTCAACATCACCAGTTGGACATTACCAGACTCAACCCATTGCGCCTGCCCCACGCTCGACATGGCTTTCAGACCGCTGTTACGGCAGGTGAGTAGCCCGCAAGAGATGATAGACTGCGTATTGACATCGCATAGCGCGCCGCTGTCCCCGCCATGGCCGCCCTCTCCGCCGCAGCAATCTTCGCACCCCGGACCGTATACGCAGAGGAACGACCTGCCGACCACTTTGTACGTGGAACGCCCTCAAACGCTCGACGAAGCTTTTTTGGGCCCTTATTCCCCCTTCTAACCGCAATACTAACGTCAAAGTAGAACCGCAAACCTATCTACGATGATATGCCCGTCGATACCACAGCGCCTACCGCTCCCGCCCTAACAGAACCATCGAACTCTTTGTCACCAGAGTCTAGCCACCGACCGACACCGACCGACCGCCTCGCAGTCCAGATCGGCCGTGCGCGCATGGCTCTGTACGAGCAGGCTGTCCGCGGCGAGAAGGCTGTCGATAACGCGCTCACCGAGACGCTCCGTCTCGAGCACTCCTTCACAAGCACCATCCGCTCATTAGCCCCACCAAGGGAATCAGGCGAGAAGGTCCTCCCAGGCGCACTCTACGTCCTCGTCTCCTCCATGGCCGGTTCCATCGTTACGCGCAACCGCAACATCCTCCTTCGAACCTCCGTCCCCGTCGCTGTCGGCATCACCGCTGCGAAGTTCGTGCTGCCCATCACCACCAAGAACGTCGGAGACCTCATCTGGACCTACGAAGAGAAGTACCCCGTGCTAGCGGATACCCACCTGAGGATGAAGAACAGGATCTCACAATTCATCGAGACTGGAAAAGCACATGCGCAGGGAACTGTTGGTATGGTCGAGGGCAAGCTGGCTGACACACGCGAGAATTTGGAAGGATGGGTCAAGAAGGGCCGGTAAATAATACCTTATCAAAAGCTTCCGTGGCACGAGTACCTGTACATTATTAGTAGCGGGGCATAGTTGGGAAGACCATCTTCGCGCAATGTGATTTGCATTTTCTTTTGTTCTGCAGCTTCTGTCTCGTGCTATTGATTTTTCATATCTGAGCATGGTAATGTCCGCCGGACTCTTCTGAGTATAGCCATTGCCGGATCCGTTCAGCAGCTCTTCCCGTCCTCTGTGTCCAATTTCGTCACACTCTTGTCCCATTTCACTAGACCGCATTTGCTTCTAGCTCTTCGCGTTCTTGATCTTCTGTTCCCTCCTCTTTAGGAAGCCAATGAGCCAAAGACTTTCTCAGAGAAGTTGTAGGTCCCCGTCGCCCCAGCGAAGCCCGCAACAGGTCGTATAGGAACTGCTTTGGGTAAACCTCAAAGTTCGGGGTGCGTGGGCTTACCCGTAAAGCATACAGATTTGCTAAGAACTTGCGAAGCAGAGAGGTTGTGCTTGTGTTGGCATACGCGAATACAATGACTTCTCTTTCAGGAAGTTTCTTGACGGTCACGTAGTCCACGATTTCCTCGCGAATGGCTTTCAAAAATCCAGGGTCTTGCAGTTTGTCGCCAAGTATGTGGGCTTTCATGAGTTGCGTGAAGCGGCTTTGCACAGCATTATCAGCGTCACCATGGGGGCAACTTGGAATGATTCCAATGTATAGCCACTGCATATACATGTCGAAGCTCAAAGGATCGCACTTTTCCCAAGTGTATTCGCCGATTTTGGAGGCATCTTCCTCGGCTGCCCAGTCTATTCGGCAAAGAGGACAGGTTTCTTCTCTGTCCAACCAGCCTTGAATACATTTGGTGTGGAAGTTCTGGCCACAGTCGTCGCAAAAGGTAATTGGCGAATGGTCCAACATTCCTTCAGTGCAGATGGAGCACTCGCCTTCGATAACTTTGCGAGAGCTTTGAAATTCTTTCTCGAAGAAGCCTGAACTTGAACAAAGCAAGTCCACGTGCACAGCAAAAGGGACTTGCTCAAGTCCGACCTGGACGTTGATCATGTGGCGGCCGAACCTGCGGATACTGTCAGACAAGACCTTTTGAGTCACGCACTTTGCAGAACTTACTGTACTCGTTTCCGTGCAACTTTGCGTGCGGCGCCCCGAGTCTTTGATACTGTCATCGCGATACCCTGCTTGCTGGACTTGCTGATCTGTTGATTGATGCCCTTACACTCTCGGGAGTAGTTGAGGTGGCAAGGTCGTTGATGATTTAGCATACACAATATATACTACCTGGGTAGCGCGATACTCCTAGTGCCACTTTACTTGTAGTGAGGCCATTGCACGAAGAATGAAATGGTGATAGGCGGAGGTGACTAAGGTGAGAGACCTAATGAAGAATCGTTGTGACTGAGATCTTGGCCAGCATGCGATATACCGTCGTAACAATCTGATTGTCTTTGGATGCGCCTGAGAGACCACGATGTTTGGAGAGATCATACTGGGGTACTCACGTCTCAGCTCACGCGACTTCCTATTTCGAGAGTGGAAAAGCCGTTCTCGTCTTCGCCTCGCAAGGTAGGAGCGACAGCCCAGAAAAGCTTCTCAGACAGCAGTGACATTCGCGCACCTACTACGACACAGGTCTACTTTCTCTTCACTGCGAACGAGGTACTCTCCTTAGAGACGCCCCCGAAAATCCTGAGAGGTACCAGTAAGCGACTTACCAGTGATGTTAAGCGTGAAAATCCGTCACTCTTACTCGATATAAACAAGTCAACACTGCCCACGTCTGATACAAAGCTCTTAGCATCTCCGCCAAGCGCGCTACTTACGACCCTACACCACAGGCCAAAATGCCTGGCCTACTTGTTCAAGATGCACATGCATGACAGCTCATCGCTTTGATGCATGGTCGCCGAACGGCGTATGGCATAGCAGGGGACGCCGTTGGATGATGCTAGGCAGAATGCTTTTCAAGCCCGCAACGACTGCCACATACTACGTATCCCCACAATATGCGCATTACGATTCGAGTGGTTCGTACGAAAGCGGTCGTCTCCTTGCTGATTCTTGTATCCACCACCACGCCTATCTGCGACTCCAACAGACTTGGTGATTGCATTGCATGCTGACCAGGCCTCTCTTGTGAAAGTGGCAGAATTCCAATACCTCGGCAATTTCTCCTTGCAGCAAGTATCCCGACATGATGCACTTCTCAACAGCCAGACCTTGCATATACATCGCTGGGATACTAGTGAGGCTCGGTACGGATTCTGTCAGCTTTGCGAACGTTTCTCCCCAACGGTCCAACGGTCCAGGCCGCAGTGGCAGGTAAACCGCCAGTTTGGTCAGAATGGCATGATTTGACACGGCCTTCCCCGGATCCGATACATTGGTTGATGCGCCCGACGCATTCCTTCCAATGCAGCTCACGCGGCCAAGGCGCCGGAAACGCCGAGCTACGAGTGGCTGAGCCAGACGAAGACGAAAACCATGATAGAGACAATGGCAGGGAAGCATTTGGAATTCCGATAGCCGCAGGTAGGAAGCCGTTTGGGAAAGTCCTTTGTGTGCGCTAGAGAACTGTGCCTCAAACACACAGCAGAGCAAGGCAGATCAGGTCTCAGTCCCAGAACTGGGTCAGAAGCCGGGGCTTAGGTCGAGCTAGCGCCCGAGAAGCAAAGGAAGAAGACAACAATGGTGGCATTGAGACATTGACGGGCGTGTTGATGGTGTGCACCCGGGGGATGGTCGGTGAGCTGGTGGCCCAATCTCTCGGAAGGAGTGACGCATGTCCAAAGCCACGCACTCGGTACTGGCAGAATGAGGCGTAAAGCTGTCGGTGTCATTCGACACGTCGGTCGTGGCTGTGGGTCTTTGCAACAGCTGGCAGCAGACAGGGCGGTCGAGGTTGCGAGGACTGCGGGGTTGACTGGCCCCCTAGCGCTCCCGTCGGCGCTTTCGCTGTCGGCGCGCCCTCCAAGGCCAGGGCCTTGGGAACGACATTATCCATTCCGCTGGGTTTCGCCTCTTCCTCGACACGACTCGGGGCGAGTCCTGTAGCGCACCGTAGCGCATCCCCAAGACATCATGGCCACCTCTGCGACTGACCGTGTGCGCAAGACCAAGCTGCGCCCGCTGTCCAGTGCCACCAATCTCACCGACTTCACACACTCGACGGCCGACCCAGCTGATGTATGCCGCCTGCTCTCCCCACTACATACGTACCATGGACTCCAAACTAATCGCGATATGTAGTCGGATGCACCGTCAGATGGAGAACTCAACGACTTGTACCTCTCCTCCTCTCCTCTCGTATACTCCATGCGCTTACACACTGCAGCGAGGTGCAAAGCCTCACGCCAAGCATGTATGGCGTCGAGAAGAAGTACGGCCGAACTTACCATGGCTTCCATGCTGGAGGTACGCATACCTACCGGACAACTCTTCGCCTGACTTTAGCTAATTGACTCCAGCCTACCCATTCCCCAACGACGAGGTACGCGCTGCTAGAACCCATATTCACCATCGCCCTCTCGCTGACTCGCACACCTACAGCTCGAGATATATCGCCTGGAATGGGAGCATCACATCATTACAGGACTCCTACAAGGAAAACACTACTTCGCGCCGCTGAACACAAAGAGATCGTCGAGGATGCTGGACATTGGCTGTGGCACCGGACAATGGTGCATCGCCATGGGTATGTGCTGTGTCTGTAGCTCCTTGTGGAAACACGACTGACAAGCAACAGCAAAGAAGGCTCCAAAACATTGGCGGGTACGCGATGCAATGCTCTCTTCATGGGCACGCTAACCAGACATCAGGTTGAAGGCATCGACTTATCCGCGATCCAACCCAAGAAAGACAGACTGCCCAACAACGTTGACTTCTGGCTGGACAACATCCTCAAGACATCTTGGTGGTTCCCTGAAAAACAGCCCTATACCTACGACTACGTCCACACACGCTTCATGCACGGCATCTTCACAGACTTCCGAGAAATCATACAAAAGGGCTTCAACAATCTGAAACCTGGTGGATGGATGGAGTCGCAGGAGATATTTTCCAAACTCCAGTGTGCCGAAGGCATGCCGGAAAGTTACCCGCTGCTTGAATGGTCAAATCTGCAAGACGAGGCCGCGCACATTCTGGGCCGGCCGTTACGCATCGCGGACAAACTAAAGAGGTGGTACCGAGAAGCTGGGTTCGTGGATGTGCACGAGGAAGTCTTCGCTCTGCCCGTGAATCCATGGCCGAAAGAAAACAAGTCCAACATGTACGGCAAGTTCTGCATGTGGAACATGCTCGTCGGTTTGCACGGATGGACGATTGAATACTTTGTCACCGGCCTGGGCTGGACACCAGCAGAGGTCGAAGTCTACCTTGCGCATGTGAGGAACTCGCTTGCAGACGAGAGTGTGCACGCCTACTACAACTTGTAAGTCGCTTGCTGAACATGTCACGATATGACGAGACGCATACTAATGTTCACTAGCTACGTAGTATGGGGGCGCAAGCCTAACGACGGCGAAGCCGGCAGCACAATACCCAAACCCGACCACTGGCCGCAACCTCCCTCTGACGACGACGAATCCACCTTTTCATCGGGAATATTATAATACATGTTTGGAACAGCCAGTATTAGCTGGCACTTATGCATATGATTTAGCTCTTGGCGTTATTCATTCATCGGGGTTCTGAGGATCGTGCCTTCTTTCCTTTTACATGGATTGCAAGGAGGTAATTTGTTGTTGTTGTTCTTTGCATATTTTCTCGGCGGCTTGTGTCGATTGAAAAAGCCTTGAGCGGTGGTTGGGATCCTGTTGCTTGAGGGTCTGCGATTTACGATGTATGAGACTTGGACTTTCTATGGTGTTTGGATGAGGGCCTTAGTTATTAATGTCATTCGGTTCGTTGCTATCTCAGGTCTGTGAATACAACGATGAGTCACTATGGTGTTTATAGGGAGTTTGCCTTCGTTTTCATACGTGATGGAAATAATTCGGACCACCTGAGGCTGAACCTAATTCTGTGCACCCAGTTGTAGCCTCTGACTAGTAACCTGCTTCGCTTTCCCGTTTTGCGTTTCGTTGACACGTATCGCGGCAATAGTTTCAAGAATGTCCTGGTCGGCGACCTCGACTCCTGTCACATGATCGAACACTGCAGATCTTCCAAGAATGCTTGCTCTGCTTCAATCTGTGCTGCGGTTGACTCAAGCCAATAGAAAGTGTTTTATGCCTCTGTGGGGAATCAATCCATCTTCTCCATGTAGTTGCTCATATTTGCCATCGTAGCCAGCTTCGGCTTCTTGTCTGGACGTTCGTTCACAAGCGCGACGGCGAGATCAACGAGAAACTCTTTGGGGAGAATATTTCCTTTCGCGGCCAGAAATTCGACCGACGTGTTGACCCAGGTATCTACCATAAGGCGGCGACCAAGGCTGCCAGCACATGTACCCTCGTATATGCCGACAATGGTCGCGATGGGTGAATTGACTTGGTCCCCGTCCGCATCTTTTTCTAGAGCGACCTCCAGCAGACTCTGGATGGCGGAATTCTTTGCAGCCTTGTCCTGTAGCTTCTCACCAAACACGTAAAGCTGACCTAGTATATGCATCTCGGCTGCAATACTCTTAGCAGTCTTCGGCGTTTCAAGAGTATCAGTGACAACGCGGCCTGTATACAGAAGGTTGATGTAGATGTGGAAAACTTTCGGACGGTCCTCTGACAATCTGACGATACGCTCTTTGCTCTCTGCCCAGTTCCCATTCATAGCGCGTCTGAAGAATTCAGAGCGTGCGCAAATGATATCTTCATGGACCGAGAAATGCTGTTGCTTTGGCTCTTCGCCCACGACAACTGTGACGAGCTTGGACGGATCGAAGCTGCTATACTCAGTTAATGATTCTGAAGATTTGACTTACAGGTACTCACCTCATCGCTGTCTTCACGCCTGCTCGGAGAGTTGCCATGATCGCTACAATGATGGCAGAGGTGCCTGATTGGTGTCGGGGAAGTGGGAGATGGCGAAGGGCAAGTGGAAAGCGAAAGGTTTGAAGTAGGTGCAAGCGAAAACAAGACCCCGAAGCGGCGAGTTCGTTTACCCAAATCTGGTGTGGTGACTGGTGAAATCGAGTGACATCATCGGTGTCTGCGCGCGGTGAGCGACCGCCTACAGCTAGCCATTGGTAAGCGTGGAATCAGTGAAAGACTCAAGATGCGGACTAGCAAAACTTGAGTTCACAACACTGAAAGTGATGTTAGACGTATACATTAGCTAGAAATATGACAGCGGATGAGTAGTTAGATCAATGTTAACACCATGGTACACTGCCCGAAAAGAGGCGCAGAATTGGAGTCTTCAATCTGCTTTTGGATAAGAAAATAAACGGACGAAGTTGAAAGACGAACACACGACAATGCGACTAAGTTTTCGTACAGTTTTCAGGTTTGGGACCCATTGAATCAGTGAAAAGAGAACGTCTTGACTCGCAAACTTTGTATGTCTGCCATACTTTTTGACTAGATGCACATGCACCGTATCTGATTGCTTTCAAATCACTGTCTCAAAGCTCTCATCGAAGAGTTACCGACCCTGCCGTTCCTTCCGCAGACCGCGGACTCCACAGCCGTACTGTGCAAGCCGGTACATGGCTACAGCGGGATATTCAAAGCTTCTCTTGATATATATTGCAACCCTTTCTACCCGCTAGATTCCGATTGTGCGCTGGTCGCTCACCATGAAGTGAGTAGGCGAGATCGACGAGGAAGTCCCTGCAAAGACCTTCGCTTTTATCAAGAATCCATTTCGTGTCGACATCATTCCACAGATCAACCATGAGGCGTCGTCCAAGGCTGTCTTTCGAAGTGTTCTTGTACATGAACTCCACGATTTCGGTACTAGGTAGTCTGTCGGCGGCAAACGACATGATCTTGATCTCGGTACGAACGGTCTCCAAAGCGGAATTCTTGGCTTGCGTATCTTGCAGCTTCTGAGCGAGGATGTAGAACTTTACGTTTGCCAGAGTATGTGCTTGGAATTCGACAGGTGTTGTCTTTTGATATTCTGTTCCGGTGTACATCGCACCCATGTAGATGAGATTAACGTAGAGAGCGAAGATCTTGGGGTCATCCTCAGGTAGTTTGACAAGTCGATCCTTCTTCTCAGACCAGTTGCCATTCATCGCATGGCGGAAGAACTCAGAGCGTCCGCTCAGGATGCCTCCGTGAAGTAGGAAGTCTTCCTGAGAACCTTCAGGACCGACGCGCACAGTCAAGAAGGAAGCCGGATTGAACCTGGATTGGACATGTCAGAATCGGCGGTAGACGGTCGCAAAAGGTGACTTGCCTCATAGTGCTGTCTCTCGCAGCTTGTAAAGCGGTTTGTGACCCTATCGTGAGCACTATCGTCCTGGTGGTCTTCAATCGCGGAGGGCGGTGTGAGGAGAAGTGAGGAAGGGATTGTCGGAAAGTTGCAGCTATACGAGGAACTTGGCTGTGAACAGATCTGCGTCTATGGCAAGCCGCAATCAAGGTGAAGGCCGAAATGCAGGACTAGAGCTCTGGTTGGTGTGACGGCTTTTGGGGATGGAGTGAGAGAACTCGCAAGAATGGCGACGGAAGCGGTCAAGCAAACAAGTGTCTTCTGCTGCCGCTAGATCGTAAGGCAAGGCGTTAGCAAAAGGCGTTAGCATGGTACGATATTAGGATGCGGATACTGGGCGAAGGACAACCACGTGCCGCGAGTCTAGTCGCGACTTCCTGAACATGCAGACACATCTTATCATCGTACCTGCCTCAGACAATGCGGCCACTCACTTGGATGTAATTTGGCATTTTGCAAATTTACCTCATCAACCTCACTATGTTGGACCTCTTTCTGACCGCTCACATCCGCTTGCGTGTGCCTTTGCTATGTTTTCATCACCATGTGAGACCCGATCACATTTCCCAACCAACATCTTGATGTTAGCAAAACCCCAAACAGTTCAGATACAGGCACGACCATTTCGCGCACGTCATACTGGCTCTGAGACTCACCTTCACCTCGCCCTCTACCCAGCCCGCCGTCTGCCTAGCCCCGCCACCCTGCATGCAAGCCCTCTCACCTGAGCCCACCCATTATCAGCACCTACAAGACCCAACTTTACCTAAAGATATAAACCCCAACATTACCCCATCCACCATCAACTCTCCTCCACTTGGCGGACTCGGGTGGGCTCCTGACGGGTACATAGAGTGCGTTGCACGGATTAGAAAAACCTAGAGAAAAAACAGACAACATGTCCATCAAAACCAAAAGTGACTCTGGTAATGGGAAAAAACACATAAGAGAAGGATTTGTCACACAAAGGGCTGAACTCAGGAGGGCGCGCCGTTCGATTCGGAGTGGGCGTCGGTCAGCAGATGCTGGGTGGGGGTTGAGTTGATTCTTTTTTGCCCTCTTTTTTTTTTCGATTTGGGTTTGGAGGTGAAGGTGAAAATAGCATGTGAGAGCGGGTGACATATGTCTCTCGCAGAGCAACAACACGCGGCCGCAGCTAAGACATAACAGAGGAATGCAGAAGACACGCAGAGGCATGAGGAAATAGAGACATAAGACAGATACAGATGACTTAAAGTTTCATGTGACTTTTCTACTTTTACCGTTAAGTATGTCCTTCCTCAATGGCATCGCAGCGTACCCGTTAGGCCCGTGCGATGGCGTGGCACTCCTTTCTGTCAGCTTCTTCCACAGCTCGCCTATACTTGCTCTGTTGGCGGGGAGCATGCTATATTGCAAGCTGTATAAGTTGCGGCGGTGAATCGGTGGGACAAACTGCCCTGACACGAGATACAACAAGACGCTAGGCGAGAAGTAGTGCTTGCGTATGCGATCGCCAAGGTCGAAATAGGGTTGGAACATCGCACGTAGTGACAGCGGGATCGACTGCGTAGTATGAGTTCTCGTATATCACAGGATAGAGCAGTTCGACTTACCTTCAGCAACACATAGGCCGTTGGCGGTGAGCCTATCTCGCTTGTCGTGCTAGAGGTAAGATCGGTCGTGTCTTGTAGCTCGAAACAGATTCCTCCAGGTAGTCTTCCAGGATCCTTCAGTCGTAGCATGACTGCGAAGAGCGGGAAGTGATTGAGACAGGCAAGCCCCATCTCCAGCGCAGCTTTCAATCCGATGACAGCAATACGTGCGCTCGCAAACGTCAAGTAGAAGACGAACACAGTTGGCAGTAAGAAGAACTGCAGTGTGAAAAGAATAGTGCCGAGCAATAGCTGGTCCAAGTCGTAGTCGCATGAGTCGATTCGGTTGCGGAGGATGTTGCGCTTCTTTCCACGGAAAAGGTGGAAGAGGGATATGATTATCGTAAGCTGCCAATGAAAGATGCGAGCAGACGCGACGTAAAACGAATAGATGTGCAGCGTCAGCAGCGAAACGAGGTCCGAGAAGATTGAGATGGGCATAGTGGCGCCAGCGAAAGCGGAAAAGCCAATGATCTGGATCAGCGCAGGTAGATGTGGCCGCAGGAGTGATATGCATCCCGCCCAGTAATCAATGACCCAAAGAAAAAGGTCGCCCAGGAACGCAGCCAGTTCAGTGTTCAACTTCAAGCCTCCGGGCCATCCCATAAGCCATGATATCATGCGCCGTAGACCGTCGACTGACCAGGTACTGAATATGGTATCGACCTGAGCAGCCACGAACGAAGCGTTCTCGATGATGAATGTTCCAACAGCGATGCCCATTATGACATCGTTGGCAACCAGCCACAGGCTATTGTAGAACCGGATATACTCCGGATGACTGTTAGTGATGCTTTCCCAGTCGATTTTCCTCCTTCGTAAGGTGAGATACTGAATGGGCCAGTAACAGGACTGTTGTAATCGTATGTCGATCTGTTGCGCTGTTGCAGATATGTCTTTCAGAGCTGGCGAGTCGGAAGAACCTGGCCGCCAATGTAGAAGCTGAAGGACTGCCTCTCCCATTATGCGATGCGTGATGAGTCCGAAGATGAAGAGCTGCGCGGCTACCGGCCATATCCAGACTCTGAACGCATAATGGAGGACAAGCCATATATAGTCCCAGAGATCGTTCGCAGACTCGACGACCCGCTCACTGACACTCAAGGCTCGCTTCATGCGCCTTCCAATCATGCCGATGTTCTTCTGCAATAGGGCATTCAATTCGTGCGAACAGTTCACCTGCTCGATGAGCATCGGCAACGCCAGCTCCTTTTGAGTGCGCGGGTGTGCAATCACCGTGTGCAGCTTGAGCTTCTCAACGAGATGTGCCTTCCTTCTGCGCTCCTTCTCTTCTGCTTTCTCCAGCTCTTCGAAAGCTACATCCCATTCCGCGACCCTTCTTTTGTCTCCCAGTGCTAGCGTGATTGGTTTGAGCGAGAGGTATTGCATACGCGTTGGGTGCGGTCGGTCGTATACAATGACTTGCATTGCCGCGAGCGGTTCGTGAGGATGATGAAGGCGCGGAAAGCGGAACGAGGGGTCGGTATGGACTACGATGAGGTCGGTATCAGGCTGCTCAACTGGGCTCTTGGGGTTGACGTAGCCCAAGGCGCGCAAGGAAGAGTGTCCGCATCGTTGAAGTAGTTCCTGGACATCGTGTGGGCTGTGTCGCAGCAAGGTCCCGACAAGCAGCGCGTTCTCGACTTGACGCAACTCGACTTCTTGAAGCACAGCTACCACAAAGACATCTGACTTCGAGTTTCTGAACCCCACCAGAACGCCCGGCACAGAGTCCTTTGGAGCGTCTGACGGCCAGAATACGCGCATCAACCCATTGTGTGTGACCATGTCATCATCCTGCTACCCCGCTAGACTAGAAGGAACCGCGACGTTTGAGCTGCTCGCGCGCAGAGATGCCGGTGCCTGCGAGTCGGGGATGCTGTGTGATGCTGTTAGTAGGGACCCGGAAGTGCGATCAAGGCTCATACTGACCAAGTCTGTCTCTTGTGTCGCGATGCGCACAACCGGTAGTATGAAGAGGAAGAACAGCAGGGACAGCAGACAGAAACCCTTAGCAGTCCGTGTCACAACGCCGTGATCCCAGGCAAAGATACCTAGTTCGTAGACGCGCGTCACAAGATCCCAACGGGCGGTCGAGTACCCTGCGACGAAGATTCCGATAGTAAGAATGGAGAAAGCGTGCATCTACGCCGTCATGCCAAGTTGTATTCGGAAAGGTCGAAGGGGGACTGCGCGAACACTAGACTAGCATTCAGGAAGGCGCAAGTGTCTGCGATGCGTCCTGACTTTCACTCTGTGAATTGACACTGGTATGAAGTAGTGCGCTTGGGCGTACATGGCGCTGAATGCATTAATGCGCGAGGCGTAGAAAGACGACGATCGCGTACGTGGAAGGTCCGGTTCATCGGAATGTGACGCTAAAGCTGAAATGGCCTAGCGTTCATCTCTCCGTCCTCGACAACATTGAACGGTGAACACCACTGCAGAGGCAAGCGTCAACACCCAGACGCACAAGGAGATTCACCCTTTTCGACAAGCAGCTATAATACATCAGCTGCCGTGCTACGGTAGGTGCTTGATTTCATCTCGTCAACTCTTTCTACTCTACTTCCATACTGTCTACGTTGATTGCTTAGCGCGATTTTGCGACGAGCATTCCCAGTGCCACATGCATCGGTCGATATGGGCAGAGACGGGCAGAGGGCCGGGAACACCGAGAGTGCGCTTCGATGGGCAGAGGTAACTACAAGTAATGGATTTCAACGGCGTTTCACTGCTGTGTGAATCGCAACCACCTGGGCAAGATTTGGCGCTCTCACTTTATACAAGAAAAAAGCTGAACAGGTCTAGAGCCTACATCGACGCTAGGTCACCTATCTTGCAGGTTTTCACGTCGATGTAGGCTGCAGGCCTGTTCGGTCTTTTTCTTAGTTGACGTGCTTTGTTCGCGTTAATTACTAGCGCGTCGCGTCCGTCCGCCGGAACCTTGGAACCCTCGCAGTTTCCGTTCACACCAGCCGCGACTGCCTCTTTCATTGACGTCCACAAGTTGACAACACAAGTAAAATCTCACCGTTGCTAACAAACCCCAGTCAACTGCGAACTCCAGATCTTGACCCCGGACAAAGAGGCTATAACGGCAACCAAGGCGACATGACTGTCTGTGGCTTCTATCAGCGAAATGATATGATATGCCGGCGTTTTGCCGGATGACTCATCTAGCGTGGAGCTAATCTAGTGGCTTGGCGCTCGCACAATCAATTTCCAAAACTTGACTAGCGATCGTCTTTTTCGCCCAACCCACCCGCACCCGCAACCAATCACCGTTTCGAACATTCCCCATTTCTGCACTTTATCATTCTCACAACCAATCAAACCTTCAATATTCAACATGAAGCTCAATCTAGTGTCCGAAAACCTCGACGGTGCCGATCTCAGGACCGTCATGAGACACTTTGGTGTCTCTGGTGCTGATCGCAACGCTGAAGGTCTCGGTCCTCCCACGCCTCCTTCCGGGTCCGCCCGTAACCTCTGTCTCGTCGGCCATGGCATCGACTCCGATATCAATATGCTTTGGTCCAGTGGCACCAACATCAACATCCTTCATCCGAACATGGGTATCACCTCTGCCATTGACACCGTTGAGATTACCAAGGATGTTGTCGACTATGAAGTTGCCAATGGTAGTATGTTATCACCATCCTTTGTGATTGCTATTGACTATGCTAAACCGTTTCAGAGCTCGACAAGATTTTTAAACCCCCGGGCGAAAAACCCCAGGGCGACCTCTACATGGGCAGGGGCTGGATCTCTCCGATGCCTTTTCACCACCCAGTCCATGACGTTCACTATGCCTTCGCCGCCATCACTTACATGGCGCTTCACCAACTCGAATTTCTTCCGGGTTCGCCCGTTACTAACTGGAGCTTCCAACCATATGGCAACACCATCTACGTCGGGCTTGACCTCGAATTCAACCCGAAGGAGATCAAGGAAATGGCAGTAGGTCTTTTGGACATTCAGGACTTGCGTGCTTCCGGCATCATCCCCGGCCAGCGTGAGTTCCTCTACCCTTTTATCTTGTCCTGCTCGCTGACCGAATTAGATGGTGCGAACATCCTCCGCTCCGTCAAGTATTTGCATTGGCGTCACGAAGACAAGTCTCTCTGGGGTCGCAAGAAATCGCCAGCTCTGCTAAACCTTCCTACGTCTATGGTGCGTTCATTCAGCTACCGTACCGACGACTATCTTCGAGCACAGTTACGTTTGTTGCTTGTTTCACTCAAAGACCACGTCGGCACTTTACGCACTTTCGATTTTTCGCCATTCAGGTCTGAGCCTCTTCCGGATACACCCGCTTCGACTTCTTCACGACCCCTTCCGGGTCCGCCCGCTCCGACTTCTTCACGACCCCTTCCGGGTACGCCCGCTCCGACTTCTTCACGACCCCTTCCGGGTACGCCCGTTCCGAC
Source organism: Alternaria sp. BMP 0032 (assembly GCA_023758005.1). Lineage (NCBI taxonomy): Eukaryota > Fungi > Ascomycota > Dothideomycetes > Pleosporales > Pleosporaceae > Alternaria > Alternaria sp. BMP 0032. The sequence continues at coordinate 72,698 of JAFVMD010000023.1, read as the reverse complement.
TTCTTCTTTTACAGACCAACTCAACGACTACACTCGGCCTCGGGCTGAACCTCACCGTCTTCCTTACTTTCCCCTCGATCCTCCTCGGACTGAACCGCACCGACTTCCCTACGCCCCCCTCGACCTCCCGCGAACCGAACCGCACCGCCTTCCTTACTCGTCTATTCGAACACCTGACGTCCAGGAACCTCTGCGTCGTCGAGGACGGGAGCGGTCTAGGTCGCCAACATACAACACACAGTCTTATACAATCCGAAACCGTTCACCTTGGCGTCGTGCAGGTCAACATCGGTCAAGGTCAAGATCGCCAACCTTCAACAACATACAACGTTATACATTCCGGGATCGGTCTCCTCGGCGTCGGGAGCGGTCGAGGTCGCCATTTTACAACACTCAACCTTTTACATTCCGGGATCGGTCTCCTCGGCGTCGGGAGCGGTCGAGGTCGCCATCTTACAACACTCAACCTTTTACATTCCGGGGCCATTCTCCACCACGTCGTTCAGGGCGAGAGCGATCCAGGTCGCCTTCCTTCAACATGCAACCTTCGACATTCCGGAACCGGTCTCCACCACGTCGCCCTCCTCCTCCCCTTCCAGGTACGCCTGTTATCCCGGCCACCCATCTTCAAGGAACCTGTCGTCATCAGACAAGGCGCAATCAGATAGGTATTAGTAAGTGTGATGTCTGCGACTCAGAAATTCGGGCGTGTGTTCAATGCACCCGATGCGGTGTCGTTCATTGTCTTCGATGTGATCGGAGCATCGTGCCCTTGCACACGCAGTCACGAAGTCATGGTGTACGCCCATGAGAGTGAAGGTTGAGAGTTTGAGGATCAAGGTCATGCATGTATTCTAATAATGTCAATGTGTTACTTCTTATAATATCATTCTCGTGAAGATGGTCTTGAATGCTTTCAGTTATCACATTTACTGCCTTCGCATCCGTAGGTGTTATCGCACTCGCCATTGGTTACCTCGTCCCCATCGCTATCTCACTTCTCACAGGCAGGAGAGAAGTCGCACATGCCAAATGGAATGTCGGTGGCCTGGTGGGCACCGCAGCAAACATCGGTGCTGTGGCATGGATTCCCTTTGAACTAGTGCTATTCAGTATGCCGACTGCGCTTCCTGTTACTGAGGTGTCGATGAACTATGCTAGTGTCGTATTGGTCGGCCTTGCGTGTTTGAGCGGGCTGTGGTATGCGCTCTCTGGCAGAAACAGTAAGTACTAATGTTTATGTGCATAGTCATGCACGGCTGGAACCTCCACTGACATTGCCCAGAGTTCAAGGGTCCGCCCGATGAGGTGGATGACGTTTACTAAGGTGTAGCATTCCTTTGCCCTGGTTGTCGGATGATCACGCTTTCTTGTGGCCCTCGTACTTGTTGTACCATGGCCTACTCCAGTGCAGAAGATTGCACATTTATCTAGATTTTAGCTTTTTATGGAAGAAGTCTACCAGGTTGCATCCTATTCTATCTGGCGGCGTTCTTACCCAAGAGTATACATTGCCTGTAGAACTACCTATATATCAACATCTGAGAGTATGTATGCAGCAAACTCAACACAGCTCCCCTGGTGATGTGAAGTGTATCTTATGCAAAAGGTGCAGCGTGACATTGAAGCGCTTTCACTATAGTAAAGGTGTGAGATACATGGGCTACCTGGCCCCAGGTCACATGCTTGAAGTCTGAGCCTCATCAGCTGAGTAACAGGCATATAAGCACTAGTTCATGCTGTAGATAACTCAAGTACAATGAGGCGTGTGTGTATGCAACAAAGTATATTCCTACTGAATCTGACAGGGAAGCCTACACTCAAAACGGAAATTCACCTTCCGGTTTCTCCAACACGCCACTATCAACCTGCTTCCTATGTTCCTCATCCAGATACGGAAGCAACAAACCCTCCCAATGCTCTCGTCCCTTGTAGTAACTGACAGTCTCATCCCAGCTCCTGATCGCCTCGGCCAGTCTTCCTGGTACATGTGGCTCCTTCGCAATAGTCGTTACCGGCTCGAAGTACGTTCTGATGGTGAAGAGCAGAGCTTTGGACTTCGGTAGACGTCTCAGTGATTGCCTTTCCGAGCGGAAGTGGATGTCTTCGACACGGAGACCTTTGGAGTTGGCAGTGGCCCATGAGGCGACTGTGTTGGAGTTCTGATCGCCCATGCGGTGGGACCAAGCAAGACCGTCGTCCAATTGGATGAAGAACTATAGATCTATGAGCACTGGTACCTCAATATTTGGAGTGATTTTGGTACTACTTACGTTGTTCCGAATGACAGGTTTCTCACACGTCATATTGGCGAAAAAGCGATTCATGGCCTTTTGCAACTTCTCTTGGTAATGAGGTACACCGGCTTCAATATGGAGTTCGTCGAGCGACATGCGGTATTTCTCAGTCAAACGCCAGAAGCCAGGTAGGCAGACCGCGCCCGCATCGATGTGGTATTGGCCATCGTCATTCAACACCATGACAACCAGATCGTCCTGGACAAGCTTTGCTGCGGTAACCATAGCTTCCGTCGGGCTCGGTGCTGGGTATTGGAATTCTTCACCAGTGACTGTGTTATGAAGGACGTTGCCGCGCAATTGGAAGACTTCCGGATAGCGATGCGTGAGATATTGCGTCAACTCTTCCAGGACCTCAAAGCATGCGAGGCGCGTGACTTCGTTATCGACATATTGTACCCGGGATTTGACGTCCTTCTCGAGCTCCCGAACCTTGGCATCGTGATAAGGGATAAAATTCGAATCCATTTCAATCCATTGGTTCCAGTCCATTTTCCGGATCCCCATTGTGACAAAGTTCGGGCCATGGCGGAAGGGTCGATAGAGCTTGGGGTCTGTAAGCTCAAGTTTGTAGTCCTCCGCCGGTTTCGGTAACAGTGTCTTGAATGGTATAGACGGGACTTGGGGAGGTCAGTACTATTCAAATTGAGGATATTTTGATCAACTGCACCTTTTTGCTTCACGTCGTAAGATGGAAAGACTTTGTTGCTCGAAGTCTTCTGCGTCCGCCATACCAGGCCAACCGCAAGTACAACCAAGAACGCCGCAAACCCCAGAGGCGTCAAGACTGGGTTGATCGATAACATGTACATTAGGTAGTAGTATTTCCCCGCGCGCTGCTTCCGACGACGCTTCAAGCAGACGACAAGAGCAGTTAAATGCTAGATCATCGTGAGATGGACGTTGACAATGGCGAATGACACCATTGGCGACTATCTATACCTTAGCGTAGGATCGCGTGTATAGGTTTGCAGGGAAATGTGGGTCAAGAAATGGCCGCTGTACTTGCCATGCTGGGTATAGCTCGAACTGCAAGGCATCGCCACGCTAAACCCCGGTCCCATATCTCGTGGCGGAAACGAGGCCTCGTAACCTTCCATATTGAGATGTTCCGTGATTCCAGCGGCATCATTCATATCGGAGATGGGAGCTCTTTTGCTGGTGTCAGATATGGATTGCGGGAACGCTCCACTTCTGTTCGTCAAGGAAAGCAATTCAACGATAGCGAGCTTGTCTATACCAGAGCGAGGCAAACAGCGGGCAATTTTGACTTGTTGGACTCTCGATTGAACATTCTTGTCGTAGTTTGGGGCTTGACTCCATTGCGATGACGCTGAGCTGTGTCGCTAACATTCATTACAGGACCCAACAGCGGAAATACGCCCCATGCGATGCATGGGCCTACAAGTCGCGATTATCCCCAAGACTGTGTTATAAGCTTCTTCGCCCGACTGCTTCTTCACTAGAACACTTGTCACAGACTTCTTCTTCGTTTTACCTCAAACGCAGCTCACTATCGACGTTGAGATCTTCAATATGCCTGCAACGTTCGGAAACTACGCTGGAACCGAATCCAAGTCGAAAACTTCCCATTATTCGCAAGCTGTCAAAGTAGGAAACGTCGTCCGTATTTCCGGCCAGGGTGGTTGGGATGCGGAAGGGAACGTAGCACCAAACGCCGCAAAGCAAGTGGAGCTAGCGCTTGAGAACATTGAGAAGGCTCTACAATCTGTCGAAAAGGGCGTGTCCTGGAAGAACGTATACGCTATTCGATCGTACCACACAAATATCGAGGAGTCTGCGGACCTATGTATCGAGGGCTGGCGACGCGTCATGCCTGATCACCGACCGGTATGGACATGTGTCGAGATCACCAAACTTGGCATCGAAGGCATGCAAGTCGAAATTGAGGTGGAGGCTCTCGTTGAGTAGGAGTGAGGGAGGCGGTACTTAGACATTGGTACTATGCTGGGACACGAGCACCAAGGGTGGCTACAATTCCTGTCGCATTTGCTGCATATACACTCTTCAATCTTAACAACTAGATAGTTCTTAGAGTTATACATACATCTAGCTTGGAATCTCTGCAAAATGCGACATGAATCATGGCCGCCCCTGGTACAAACACTGGACGGTTAAGCAAGTGGCTGGTGGTAGTAGGGCTCGGAGGTGTTTTGACGGAACTATCGCAATCTTCTGTTATGGCAAGAGCCGATGAATTCTCTCATATGACCAATGTACACATGGCAGTGTTCTTGAAACTTCCGCTCCACGTAGTAGGACTACGAGAAGGTTGCCAGAGTGCCTCCAAAGTTGCCCGAATAGACAGCACGGACTCGAATCGCAGATTGTTGTGTATGTTCCCCAAAATCTTCATTACACATTCCCGATGGGCTTCCAAGAGTGAATGTGCGCCAGCTACATAGAGTGGGAAAAGAGCACAGTTCTGCGCTTTAGATCTCGAATCCATGCCTTGTATACACTCTAGACACGCATGGACATGCTGTTGAAGAAGAAAGTGTTTCGTGGGAATGTCGTGAATAGCGCTGTAAAGGTATATGAGGCCTGCGTGCTGGAAACAACGGACAAGTGAGAGCGATGCCGTTGTAACAGGGCTTAGCAGGTCTTGTCCTGCGTCTCCATCTGGACACTCTAGCTTGGAGTACGTGGGCTGAAGCGCGTGCTCAAAGGCCTGCGCCTTCTCGACGCAAACTTCGGCTCCAGTTTGTAGCTCGTGGCGGTAGAAGCTCATTTCCGCCAATGTGGATAGTACAGACCCAAGTGATGTGGTGCCAGGGACGACTTCCCACCACACTGATCCTGACTCCATTGTCTCCCAAATGGAGGCTGGGAACGAAGGTTTTCTGTCTTGGAGCAACGCATCTGTCAGATCGGTGGATGCCAGTTCCGAGAGCAGCATTCTCGTCATTCTGTCTGACGATGACCACGCTGCTCGAAAGCCGCCCATTGCGTTGATGATTGCGATCGCTCCTGCGAGATGACAACTGGTCGAAGCGTCATCTGACATGCAGTTCACATAGCCTTCGAGGAAGTACAAAAGCAGCACCGCGACTAAAAGTGCGGAGAGCGCAGCACCATCTGATTGCTCGCTGCTCAGTTGGCCGCGGATGACTGACAAGCAATGCAAGCGTCTCCTCTCGAGAGTCTGTTTGGACGATCCGCGCTCTTGCAGCGCCCGATGCTCCTCGGCAAATACGCATAGAGCCTGGAGGACAGGTTGAGAGCGCAGGGCAAGTGCGACTGGTGGCGGAACCGGCTCACGAAGAGTTGAGAAAAGTGGCCATAAACGCGCTTTGAAGTATTCCAGTGCTCTTCGCTCATTGACTGCCAGATGAATGCTATTGAGCGAGCGCTCGATGGATAGCTGTGGGAGGCATTCGGGCACCGTTTTAGCAGGTCGCTTCTTCCATCTGAGTAGTAACTTGTCGTAGCTGCAGTCTTCCGCGTTTGCGGAAAGGAGGCATCGTCGGCATGTGGGCTTCTGGAGGTCGCATTTGACTCGTCTTTGCTTGCAAGGCCAGCACGACCCTTCAACCGTCCGTCGACGTTTTGGCGGACTGTTGCCAGAGGATTCCGGACGCGACATCTGTCTGCATGACGTGATAATAGTCGCGAGTTCAGGGTAGGAGTGACGAAGTTGCGAAAAGGGGGTGCCAGCCGATATCAGATGGTTGATGCGAAACTCCCACTGATGAGAATCTGCCCTCAGTATTGATGCATGAAGGAATAAAGATCGAAAAGGGCGAGACGCGTCGAGGCCTCCGCTGATCGGGGGCTCCGATTGGCGCACGCCAAGACCATTATTCCCGCTAGAGCCGTGGCCTCGCAGCTCCACCAAGGCATCTCTCACTCCAGCAATGCGATAACGACGTCTGATGGAATATTTGTCACTGTTGAGTATTATGGCGATAAGGGGTCGGGGACGTTTGTGCTAACGCTTGGAGCGAACAAACAATCAAGCACCGTGTCCAGGCTCATGCTTTTGCGGGCCGCAAAAGCCCTGGAGGCGATAGGAACAATACATGAAGCTCAACAACCCTTAAACCCTGGACCTCAACTTCTTCAACCTTCTGCTGGGCTGAGCTGTCATCGCATCTCAGGGGCGTCTGACCTCCGAGCGTCAGATCATCCAACACTTTGGTTCCGAACGATGTCAGGCAACACCTAACATCGATAGCTTTGCTTCTTACCCGTGGAACACGTTGGTACGGCAGTGGTACCTGCATTAAAGCAGAACCGCGCGAGGTAAGCAGAAGTACATGCAAGACCCTCGCTCTTCACACCTTCTATATGCGCGTCGATGCGCGTTCTGAACACTACTCTCAACATTGACGTCGTGAAAAGCAATGGACACCGGCTCAGGGTGGCAGATGCTGGGATTACTGCCACGAACAAACCCTTTGTTGAACTGGCAGATTTCGAGGGTAATCCAGTCGGATGGGAAAGTGTTCAATCACTGCTAAACACCTACAGGGCTGAGCAGGTCAAAAGTCATGTGCTTGTTGTGGCTCCGGCTCTCCACAGCAGCGGCTGCACGATCACACTAGTGTTGTCGATCACTTGGCTCAGCTCTTCTACAAGCGGTCGATGGACTGAAGGCTCACCGGATTTACCTCAATCGCCAACATCACCGTTCCCTAGCGGCAAGCGTCAGTGGCTCTTGTATCGCTTTCTTGGGGCAATACCCGAAGGCAGCTCGAAATCGCATTGCTCGCCAGTGCCACGACACCTGGGCATGCAAGCGAATCCCAGCTGATGGTACTAGCTTGTGTAGCTGAAGAACAAATGCACTGCTTAGTCGCTGCACGAGTTCACGTATGTGGGACCGCAAGGCAAATGGCGTATTCTTCTTCGCGGATGATGGGCTCAGGTCCCGGATCACCATGCGGAGAGTATTGAGTTTTGACATGCCAAGCGAACACGCGAGATCTGGACAAGCCACCATGCACCTTCACGAGAAAACACGAGGCTATCGTGGCTTCGTAGAATTCTGGACAACGGATACCGACGCTAGCGGCACCGGAGAATCGCAAAGCAGTATGCTGCTTTTCGGCTGGGTGATCTTCCGCAGTCATGTATTGGTGGCATACACGCAGGATGTAGTGACTACACTGTCAATATTCTCGCTTTGGGCTGTACTTGCTTGTCAAATGGCGAGTGTTTCGACTCACACTCTTTGAATCAGGGACAAAATCTGCAACAACTAGACCGTTCGCAAATGCGCCCCTCCGCAAGCTTGGCACCTTTCTTCTAGGCGGCGACTACTAGACCGCCCTTAATTCTTACACTGACGGGATCTACTTGTCTTGAAAGACCATTAGTCTAGGCTCGGCCCTGCATATCGCTGTCATGACCATCGCCTGGTAGCTGTATGGCTGATGTTCCTCAACCGCATCGCCTTGAAGCGGCTGGCTTGGCCTGGGGCTACAGGGATAGATTACTATTTCGGGGACCGAGCTGTATACCTCTACTCAATGTGGCTTGCTGTGGCCTCAACTGAGCGGCGTCTTGCTTCCATGCGGCCCGGGGGCCAGTGGTCGGCGAGAAGAGAAGGCCTAGGACTTGGTACACCGTTGCTGTTAGGAGACTGTCGCGGAATATAAGAATGTTCCAAACACCTTGTCTTTTTGTTCCTCACCAGCTCACAGTTGCTCGCCTTAGCTTGTCTTCATAATTTATTGTTCAAAATCTTCTCAGTCGTTACTTACCTCAGCTGCCATGTTGGTCCCTACTAAATCCCTGGCATTGCCACTCCTCGCTCTATGTTCGATCGCATCATCAACTCCATTGGAACCACGTCATGCCGCACCCGGCCTTATCGATGGCATACTCAATGGTGTTCTCACAGGCATTGAACAACTCATTGCGGACGTTCTGTCTGGTAAAAAGTCACCTATCGACAACACCAAGACGAACAAGCCGTTGACCTGCTCATTGTTGAGTATCGACAAATGTTGCGTTTGTGAGTTACAACAATCCTCCTTAATCGTCTATGGCCTAACAGATATAGGGTATGATGTCTCTGCTGAGCTTACCAAGCTATTTGTCGACCCCAAGGACAAACAATGCAACGACAACGCTCGTGCCGCAGTCCGCATGGGCTTCCACGATGCTGGGTCTTGGGATAAGAATGCTCTCAACGGTGGTGCCGATGGATCGCTACTCATGGAATTCGGCGAGCATGAAAGACCCGAGAACAACGGTCTCCAGAACATCCGTACAAAACTTCGAGATGTACAATCCAAGTACAAGGTCGGATACGCTGATCTTGTCCAATATGCGCACAATCACGCAACGATCTCGTGTCCGAAGGGGCCCCGCGTACTTACATTCGTTGGCCGCAAGGATGCGACCAAGGCCGCGCCGAAAGGACTCCTGCCTGACGTTCATCAAGACGCCGACAAATTGATCGCCATCTTCAAGGACAAGGGTTTCTCGCCCCACGATCTCGCAGCACTCGTAGGCGCCCACGCAACAGCCAAGCAACGATTCGTGGACGTCCGCCCAGAGGTCGTCGACAAGCCCCTCGACACAACTCCCGGTGTCTGGGACGTCGAGTTCTACAACGACACTCTCAACAATCCTTCCGGTGGCAGTGCTGACCAAAAGGTCTTCGTACTACCAAGCGACAAGGTGTTATCGACACATCCCAAGATCGCCGATGAGTGGAAGTCGTTTGTCGGTAACCAGGTCCATTGGAACCTGGACTATGCGAAGGCTTACATCAGAATGAGTCTGTTGGGTGTAGAGAAGAAAGATTTGATGAAGTTGGTGGACTGCACGAGGACACTGCCCATTAGCAGGCCCTCATTTCCTTAGTGTACATACTTTACTATACCCCTACGCGCATCGCGATTTAATTCGATAATTACTATGACAAGATGTCTTCGTGTCACACGCAGGTTTGCCACGTGCGCACGTGTTTGATGTATTCGCACATTCCAAGGTTCCAAGGTTGAGAGATGCTGGAGATGGAGTTGGGTAGCAGCCATGATCGTGACTCAGGATCATCACAAGGGGCGAACTTGAATGGAGCTTCTTAATACAACTCCTTCTCGTTATCACACTTGGCAAAAAGTATGTGTCGCGTCGAGATGCGATGAATGAGTCGCGGTGCATGGGCTACCAGATGAAGCCAGGCGGGGTGGCTGACATAAGCGTGAGGCAGGCAAGGGTCCAGGTCAGGCGAGTCGAGCTTGCTTGTTTGTAGTGCGGAGAGCAGGTAGCTCACAAACGTCACGGCCGGCACACGAGCGTCACCACCACCACGCTCCACCCACACGCTCACAATCCGCGACCAGATCTCGAGACACGATACGAGCGACGTAAAAGATAGCAAAGGACACAATGGCAACCCAATTCTTGAGGGCGGCGGCTCGCGCCGGCGTTCGAGCGCCCATGGCTGCTTCTCGCGGATTCCAGACAAGCGCCGTACTGAGGCAGGATACTGTTGTTGCGCCAGTGAAGAAGCCCGTTGGTGCTTTCAGGGGAGGGTGAGTGCTCATATTGCAATTGCATTCGCCAATGTCCGACTGGGTTCCGATGGCTTCATAGCCATGGGAGACTGTCACATGCCATGAGGCAGGCGCGACAGCGAACGACGTCTACTACAACGGCAACCATGGCTGAATCAGTATGGCTAACACATGACAGGTTATTTGGCTTCCTTCTCGGTGCTACCGCATCCGGCGCTGGCATGTACTACTATGTCATTGACGAATACCGCGTATCGAACCAGCTCTTGACCGAAGACATCTACGTACGTCATTCCTCCCTACATCCTTTGCGCACAAACTCGATCGCGAGAACAATACATCGGGGCTGTACAAGTGAAGCAGGCCATGACTAATGAAATCAGGCTCTCCAATCCGCGGTCCAACGGATAGAAGGTTACGTTCGCACCCTCGAGGACAAAGTCGATGCGAAGAAGCGATAAATCACCCACCACATACCTATCAAGCGACGATTACGCGGCCGAACCTGCGCAGCGCGCCGGAGGGAACATGCACGGGCGGAGCAGGCAGTACAGCACGATGGGCCAGTGGGATGGAACACGCATGTACACTACGAGATTGGACTCTTCTCCGTCATTACGAAAGCTGGTACTCATCGAGTAAACACCTTATACCAAATATATTTCAGGCTGTTCATGATGGTGGTGTTTTAGGACCTGATGATGATATTGTGACAGGCGCCCTCCACCTGAACCTGACATGCGGACTTGAATCGTGACCTCTCTGAAACTCTGTCCAGCTACGAGATAATTGCTTCACCGTTTAGGAAGTCGCGTTTGCAATCAATTGAATGCGTAATTACACGCGCTTTCGTGTGCATTTTAGTCTATTATTTAACACATCATTATGTGAGATCAATCCACGAAACCAGAACTAACGCCGTTCATGCCATTTACCATCATATGCACCCACTCGTCCTATCCGACTCAAACCGTCGCTTCACAACAGCGTAAGCGGCGCGATCCACTCGCACTTCGGTGGCGTGACGGGTATGTCTTCATCATCGTTGAATCGCCCGAGCTGTGCAACACGCTTGTAGATCTCCTCTAGAATCCTACCCTGCTCGCCCTCATACTCTTCTGGTTTGCCCTCCTTGTAACGATCCTTGGGGTCGATGGGCTTGCCATCTGGTGTAACACCTTCAACATGGGGGCGCGGTGCGGAGCTAGGCTGCGCTATTGGAGCCTGCTGAGAGGTAGCCTGGACAGGGGCGGGAGGGTTGCCAGGCTGGCTCTGTGTCTGGGTGGTGAAGGGAGAAGGTGAAGGCGTGGAGGCTGCTGGCGCGGCAGATGCTTGGGGCTTGAGGAAGGGGTTGGCAGCTGCCGGCTGCGTTGCGTTGTTCTGAGGCTGTTGAGTTTCGAAAGGTGACGGTTTGCTTGCTTGACCGAAGGCCGGAGCTTGAGACGCTGCGGCGCCGCCGAAAGGGTTTGACTGTGCAGGTGCAGGTACAGGTGCTTGTGTAGACGGCTGCTGAGGCTGACCAAACGGATTCGGCTTCTGAACCTGTTGGGCTTGTCCAAATGGTGCAGATTGAGCTGGTTGTTGGGCTGCTTGACCGAATGGTGCAGATTGAGCTGGTTGTTGGGCTGCTTGACCGAATGGTGAAGACTGGCTTGATTGCTGTGCTTTGTGGCCGAATGGAGATGGACCTGACGAGGTTTGCTGGCCAAATGGCGACGCACCAGACGAAGCTTGCCCGAATCCGCTCTGGCCAAAACCTGGTTTGCTGAATGGGCTTGGCTTTTGTCCAAGAGCGTTTGCCTGGCCGAAACCCGACGCCGCACCTGGTGCTGATGGCTGGCCGAAAGCAGATCCAGAACCTTGACCCATACTACTGGCCTGACCGAATGCGCTTCCGGCGCCCGGCATGGACGGTTGGCCGAATCCGGAGGCACCAAAAGCAGGCTTCCCAAATGCACTCCCACTCCCCAACGCTGAAGATGAGCCAAAAGGTGATGGTTTCTGACCTAAACCAGAGGCAGCGCCAAAGGCCGATGTTGAACTTGTCTGAGCGGGTTGACCGAAGGCCGGTTTGCCAAATCCTGGATTACCCAACGCAGAAGCAGCGCCGAAGGCCGATGTTGAGCTTGTCTGTGCTGGTTGACCGAAGGCCGGTTTGCCGAATCCTGGTGTAGAAGCCTGCCCGAACGCGGATGGTTGAGATGAAGCTGCAGCAGTCTGGAACGGGTTCGCCGGTGCTTTCATGAAGGGATTCGCAGCAGTATTAGAGGACCCAGTCGGGTTGCTTGCTGATCCGCTTGCTGCAGTGCCCTTGGCAATGTCGATGCGGTTCGGATGAACGTTGGCACCCTCTGCGACATAGTTGATAGCACCTGTGATATCATCCAAAATCGCCTTTACTTGCTGTTGCATCTTCTCGCTCAGCGCTCCCTCTTCTTGTTGCTACACATCGTCAGTTTCTAGGAACCCAGAGCCGGACTTCAGACTTACCGCTGTAGGCTCATTACCGGCCGCTCGTAATGTGTAGTACCGGGATCGAAGCTCTTCGAGACTGATCTCGACGGGCCCCTCGATGAGCTGGCGCGGGGCATCTTTCCCCGGACCGTAGCAGGAGAGCGGATAGATCGGGCGTTCCTTGGTGAGATCAACTTGAATGGCGTCCTTGTCTAAGCTGAACGGCGATGAGGTAGATCCGCTGTTATCACCTGGGCGATAGCGGTCGCCATTGAAAGCACCAAAACGGTTGTTGTTCGAGCCGCCGCCAAAGCCGCCTCTACCTCGAGCTGCATCTCGCGCACTTCCAGGGTGCTCAAATTTGCAGGAATCTGTTTCGCGTGAGAATGTTGTATGCGAGACACCGTTGATCGCGTACCACCGAACTTGCATGCATTTCGCTGATAGAAGCCACAGACAGTCATGTCGCCTTGGGATTATTGGCAAAGGAAGTCTTGCGCGGTAGTTTGGCTGAGATGTTTGCGGTTTCGTTGTCTTCTCCGATATGTGAATACAAAGACGAGTAACTATAGCGTGCGCGGCGAGGGTACGGTCCAACCCCCTAGTGAAACCTTGGAACAGCCCATCGGGCCGCTAGTGACATGACCCTAAGTCCAAACGGAACTAGCTCTTGTGAAGCACACCCGGGCACATGTGCAAGCCCTCCCTAGAGCAGGCTTTTAGTTGCGGCACTAAACTATGTTCGCGCACTTTGTATTCCATACCCAAGTTCTCTTGTGTATTCACCGATGAATACTCACGATCTTATCCCATCTGGTTAGTTCTCTCTAGCTCCAACAGTAGCTGTATTACATAACGTATGAGATCCGATATCTTCTTATAGTATCTAGTATAGCGGCTGATATGCCTTGACTGTAGGTGCAAACTGACATATGGGGTTGTGTGGATGCTTGGAGTTGTTGTCGACAATCTCGTACGGTTCGTACCGAGGTAGAAAGCCATAACTGCACACGGAACGTAAGCAACTCGTGGCTTATAATGTAAACGTATAAGCTGTTGTCTTCTTCGCGGCCTTGTAGACATGTCTACCAATGCATCTAGTGTCGTTTGGTAATGCGATGTTTGGGAAGAGATTGTGCATCTGTGTACACTGTAGTGTCGGATAGTAATCGCGCGCCGCAGTTTGAAACTTAGCGAGTTTTCGGTAGCGGCACTAAACTACGTTTGTAATTTCGCGCACTTGCAACCTGCATGGATTTCTACTCACCACTCTGTTAACCCAACGCCAGCTCGCAACGACTTTTCAATTTGAGCATTTCGCAAAGACAATCTTCATTGTTCACTCTCATACACTCACTCTAGTTTCTACCGCAACGCCCGTATACTCTCTCCTCCAGGTCCGCCTGTCAAAGCAGCGTGCAGCCTCGGTGTCATGGTCAGTAGCGGCGCACCTGATGAACAACCAATCATAGTCACTGACACTAGTATCTTCAGGGAAGAGATCTGTCTCTGCCGCGATTCATGACATGCATTGGCTTCGATCCTGCCGCACATGCCGATGAGCCGTCGACGTCCGTACTGACAACACCGCCGCTCAAACAAATCATACTAGTCACCCACTGTGAAGAGGGCGAAGGGCGGTACTTTCGGTCTATAGGCCTCAAGGACTTCAAGGACAAGATTGTCGGTTTCTTCGATGTTGGCGATCCGACACACGAGCCGGATATCTACACTGATTCCGTCGAGGAATACGACCCGTACGCCAATGACGGTGATGACTGGGATCGCGTCAGTAAGTCAACCTATTCAACATGATTATATCGATGGGACAGACTTGTTAACCACTGCTAGGTCTAACAAAAATCCTCGAGCGCTGTGGCTTTGGTGGCCAACCGGTGTCGAAAGCACATCCAGAGATCCTTCGATTTAAACTCGACGACAAATCCTCTACATCCAAGTACCCTACACGGATATTCGAAGGTGCTCACGATGGATCAAACGACGCGTATTGGACACTCCGTGCTGCTATCCGCTACTGTCAACAACAAGCCGACGCTCAAGCTTGCTCTCGGGTACGCCCGCAGTCCGCCTGGAACGAGGATGGTGAGACGCATATGCGACGAGGGTTTCTTCTAGTAGCTGTCGACTTCGAAGCGACTGTGAATGGAGTGGTTAGACAAGCAGGCATAGCGACGATCGACTCTGAAGACTTGACTACAGACAAAGGACAGGTCGTTGCTGTAGACCGATGGAGTGAACATATAAGGGTCAGATCACTCGTTGTTGATGGGTTGGATGACGAGAAGCATTATCATCCAAAGTGCCGCCCAGATTCAGGTCCACTCTACACACACAATCATGAGGTGCTGGGTACTGCTGCGTTCACGCAAGAACTCCGCACATTGCTTACTCCTTCGCCGTGTCGGACCTCTTCGACCACGGTCATTCATCAAGATCAAGTTTCCTAGTCTGTACATGTACTACCATTAATTGTAACCCTGTTTTACTATGTAATGTTATGCACGTGTTGTTGGGTAAGAAGTGTTCCGATGCGCATACACTTCTACTGGAAGCACCAATCGCAATACCGGCCTATCTTACATGTCACCTCTTATGCGGAGCCGCAAAACACATTAGGCCCATGACATTGGAGATCTTGGAAATGTGTCACCAATCCTAGAATCACAGACGAATGCAAGAAACAGAATTGGTAGTGGTAATCGCATTCAAATACAAGATTATCAAGTCAAAGTATTGAGTATCTCAAGCTCCATCAAAACCCCAACAACTCTGACAGAAGCTAACGACATGGTCCAGTCGATGTAGTGTATATATCAGTGATCATGGCAAGAAGAACCTCCTCTAGGGATGACTCGACCTGAAAGATGCGACAGCGATGCCGACAATAACAGGCGAACCTGGAAGGATGCGCGTAGCGATGCTTACCAGACGTGTGGCGCGCTGGTGGGCATACGAGGACTGACCCATGGTATCGACCCATCCTTGACGAGATCGATCTGGACGTGTGTTTTGTCGTTTGTATCGATTACGACTGTGCGCTTGAACATGTGTCCAGTAAGAGTTGATTGTCTCGTAACACGCTTGTGCTTGTAGATGAGGTCGTTGATGTCTCCTTTCGCCTTGCGTTTCCTGTAGAGTATTAGCAACTTCACACAACTGGTATCCAGAACGCAAGCTCACTTGATGTAGGTAGCCCTCTCGGGGGTGTCAGGCGAACCTGGAGGAGGAGGTTGCGCAGACGTTGGTATGGCAGAAGCTTCCCGTTTGATCGTGCTACTCTTTGGTCGTACGATAGAACGCCCCGCTCGTGTGTCGTACGTGACCATGCCAAGTTCATCTTCGTATAGATCAGAGTTCGACACCGGACGAGGTGGTTGGGCAGATGGGGGCGGCTCCTGATCAGTCATAGTCGATGGGATCGTTGTGGCAAAACTGGAATTGTTGGGCGTCGACCACATCGAGGCGTCCGTGTCGTCGTCGCTCATCGTCAAGTCGATGATAACAGGCGGACCTGGAGGGGGGCGTCGAAGAGGAGACTGCGTGATTGCGTGGTTGATAACAGGTTCAGTTGGAGGGGGTCGTCGAAGAGGAGGCCGTGTGATTGCGTGGTTGATAACAGGCGGACCTGGACGGGGCAGTCGAAGAGGATTTGTACTGGTACTCTCCTCGTTGAGCACATCGAGGTTTGTGGAACTTGAGTTGTCCTTGTCAAGAGAAGCCTAGACCGTCAGAATGGGTACGTGGTGTGCAGTTGAGGTCCACTTACCCAAATGCTAGTCATTGTGGAAGAAGTGGGATGTTTGGTGAGGGTGATTGTTGCAGTGGTGACTGTTGCAGTGGTGACTGTTGCAGTGGTGACTGTTGCAGTGGTGACTGTTGCAGTGGTGACTGTTGCAGTGGTGATTGTTGCAGTGGTGAATGTTGCAGTGGTGAAAGAGAGTGATGGTGTCGAGAAGAAGACTCATCGCATTTTGTACAGAGACTTGGACTTCTGGCATGGTTGCGATTGCCCATTCTTACGGTCATGCAATCAGTGTCCAGTTCATAGCAGGGTAAGCGTTGGTTGCGCTCGGGTATCTGTTGCTGGGTCTCAGTCCGCAACTGCATGATCGATTGAGCGGTTGTACTTCGGTATACACGGAATGGAAGTCGGCTGTGATGTGTTTGGGGTCCTGCCGCACGTTGGAGTAGAAGGTGCAGCTTCGCAGCTAGTGCGGCTTCCCTACACAGGCTGCAATGACCACCTGGACACCTGGTGACTGCGTCGCGGCACTGATACTGCCCAATCAGACGAATCTCGTCGTACGATCTCACCGACAATGACGAGTCTTCGTTTGGTCTGATGACGTATGGCTCGTCACGCTCGACGAGCGTGGCTGTTGTTGTTATTCATTTCAACAACAAGCACCACCCACACACCACCAGCGTCACTTCTCAAGAGACGCAACACCTCCGTCACTGAGATACCAAGCTCGGCCGAGTTCAGGCGTACAAAAGCGCGTCTATCGACCACTTCTCTTCCTTTTTCACTCATCCCACCTCACTCTTCTACCTTTGCCTCTACACTCGCTTTCGGTATCCTGCTTACGCCTTCCACTCTCATACCCATCCCAACCTTCTTATGTCCTTAGGGCCTCACCGCTTCCCAGTACGCGATCTTCCTACATACTGTTGAGGGAGAATCCACTACACTGCTCTTCCGCGTCGCGTTCGTACCCGTCCAGGTACGCCTGTAACGTCCGTCGACTAGTCACGGCATACCTCCACCGTCCGCAGTGAGTGGTCTCTGTCTGCACGTTCCCGTCTTCGTTGGCTAACAATACATTCACCAGATGACCTTCTACACGACGAAGAAGGGACCCAAGAAGGCAGGGAAACGAGCCTTCAACATCATCAGCGTCGACGACGACGACTTCGATGCCTATCCGTCTAAGCGTCGAGCTACATCTAGTCGTACACTGCCGCCCTCCAACCACAAGCCCTCCAATGCTCTTCCAGGTCCGCCTGTTGTCTCAACACCGCTCGTCGGTGACACCATCGATGACGACGACTTCGATGCCTATCCATCTAAGCGTCGAGCTACACCTAGTCGTACACTGCCGCCCTCCAACCACAAGCCCTCCAATGCTCTTCCAGGTCCGCCTGTTGTCTCAACACCGCTTGTCGTTAACACTTTCGACGATAACAACTTCAACAAAAAGCGCCGCACTGAGCTCACCTTTGCCGAGAGCGCTCTCGCTACCGCTACCCGTACTCCGCCTGCCACACGCGCGACTCGACGATCAACCACCGCTCCAACCTATCAAGATCCACCATCCCCGCACTCTGATGACTTCGACTTCGAGGACGGCGACTTCGACTTCGACGATGGCGACTTCGACTTCGACGATGACGACTTCGAGGTTCATTTGCCTAAGCGTCGAGTGACATCTAGTCTTACACTGCAGCCTTTCAGTCACAAGCCTTCCAGTGCTCTTCCAGGTCCGCCTGTTGTCTCTCGTGGGTTCACGCATCACACTATCCCGCCCCCGCATACACTCTTGGACACGTCGTCGCGTCCAGACATCTACTTGGATTCGACTACCCCCTCCAATGCAGTTTTAGACAGGATCGGCAATCTGCTGTCAGGGCCACCTGCTGTCTCTCGCGGCTTCACGGATTACACTATCCCGACCCCACCTACACTCTTGAACAAGCCGTCGCGTCCAGATGTCTTCTTGGATTCAGCCTCAGTTACGCCTCGTGTTCCTATCTACGACACATCTTCTGATCCTTTGTCAAGCCCGCCTCGTGACTTGAGAAGTCCATCGCGTTCAGACACCACCTTAGCATCGACTGCTCTCGTCAAGACCCGCAAGTCTTCCGATACTCTTCCAGGTCCGCCTGTTACCCCCTCGCTCGCCCCACTTTCTCGTCCAGTTTCCAAGTCACGTAAGGTCGGTTCCAGATATATACCAAGGCTGCTCAGGGGTCCAGCTGGATTCCCCGGAACCCCCACGACATCTGAGCACATCCTCGTACCGCTCGCAATACACACTCGAAATCTCAACCATGTCCCCAAACAAACGGCGTGGTTACCAGAGTTTCTCAGATTGGCCGCCGCGTACTGGAGCATCAGCACAGACCAGTTGGACGCAGAGTTTGGCTCATCATGGTGCAAGAGGACCTGTTGCAATGTCTTGCTCAGTTGTCACGCATGGTTTCCCCGCCTCTCGTTTCGTGCCATCGTTGTCGCCATCAAGTCCGCCGCTCGGCTCGAGGTCGTAGAACGCGTCTTGAACTCTGAGAAGACTGGCCATAGACGTTATGGCAAGGAGAAGATGAAGGTACTGCCCCAGCACTTTTACGCAGCGTTCGAAGCGCTCCGACGTACAGGTGCGCCTGATATCGAAGACGACGGCGCCCCCATGGACAACAAGTACGTCTCCAGTATCGTCGTACACGCGCTGCAGAGCAAACCGTATCGTGATGCGGTAGCGCGATCCGCCAACGCCAAGCGACATTACTGTCGTGTTCCCGGATGCGGCGCCCACTTCGGTTATCCCTCCGAACTCGTCGGCCACATGCAGCAACACTATGGCACGGGTGCTAGTTGCAGCCACCCAGGATGCGATACTGTACTCAAGTCCACGAAATTTTTAGCTGCCCATCAGCAAATTCATGATAAAATCATCGAGGCTGGCAAACCCCGCAACGTACCGCAATCGGAATTCCCTATATTCGGACCTTCCACCAACCTCAAGGTGTCAAAGGGAATGGACGAAGTCCTCGGAGAGCTGGGGCGCCTTATGTCGAAATTTCCGTCTGCTCTCACGTTTATGACGACTTTCAGAACCCCCGTAGGCACCTTTGCAGCCACTGGTCCACCGCCGCCTGGCCAGCTACGTCCTATCGCACCACGTGTACCCGCTACAACCTGGCCTTCTTTCGGGTGCGCCCGCTCGGACGCAATGTTCGCTAGGTTTCGACAAGAGGAAGTGGGCCTGAGCGGACTTCCTGAATCTGAACTAGTGTCTCCCTCAGGGCGACTGGATTCGCCTCTCATCGTTCGTGTCAACTACCCGAACTTCGACAACAGACATCACCACTACGACTACGCGACTACCGCCGATGTGTTCAGCGTTAGTCTTTCGACACTGATGATCAAGCTCGGAGTGTTTGATCCGGCCTCGAGTAACCAAGTCTTATTTACAGAAAATTGTTGTCGGCGGCTGAAGAGACTCACAGTTGGCGAGACCTTGACCAAGCGACTGGGTATGGACGTTACTGCGTGCCATATGCGGTTCGGACAAGAGCTTTGGGATGCGAGCTCCGCACGTTTCGGTCTGCTTTGCGGCGATGATTCCAAAGACCAATATCAAGTCGAGCACCCTCGGAGCCAATTCGTACCTTTTTTGTTTCGCTCGTCCGACTTCAACGATATAGGCGATGTTGATGACGACTATGTGCATGTTCCCATGAATTGGTCAGGATTGTACCTCGAATACGACAGCTCATCTTCCGACAACCAGGTTCGGCGCATGGTATTCGTCACGGGCCACCCCGAATACCTCCATCGCGCATCGTTTGTTCGTACGGCCGGGTTCCCATCGACCGATCAACACCATCTCAAGCTGATGATGCTCGACGCTATGATCGACGCGGCAGTGATCTTAGCCCTTGGGCGGGTTCCAACTATAGATCTTTGTGTGGCAAATGAAGTGCGTTATAAACCAATGAAGGTTCGCCAACTCGAAGAGAACGACAGCGAGTAGTAACAAGACCGTCTACTCTGACTTCCAGGTCCGCCTGTTACAGTTTCTTCAGTTCTCTTCCAGGTCCGCCTGTTACGGTTTCTTCAGTTCTCTTCCAGGTCCGCCTGTTACGGTTTCTTCAGTTCTCTTCCAGGTCCGCCTGTTATGGTTTCTTCAGTTTTCTTCCAGTTCCGCCTGTTATGGTTTCTCCGATCCTTGTTCATGTACGCTTGTCAACATAGCTCGATATGGTAGCAGTCGGTATCAGATTTGGTATTGGTCATCTCGTGTATACTGTTCGTGGGAGTTTATATAGCAATGCCTGAGTATCCAGAGAAATGCATCATCCATGTCTTCATATATCATTGCCAGCTTCCCTGCCATGTCTTGTGATGATGATACTATACTGATCCATGGATGTTAATTGGCCTCTCTCGTGAAAGTGCCAGAAAGAGAATGATGCGGCGTCGAGTGTCTGCACGAGCTGAATGAATTGAATATAGCTGTTACAGGCAGTTCAATCTCATGCCGTACATGCGCTATGCTCGACAATGTGGCGTCCAACATGATAAGATATGACGATGGTTCATTGTCCACAGATAGCGAGCATCGTCCATACTGGCTCTCTACCCCGGACTGAAGTGTCTTGATTCGAGGTCAAGCCTGTATTGACTGCATCGCTACTGACTCGTCAGAACATCGCTTCGAGATAAGCGGTGGCTTGAATAGTTCTGCGGACTACAATATGATAAAACAACCAAATTGGAAGTTCTAGCGTCAATGTAGACTCCAGAGTGTTCGGTTTTTCCTTGTATATCGCGCAGCCATGCCCTGTTTTGGAAGGATGATAGGCCTCTGGTAGTCGATTCCGGGGCCCCAGATTTCGCGTGTAGAGCGCTCGCACATGACTTTGGTGAAGGGAAAGCTTATCTTTCGCTCAAGCCTTCGATGCGCCGTCAGATCCGTGCCGCTGGAAACATAACAGAAACGTCTCGAAGGTCTGGATAACGACTATGCCCGGGAGAGCAGTTTGAAGGGCAATGTCAAAGCGTGTGCTTGCGTGCTCGAGATGCCGATCGGACATTTGGGCCCTGACAGTGGAGCCTATGCATTAGTGTGGTACTAAGCCGAAGATGGCAAGTTGACGGGCAAAGATGGCCTTGAGAAACGCAGGCTACCTTATCACTTGAGGAAGTCAGTCACTGGTCAGCGCAAAATGTGGACATTTGATCAAGTCAACGCCAAAGTGTTCCTTTGGAGTTCCGCGTCTGCCATGTGGACGCCTAGTTGATGGACCCACATCCAGGAAACCACCACATGCCTTCGGCAGCGCGTCTTGGTCAAGTTATTATCTGTTTTAGGAAGTTTAATGGGCATAGCTTCTCTTGGTAGGATGATAGTCATCGCGGGTCTGATTAGAACAATGTGGGACAAACGTCTTTGCAACCTCGGTGCGGGGTGGGTGCGATGTAGACGCGTTGATCGAGAGCGCGGGATATGAGAAGACCAAATGTCCAGCTCTGTCCATGAGGTTTATCTTCCTATCCTCGTTGTATAACACTTCCTGCAGCTTGACTCTTCTCTTGCCGCACACATATATTCCACAATGGCCCAGTCGATCGACCTTACAGCACCTAATGGCGCGAAGTGGACGCAGCCCACTGGTAAGCATCGATACCTCCCAATATTGTAGGCGTGATCAACTAACATTGGTTAGGTCTCTTCATCAACAACGAATTTGTCCCCTCCAAATCCGGCTCAACACTAGAGTCGATAAATCCTTACGACGAGTCCGTCATCGCAAAGGTCTCCGCCGGTAACGAGGACGATGTAGATGCTGCAGTCGCCGCAGCACGAGCCGCCTTCAAGTCATCAGCATGGCGCGACATTTCTGCCGCCGAACGAGGCCAACTGCTGTGGAAGCTCGGTGACCTTTGCGAGAAGAACAGCCATATCCTTGCTACCGTCGATGCGTGGGACAACGGCAAGCCTTACCAGCAGGCCATGGACGAAGATGTTGCTGAGACTATCTCGGTCTTTAGATACTACGCAGGATGGGCGGATAAGGTGTATGGGCAGACGATTGAGACGAGCAATGCGAAGCTGGCGTATACCAAACACGAACCCCTTGGTGTCTGTGGACAGATCATTCCTTGGAACTTCCCTGTCATGGTATGTATCCATCGACTCTGGTTGGTGCAATTCAAAGCTAACAGGCTTCAAAGATGGCTGCTTGGAAACTCGGTCCAGCATTAGCTTGCGGAAACACCGTTGTGCTTAAGCCAGCAGAGCAGACACCACTGGGGGCACTATTCCTCGCCACCTTGATCAAGGAGGCTGGTTTCCCTCCAGGTGTGGTTAACATTGTCAACGGATACGGAAAGAGCGCTGGCTCGCGGCTTTCTGAACATCCGAATGTCGACAAGATTGCTTTCACAGGAAGCACGATAACCGGCCGGGCCATCATGAAGGCTGCAGCAACGAACCTGAAGAATATCACCTTGGAGACTGGCGGCAAGAGCCCACTTCTCGTCTTCGATGACTGCGATCTCGAACAGGCTGTGAAGTGGTCGCACATGGGTATCATGGGTATGCTCCATTCTCTTTGCGATGTCCATTGCCTGTACTCAGTACTAATCAAGCCGTCCAGGGAACATGGGACAAGTCTGTACAGCGACATCGCGTCTTTATGTCCAGGACACCATCTACGACAAGTTTCTCGAAGCATTCAAGAAGCAGACCAAAGAAGGTACCAAGATTGGTTCGCAGTTCGATGCCGACACCAACCATGGACCTCAAGTCAGCAAAGCTGCCCAAGAGAAGATTCTTGCATACCTCGACACAGCGAAATCAGACGGAGCCGAGCTCATCCTCGGCGGACAGCAGAGCGGCATACCAGAGAAGGGATACTTCGTCGAGCCGACTGTATGTGCCAATTGCAGCAATGATATGAGGATTGTGCGCGAAGAGATCTTTGGTCCTTTCGTTGTTATACAGAGCTTCAAAACGGAAGACGAAGCGGTCGAGAAGGCGAACGATACGGAGTTCGGATTGGGAGCGGCTGTGTTCACTCGGGACATTATGAGGGGCCACCGTGTGGCAGGTGCGATCGAGGCGGGTATGGTTTGGATCAACAGCAGTCAGGACTCGCATTTCGGTATCCCCTTCGGTGGCTACAAGCAGAGCGGTATTGGGAGGGAGCTGGGCGCGTATGCGCTGTCTGCGTACACGCAAGTGAAAGCTGTCCATGTTAACTTGGGCACGTTCTTGTAGACTTACGCTTAATGGATGATGATTGGATATGTACCATTCCGATGTATCGCTACACACGCAATGTGGTTGTTTGAAGGATGATGGTGCTCGTACCAAAGTAAGATCTCGGGCAATAGGTGATGACGCAGCGTGTCATAGTCGCGTCGCGTCGGATTAACACCGCTCCACGCTTATCTCCGTCTCAGCAACCGCCACCCAGCAGCACCTTCCGCGACCACTACTGCAATCCTAGACTCAACACCCAATCCTAAGCCCCTCTCCGTTCGAAAACCGGTCATCGCATGCGCAAAAACCTACAATGGTCCTCGGCTTCGAGCGCATCAACGAGCGCACCCAACGCCCGAACGCGCACATAAACTTCATACGCACACTGCCCGGCCCGACATCGTCAATGGCGGAAAACATCCTGAACCGCGTCGCAGCAATATTTTATCCCTTTATGAAATCGCATATGATCCTTGTTCAGGCGCTTGAAGAATTTCCCTATAACACCGAGTTTGTTGGCCGCAATTTCAACGCTGGCGAGGTCATACAACTGGTGCTCAGGGACCGCAATGGGAGATGGCTGCCCCAGAGGATGGTGGAGATGGTCATGGTACATGAGCTTGCGCACTGCAAACAGATGAATCATTCGAAGGCTTTCTGGAAGGTTCGAGATGGCTACGCGGTGGAATTGAGGGCGCTTTGGGCGAAAGGGTACACTGGTGAAGGACTGTGGGGTAGGGGTAGAGATCTGGATACTGGAGCCCTACAAGCGAGCGATGGAGAGGCTGTGGATGTACCCGAGCATCTATGCGGTGGCACATATGGACGGAAGGGAAACAAGAGGAAGAGGGGTGGGAAGGAGAAGCCCACGCTGAGCTATGCGGAGAGGAAGCAACGAAGGATAATGAAGAAGTTTGGAGCTGGAGGCCAGGCATTGGGCGCCGACGATGACACAAAAGTCAAGCTGGAGAAGGGTGTTCCAAAGAAAGGCAAGCCTAGGGTCGCTGGTAGTGCACGAGGACGGGACCTCAGAGCTGCAGCGGCACTGGCACGTTTCGAGCCAGTGAAGAAGGAGGAAGACGTCGTGATAAAGAAGGAGGAGCCGTCATCGGACAGCGAAACAGAGGACGAGTTTGTCGAAGGCGATCAAGACGGCGCAGCGGTAGACGTAGATGGCAAAAGCATGTTCGACGACAAAGGCCGCGCCCTAGTCAAGATCTGCGAGGACGAAGACGACAAAGATGGCGACGCAAGGAGGGAGATGGGTGAGATACAAGGTTTTGCGCCGCAGCCCGTATCAGCGAAGAAGACAACATCGTCCAAAGCCTCGAGCAGGCCGGCAGCACCGAAGCCAACGAAGACTCAGTCTGCATCAAAGACCTCCTCGCGATCGACTGCCACCCCCAAAACATCAGCAGGATCGGTCAACTCCCTTCCAGAGATGTTCAAAACCCGCTCTAAACCCGATATGTCTGCCTCCCAACCCCAACCACCGCAGAGCTCTGCCTGTCCCATATGCTCCCTCGAAAACGAGGCCGGAGCGTTGACTTGCGGCGCTTGCGCAAACGTACTGAAGAAGGACTTTGTACCCGATCACTGGCGATGCAAGAGCGTCGCTTGCGAGGGAAGCCAGTACATCAACGCCGGGGATGCAGGTGCTTGTGGAGTTTGTGGGATGACTAGGAAGAAATGAGATGGACATGGTGCAGTCAAGCCGCATAGTGAAGAGGCTGGTGGCCGCAAGGATGATGGAATGATTATGATACCCAATTTCTTCGAGAAATAATACCACCGTTATAATGCACTGCATTCCGAGCAGATCAGATCCAGATGTCATGACTTCATTCCATGCAATAACGCTACGCTAAAGTCGACAGTGGCAAACCACAACACCCATCCCATGATGATCAACACCAAGCCATGCATAGAAATGACCAAAGAACGCCTTTCGCCTCCCACCATCTACGGGTATTGCAAGTCCTACCGCGCAATCCTCAGATGTGAAGCTCCCAAATTCTTCCTAGCGCTAGTCGGCATGCCGGCGCCCCTTCCACTATTCCGCCTCATACCCTCCAACTTTGCCTTGAGCTGTTCATGTATCTTCCTGTTCTGTGCCCAGCCATCGGCCAGCTTTTGCATTCGAATAGCGGCGATGACGGCGAGAGCTGCCGATTTGAGCTTGGGTCGGCGGTCGTGGACGGTGATGTCGGGGGTGATGCCCATCTGAGAGATGAGATTGAGGTCTTCTTGATTGCTGGGAGGTGTTAGTCGCTGTACTGCGTAGAGTCTCTGGTCAAGGGGTGGAGACATACCATTCATTGTAAGTCTGAATCTGCATCAAGAAGAACTTCTTTTGGTACCCAAGGGCTTCCCGGAACGCCTCTGCTCGCGAGCATCGTGCGCGGAGGAACTGGATCTGCTTGGCGAGACCGTTGATCTCTTTGATATGGCGCTTAGTAAGGGCTTCGGCCTGTTCGTCCAGATCAATCGCATCCTGGTTGGCCTTTTGTTGGATGGACTTCGAGGAAGCTTGGATGAGACGAAGCTGCGATTCCTTCTCACGGAGATGAGACTGTAGGTCTCGCAGTTGACGCTCAAGGGCTGATTGCTGTTCCCGTGCTGTAGACTTGGCTTCGGATAGAGATTTGCGGTGTTGAGCATCCTTGTCGCGGATCCGTCCTTCGAGATCACGAATCTGGTTCTTAAGAGCGGCCTCTTGTTCGCGCTGTGCCGCACGGGTCTGAGATTGCAGGACTCCGTTTTCGTTCTCCTTTTCGCGTATCATAGATTCCAGAACGGTGATCTTCTCTTCGAGCGAGGCCTTCTCCTCGGCGACTTCGTCGGCATCCTCTTGCAGAACTTCTATTTCAGCTTCGAAGTCGTCCTTCTCCCGGCGAGCGTTCTCCTTGAGCTCCTCAAGTGCTTCCAAGCGCTCCTCTGCAAGTCGTTGCAGGGCATCAACTTGGCTCCTCTGCTCGTTCAGCTCGTCGCGCAAATTCTCTAGCTCGTCGTCGCGTTTGCGTACTAGGTCCTGCATAACGTCGATTTGGGTATCGGGCTCGTCGGCATGGCTCCGTAACGCGTCAAGCTCGGCCTCGCGCTCGGTTATCGTTCGTCGCGCGGTATCCAGCTCCCGGGTCCTGTCACTGAGGTCATTCCTGAGTTGTTTGAGCTCCTTGAGTGTTGTCTCTTGTGTTTCAATCTTCCTCTGCAGGCCGGCGATATCGCGCTCACGAGCTTGCAACGTTGATTGCGAGCTCGAAAGATCTCGAGATAGTGCATCCCGTTCGCGCGTGATCTTCTGGAGCGCCTCGATCTGGGTGTCCTTGCCAGAAACAGCGGACCGTAAGTTGCGCAATTCGCTCTCGATGTCTTTACGCTCCTGCCGCAGAGTTGCTACCAATGTGTCGCGGTCGTTGTTGCCTCTGCGCAAAACCTCCACTTGCTCGTCTTTGCTCGACATCTTGGAAACCAAGTTGTCGCGCTCACGGCGAAGATTGTCACGTTCTCGTATTGCGTTGTTGAGCGACTGCACCTGAGCATCTTTGCTGTTAAGGTTTGAGCGAAGGCCGGTAAGCTCCTGCGTCGCATCGTCGCGCTCGCGTCGTACTCTTTCCAAACCATCCAGATCGCGGTCTTTCTGGTTCAATTCGCGTCGAAGCTGTTGCAGTTGCTGTTCGTATGCGGATGCTTCCCGTTGTAGGCGTGAAATCTGCTGCATGGCGTCTTGGTGTTGCTTTCGGAAGTCGTCCAGCTCATCGGCTCTGGATTCAGCAGCGTCAACCCTCGACTGGAGGAGTTCAATCTCAACGCCCTTTTCACGAGCAATCTCGACCACCTTCTGTCTGGCATCGTTGGCGGATTGCTGCGCCAATTGGACCTGGTTGTCACCCTGAGACTCTGCAAGCTCCAAACGTTCGCGCAGTGCATCCATCTCGGCCTCCTTCTCGTTCTGGATAGTTTGGAGGCGTCGCTGCAGCTCTCGGAGTTCAGCATCCTTTTCGCGCTCCAGTGAACGTAGACGCTCTTCGAGAACAGAGAGTTCCTGGCGTTTTTGCTCCTCTGCGACCTCGAGATCATGTTCGGCTTCATCCAGGCTCTCGTTTAACTCCCGAATTTCCTGATCCTTGCTGTCGTCAGCGCTATCGAGCTTGGACTTCAACGCGTTGATCTCAGCGTCCTTCTCGCGCTCGACAGCACGAAGTTGTTCCTGTAAGTCCTCGATCTTCTCGCCTTGTTCAGCCACCTGCCGCTCCTTTTCTTTAGTGTCTTCTTGTTGCGACTGCTTGGCTGATTGCAGCTGTTCTTCCAGCTCGGCGATGCGTTCGGCTTGGTCCCTAAGTTGGCGGTCCTTCTCCTCATCCCCAGCAGACTGGGAGTTCTGCGCATTCTTCAGCTTCTCCTCCAAGTCCTTGATCTGTTCGTCCTGGTCGTCTAGCATCTCGTCTCGTCTGTTGAGCTCTGCTTGTGCCTCGTCCAACTCTGCTCTGACCTTGTCCAGCTCCTCACTGTCGCCACTCTCTTCTTCCAGCTTCCTTTCGAGACGCTCCACCTCGGCCGCGCGTTCGTCGGCTAGCCGTCGGAGCTCGTCCATCTCTTCCCGCATGCCTTCGTCGACGTGCCGTCGCTTGACCTTCTCCGCGTATTCCCGTAGCTGCTGCTTGTATGTGTCTAGTTCCCTCTCGGCCGCTTTGAGGTCTTTCGAGTAGTTTTTGATATCGCGCGCCATCGTGACCTTCTCCGACTTAAGGTTGATGTTCTCCTCCATGGCTTGTCGGTTGAACTCGGGGCCCATCTTCTTCAGGTTCTCTTCCAGGAAATGGATCTTGAGCTTTAGTCCGAAATTTTCCTTGTCGATCTGCTCCAGACGCTGCAGTTGTGTTAGAACCTGTGAGTAGTCGTGGCCGGGTGAGCCCGGATATACATACCGCTTCCTGCTCTCTCAGCGTGAGCACATTGCCGTTTCCGTTGTCCATTTCGCCCTCTGCCCTTCTTGGTAGCGCGGTGGGCGTGCTCATAGCACTCGAGCTGGGGTCTGGCAGCTGTGTCCGGCCATCGACCGAATCGGCGAAGGAACTGGATTGTATGTCGTACATGCTCGCCTCGGGCAGCGGCGTGTTGCTCACTTGGAAGCCTGGCTTCATCGCGGCGGGCGTCGTAATCTTGCCGTCGAGTAGTCCGTTGACCTGGCGCGTGCGATTCGCGGTTGCGCTCTTCAGCATGGGCGTGAATTCGTTCTTCGCGGTTTGTTGGCGTCGGGATGCAAGCGGCTGTCGGGGGGTTCGGGCGCCGCCCATCTGTTTGAAAAGGTTGTCGCGGTCTGTCGGCGCATGGAATGTCTCCTCCATGCTGAATGAGGGCTCGTTGACTGTAAAGCGCGTCATATCGCCAACCTCGGTGCGAGGCGTGTCCGGTAGGTGCGCCATGGTATAAAATGTACTCTAGCAGCGCATGAGTGAGAGAAATAGAAAGGTCCTTTGGGGCGCACCTCAATAGTGCGGATGCATCATGTTCCACTTCATCATACTCCAGATGTTGTTTGTTTAGGAACGCTTGGACCACGACAGGGATACTGCCCGCCGCTAGCCCATGCAGGCAAGGACCCGAAAAGCGCGTCCTGGAGTCACGTTACCTCTCTGCCGCCTACACCAGAAACTTCATCCCAGGATTGAATGTTCCCTTACTACTAAATCCATCGACATCCGCCTCTCGAGAGCAGTGGAGATAAAGAAACACGTCCTAGAACTATCGGATCGACAAAATCCATACGAGCGTTGGGCTCAGCGTCGGACGAATCACAGCGAAGTCAGCACGCATCTGATATTGTCTGGCTCCGAGGAACAACCGCCTGAAATACAGATTTGAATCATGGATGGGCCCCAAGATGATCTCAAGTGGTTTGGCGAAGGTTTCGATGGCTTTCCCAAAAAGCTGCCCGATGACGTCGTGGAATACATGGTCTTCATCATCGATTCTAGGCTTTCGGACATCCAGACAAGAGAACGGTTACAAGCTTTCCAACGCGCTCTAAATGCATTAGAGAAGAAGTTTCTCAAAGAGTACATATGGCAGCGTGACTCTCTCAAGCTCGATCTAGTTCGCGAAGAACACCGGTGGCTGCTCAAAGGACGCTCTAACTACGGCGATAGTGTGGCAGACGAATGGCTTATTGTCTACTTTCTACGTGAACTCAGCAAAGAGTTCAAGGACGCATGGATACGCATATATGACAGCGATGGAGAGTTCCTCCTGATCGAAGCTGCCAATGCACTACCGAAGTGGCTGAGCCCTGAGGTTGCCGAGAACAGAGTCTGGATCAACAGTCATCGCCTACTAATCATACCACTCGGGAAAGAAGAGGAGCCCGGCCCTTTGTCTCAAGCACAAGCAATTGAGATCATCGACGCTACACCAGCACGACCACAGCAGTACATCAAGGTTGAAAAGGAGGCTTTTCATCGCCTGGCTAGTTATCCGGCTGCCATCTCGGAGAATCAACATCATGCGACTCTTCCTCTGCCAAGAAAGGTTGCACACATTCTGCATAGCAATCCGTCGTATATTGCACCAGTAGTCGAAGCCTTCTATCTTCGAGACCCCATCTCCATCCGGCTCATCCAACCCGAAAAGTCCAAAACTCCGCTCACGTTTCCACCGGAAGACTTTGTAGACGTTAGCGTTCGTTTCACTAAAGTTCTTTACGCTCAGCTTCTCGGTCAGCATTGGGAACCGCCTGCGCCATGGGACGCAGCACTGGAGCAGCTCGTTAAGTCTGGTAAACCGACCGAGAAGGCAGAGATCGGAATCAAGATTACAGCAGGCATGCAGATGCTTCTGTCGCATTCTTTATACGCATCTCGCAAACCGACGCGTGAGATCGCCCTTCTACTAGAGGACTTAAACAGTGGTGACGACACACTTCCTACTGACGCCGAAATCGCCGGTTGGCCCAAGCGTGAAGACGATGAAGGGTGGCTCAACATTGACTTTTCCGAGTTTGAGAAAGAGCTCGAAGGCAAAGGAAGCGGCGCGAAAGACGCGTTTGGTGACAAGAACGCGGAAGAGAATTTGAAGAAGATGGTTGCACGCTTCAACGACTTTCTGGCCGACAACGAAGCAGGCGCTGAGGGTGCTGATGGTGTTCTGGATCCCATGGATGTCGACAATGACTCTGACGCTGGCGGCAGAGGATGGGAAGACCCAGAAGATAGTGATTCGCCAGCCGAGAACGAAACCAAGAGCAGGGGCAAGAGCAAGGCGAAGGCCAGGAATAGCGAAGATGAGGATGACACAGATGAAGACGACGACGCAGAAGCCGATGCGGAGTATGCCGAATACGAACAAGCCTTCGAAAAGTACATGATGCTACCCGCGGCGGAGAAAGCCATTCTCACAGAGGAAGCCCGCGCACTAGCGCTCGAACAAGATGCTGAGAAGGAAGAAGACGAAGAGATCCAGAAACTCAGTGAGATGATGGAAGCTGAGCTCTTCAGTCATGGCGCGCTAAATGTCAATCCCAAATCGGAGCACAAGCCCGGAACAGGTCTCTTGTCCGACAGCAAAGGAAAGGGCAAGGGGAAGCTTCAAGAGGTCGCTGAAGAAGACGAGGAGGATGATGACGAAGACCTTCTGGACGAAGACTACAACCTCGCTGATAACATGCTGAAGGCGTTCAAGGGACAGGCTGGCATGGCGGGTCCTGCAGGCAACATGATGAGGGCGATGGGCGTGCAATTTCCACAGGACGCTGATGATGAGATCAAAGGAAGCAGTAGTAAGGGTAAAGGCGCGTAAGATGTCTAGCACGTACAATTATTTAGCCCAACAACTTACGTATGAGTACTTTATGTTCCTTCCTCCATCCATTCGTACTTATCTCTGCCCACTGCCACTTCCAGTGCCTCCGTCTCCACTTTGACCCCATTCTCCTCCAACGTACTGTTGCGCATACTTACTAATCGCCTGTATATCGGCGAACTCTCAGCGACCAACTTCCTTCTTCTGTTTATTACTTCTGTCTGGCTCTTCCCCTTTATCTTCAACATCTGCGCAAGCTCTTTGTCCTCTTTACCCTCTACATACAAACGCAGAATCGCTTCGTCATCTTCCGGAGTGAAATCACAAAACTTTTTGCGCCGCTGTAGATCGATGACATTCTGCGGTACTTGTTTCATGACCTTGAGGGCTTGCCATCTAGATTGGATCGCTTCAACCGGGACGTTCATCTCGCGAGAGATAGCCTTGGGCTTCTGCAGACGGCGGTGGCCGTCGATGACGGCGGCATCGAGTTCGGGAGTCCATTTTATGG
Source organism: Alternaria sp. BMP 0032 (assembly GCA_023758005.1). Classification (NCBI taxonomy): domain Eukaryota; kingdom Fungi; phylum Ascomycota; class Dothideomycetes; order Pleosporales; family Pleosporaceae; genus Alternaria; species Alternaria sp. BMP 0032. The sequence goes on along the minus strand of JAFVMD010000023.1, from coordinate 41,131 downwards.
TAGCGCTCACGTCTCTTTGTCGGATGATGGCGTAACGATGCTGAGTAGCATGTGCGGTACGGTGTAGGACCTGCGCTGCTTGTTCATAAGTCATTGTCTCTATCTCAATGAGACGGATGAGTTGGCTTTCCTCATCGTAGTTCCATCGACGCTTCTCGGCCGGGGCTTTCCGGGGACAGGATTCGCTGGGGTATAGGGCGTCCATATTGAAGCAAATTTGAAGGTCGTCCTTTAAGTGTTAACGAGTTGAGTAAGCCAGTTTTGTGAGTGTTAGTAACATTATGTGGGCATAGTAGCCGAGTATATATCTAGAGAGGAGAGTGGCGGGAAGCGTCAGCTGTGACATGTGTTAGGCACCAGAAAGTGATCACAGCTTGAACATGAATTCACTTTGTATCGAATGCGATCTCGTGCCCTGGAAAGAGTACACGGGCAAGTATTGTGTAGCTCGGAGAGGCAGTCCCGGTCTGGCGTAGACCCCTGCTAGGTAGCGATCGAAGTCATGACACCGAGTGAATGCGAATATTCCCGATAGGAAATAGCTCGTTCTAGTAGTGCGATTGGCTTTTTCACAATAAATTCAAAGCAAAAAGTTCATAATGAGGTCAGAAATGGAAGGGTTGAGTCGATTTTATCGCACTGTTGACCATGGGATCTAAAAAGACCCAGGAAGAATGATGCGCCCACCCGCCAGAAGCACTGGATGCTCATATGACCTGTGAAACGTCCAATGCCAATATCACTGGCTCAGTATCTTCCAACAGTAATTCACGTCTCCCTATACAAACAAGATCCTAGGTGTAGCCACCCTGCTCATGTACTGCCCATGCTCGCTAATCAAACACCATGAACTCCTCCATGAACTTGTCTGCCTCCTCGTCATTTGGATTCGTCCTCTCCTTCTCGTGTTTATAGACCGAATGGACTGCCTGCTTGAACCACCGACCAAGGTTATACCTCACTTCCTCTTCATGACATTGACTGAGCCACCCAGGCGTGTGGTATAGGGCTGTTGCCGTCTTGCGGCAGCTATTTTGCACAGCCCGCAGGACTTGACCGTGAACCTTCCACCTTCTGTCGTCACCGCAGGCAGCGATCCCATATTCTCCAATATGCTCCTTCGTAAGCGATGCCCACTCGGCCGCGAGGTAAGGTCCAACAACGCTGCGGGGAATGAAGCCGCTTTGCTCCATAAATACGCCGGAGGAGGGATGTGGTAGTTCGAGACAGATGTAATAGTAGTCGCCGTACTCGTACGCAATGCCGATTCTGTTCAGGTCTACGGTGTTGGGGTTGAATGTAAAGAATGTGTCTCGGAAGTAGAAAGAAGGGCCATAAGCGGGAGCGGGCTGGTCACTACCGGACGCCGGTAGAGTGACGGTAGAATCGCTGACCTTTTTCGCAGTCTGGCGCGTTTCAGTGCCGGTCACCAGGCTGTCTGATCGTGCTTTGATTTTCGAGGCGTCTGGAGTAGATTTGACCGCGTCAGATGCGTTGTGACGAGGACGCCATCTGATGGAACGGTATGGATATGCGTCGACGTTAATTTTGAGTACCGAGATAATATTGGACGCTTCCGTTGCTGTAGTTAGCGAAGCGCCGTATTCGCGTTCCGCCATTTTGTGGGTAATATGCTGTCCGCCAGAGGTGGTAGAAGGTAAAAGAACTTGGAACGGAAGGCAGAATCGCAAAGGTTGAAGTCGCGTTTGTGACGACAATAGATCCTCGCAGGAGGGAACGAACAATGTTAGGTGACGTAGAGTCCGCAGAGCATCTCGCAACTTCAATTCGGCTTTTCAACGTCTTTTCGCTTTTTCTTCGCTTTACAGTAATTGTTCCATGCTCGTCGAAATTACTCTAGCGCTGTTCCATGGGAGTGGATGCCCGCCCAAGTATGGCTCCACGCACTACCAGCCCGGCAACAGAAGCGTAGTGTCGGAGGCCAAGCGCAAAGTGAAAACTATGCCAACGTCAGCACAAGTGAGGGTAAGTGAGTAAATCTGTTGCGGACATAGCGTACGTGACCTCCGAGATTTCGTGACCTTCGCTGAACATCCACCTCACTGTCAGGCCCGACACCCACACGTATCCACCCCGCCTTCTTTCCACCTCAACTACAATGTCCAACCCGAATTCTCCAACAGACATCGAGGCGGTCCACAGAAGCGTCGGACTGATCACGCCCTCCTCCGCCCCGCTGCCCATACCTACTGCGATTATCGCCGATCAAGGCGCCTACTGTAATGTAATCCGCACGACCTACATATTAGACACAAACTGACGTCACACCCCAACATTTAGACATGATCTGCTTCGAGCCCGACAATGCCGGTATCACCACGACCCCGCCGCTCTCTGCAAGGAAAGACTTCGTCGCCGCCAACTATCCAGACCTCGTCCAAGCTTGGAACAGGAAGAGAAAAGATGACTGGGAAGAAGCGCTACACATGAAGCAGAGGATTACCGACTACGCGGTCTTTTTCCGGGGTAGGCAGCGCGCTGGCGTATTGGCAAGACGCGATGCGGGAGTAGCATGCGATCAAAAGTTGCTCCCGGGGATGAAGCGCCATTTCGGTGAGTTGCGACACTGTGCAACACATGCTCGGGAGCGGGGTACCTTCCTGGTCTGCAACGGCTGTCGTGTCGCGCATCATGCGCAGGTAGAGCGAGACTTCGAGCGGAATCTCCTGATGACGGAAGGAGCGCGCGTGCCAGTGTGCGGGTTCTGCGCGAGGAGGTCGGTCCTGGATCTGGGAGAGGGACACCGAGGTTGTGCATGCGATCAAGACTGGCAGTGTTTTCGGTGTCGAGAGGACTTTCTCAGGAAACTCGCAAAGGCAAGGCAGCGGTCGCACGTGGAGGGGAAGTGTGGGAAATGCGATAGTGTGGATGACGTCGTGGAGCATGTGAAAGTATGCCTCCTCTGCCAGGGAGTGAACGTGTATAGCAAGCATGTGTGAAGGACGTGCAGATAAGACAGAAGCGGACATTTTGGACTCGTGTTTTGGAGCTTCATGGAGAAAATACATAGCCGTTGCATTAAGAAAGCCTACTTTACCTGGTACAACGAGAAGACGATAGCAGCATAGACGAAGTTGAACCAAATGCACGTCGCTCCTTTTCGCGCAACCTCAGTACCGTGGCGTGAGTTTGACATCTAGCTTCCCCACTATGATGGTAAAGCAGTCTCGGGTCTTGTTCTCGATTGTACTGCCATCCTCACCCTCAGCATAAGAGATCTCGAATGATCTAACAATATTGGCAGTGACACTGCGCAGCTCCATCATGGCTAGCTTCTGTCCGATACAGTTGTACGGTCCAATGGAGAAAGGCAGATAGGCACGTTTGTCGATGATAGCACCAGGTCGTTCGCCGGTCCATCGCTCTGGCATGAAAGACAGCGGCTCTTCAAAGTATCGTGGGTCGCGTTGCAGGCTGTAGAACGGCATCCATACATTAACTCTTCCGGGTATATATGTGCCGTTGGGTAGAGTTATTCCTTCAGGTGGTGTCTCGCGCTGCGCTCCGGACGGTGTCTGAATGTGTTAATGATGTCAATGATGGCCTCCTTGGGTGAATACTTACAGCAGGATGAAGGCGCAAAGTCTCGTTGATTACCCCGTCCAGATAAGCACACTCGGTGACGTCTTCAACATTAAGATGCGCTTTCTTCGTTTCGATTTCATCAATTGCGGTGCGCAGCTTGGCTTGGGTCTCCAGATTCTTGCACAGCTCGTACAAAAGAAATGATAACGTTGCAGCCACGGTATCGCTGATGATCATGTCAGTATTCGGGACTTTAGCTGGAGGTTGCAACAGGATCAAGTGCAATGCCGTATCTAGGCAAAACCTCGTAACGCCTGGCACCAAGTACTTCATGGGGTTGCTTACCTGCCCGCTATGACCAGAAGCCGCGAATCAGAATTCATCTCGGGCGTTATCCGGTCGTCATTTGGGTCCAGCAAAGAAGAGAAAACGTCCTTCTCTTTGGGTGTATCCTGGTATTCGTGAGAAAGCTTCGTTGAGATGGAGGTTATCGCCATGGCATGCGTACCTTTTTCCGCTCTTCGAGAACCTTTGCACTCCAGGCTATATGCTCAAAGAGGGGTCCAGAACCGACAGGTGTTAGTGCGATAAGCCGCATCGCCCAAGAGATGTGCGCAAAAACACTTATGGGTGCGTGGCTCTCATGCAATAGCTTGATGACAGGATCTTCTTTACCCTTCTCCATCATGTCAAAGCTGCGGTTGAAACCGACATCTCCCATAACATCAAAGCTGTAGAAGTTGACCCAGTCTGTAATTCGGACTGAAGATCGTGTAGCTCGCTCTTTGAGCTTGGACATGAGAGTAAGAGCATGGCGGTTCAAGCGGGGCTCATATTCGCGGAGAGCATTTGCGTTGAATGCACGATCCCACATCTTGCGCCTTTGTCGATGTTCATCTTTGTTAGTTGTGAAATGAAGAGAACGCCCTGCCACTTCGGAAATGCTGTCGTATATAGTGTTCTTCTTGCACTTCGAAGTCGCTCCATGGATCAGAGGAACGGCGTCAGCGCAGTAGACCGTGACTTCTACATTTGGACAGGCAAAGTCAGTGTCTGTGTCACACACACCTTCATTGTCTTGGGCTTACCTCTAGGACCAGTACGAATGACGTCTTCTCCGTACTGCTGGGGTAAAGAGTCGAGCCATGAGAAATACTGGAAGTTGGTCGAAAGTACCCCGACCGAGATGCCGTATGACTTTGAGAATCGGGCGAGGAAGGGGCCAGGGAACTTTGCAATGTCAGCAAATCCTACTTAATCAACGTCAACGAAGCGCTTGCCTTCCGCAAGCGATGGAAGAACCCCCTATGCAGTAATATGCTGGCAATCAAGATGGCGAAATAGAATGTTGCCGTCCTTGCCGCAAGCTGGATTGCGACACCAAGAGATTTAGTGGACGTATCAGCAACATATTCGAGAGTCGTAATGCCTCCAAAGGCGACAGTCCAGAACCCAATGACTGTGTGGAAGGTGTTATCCCAGTCACTTCGGTGAAGAGCATAGTGAGTTGCCAATGCTAGTGACGCGATTAACGTTTTGCTGTGTGCAAGCTCCATGGTCCCGTACGACATGGTAGCTGATGGAGAAGGAGATAAAATGTCTCGAGAGATGTTGGAATGATGAAGGGGTGAGGAGCTCAAGAATGGAAGGTTGGACCCTGGAAAGCTGAACATTTGGACGGATCGTACGGGTGAAACGCACGATCTTGGGATTTCGTGTTAGCACGCGCGGCTGAGAGCTGCAGGTAAATTTTGACCAGAGCTGAGGGAGCACAGGATTTTAACAATCGCCATTGTGCTGCGGCGTAGTTGATGCAGCAAACATTGCCTCTGTCATGCTGTGCCTCCTATGCCCAGGTCTGAGGTGGATATTTTGGAATGCGCCTGCGGACCGTTAGCTTGCAGGGATTACGTGTTACCAAAGCGGGGCACTAACCTGATGGAGGCTACTTGGCAAGAGCTCCTTGCTTGACAATCGCGTCGCTGCACGATCTTTCTTTTCGGAACTCTACCAATCTCCAGTTACATGCCGAGGTCTCAGCCCCTAGGTACATCGAATGGTGTCACGACGTGCTTATAAAGCCACCACAACGTGGAACTATTCTCCTAACAGAACCTTGCTGATAAGCCCTAGGCTAAAGACATCCCGAGGCCTTGAACGTCTCTCGGACCTGTCGTTGCCAAGCAGTCGTTAAGTCTTCCTCGCTCGATCGAACCCTGTCATCTTCTGACTCGCAATCGCTGTTGAACATCTCTTGCCTGGAGAATTCACGGCTGATAGAGATGCCATTCTGCACGGCGACTCGGTAATGCACCTGGAAGTCAAGCCTGGAATCGATGCATGAGCCTGATCCATCCGCTAGCTTGCTGCGTGGTTGTGCAAGCATGTGGCACCGCATGTGAGATATTGTATCTGCCACTCTTCGCAGCCGCGGACGATCAAAGTTCCACTGTACGTTGAGGTGTTCGAGCGTTTCGACTTTCAATAACGGTTCGATCCAGGAAGCGACCCATGGTCTTGGCCCAACGGTCATCTGTGCTTCCCACGACAAACACTCTTCCGCTGAAGAAGGCGCAGTGTCATAGCGCTGATGGGAACTGCTGATCATTAGATGAAGCCTCCGTAACCCCATGCGCGTGGTGGACAAGAGAGTACAGAGGTCCGTGAAGTGGTTGTAAGCGAATTGCAGCACAAGCGAGTCCGTTGACCTGCGGAGAACGGGATAATGAGCTCCAATGGTGCCTCTCATATTGCTCGCTTCCACTAACGCAAGCTCCACGGATGAAATAAGCTTGAGGGATTCGGCAGGCCTGTCGCACAAGAACGCGAAAGCGGTCGGTATGCTGAGGCTTTCCGTAAAGCTGAAGATATTCTGTCCATAAAAGACCTTTCTAGCTTCATGATAGATCTGCCGGCATGTTTGCAACAACCGAATTTCGATGTGGTTGGACGACGTGTCCGATGGAATTGCAAGTTGATAAGTCATTCGGATGTTCGTAGGCCCATCCCTTGAGTCGTACTCCGCGGAGGTCAGACCAATGTCGAAGCGAGGTGTCAGCCAGATCCGTCGGTGGGCGCGTAGACGTCTCAACGGGTAAGCTTTCTCGAGACCACGGGTACTGCGGCAAGCCGGGGCTTCCAATAGGACGGCTGCGCTTTGAACAGGAATCACATCGCATACGAGGACGTATCCATAAATAAGATCTCGAAGCTCCCGCGGAAGTTTAAGAAGTCGCGAAGACATGGTGGCACAGATCAGGGGTTCACTGCGCAGCCGTTGAGGATAAAGGCGTGTCAAGTCGATTAGGGGAGATGTGATGACGCCGTTCGTTCCGAGAAAGGCTAGATCAATTGATCGCGCACCTGGACAGGGGCCGAGGTCGGACTATCCCCCGCCCCTCTCCTCACGCGCCATACGACCACCTTACACAAGAAAGAAACTGAACAGGTGCACTGGCGTCTATAGTAAGGTAATAGCTGAAGTAAACAAGACCTGAAGGCAGTGTAGACTTCAAAGAGATGCGTGTTGAAATCTCCCTTTGCACGAAGCTCATTCTCTGTCAGCTCTAGTACCCTTCTATCAATACCAGATGACGAGTCTAGACTAGGTTCATGTTCACAGAAGAAAAGGTTAAGGAGTGAAGACATAGCTAAGGATGTGACAGTCAAGTTGGCTATAAGCTGTATATACAAGAATCTTATCGATCGTCACTTCAGTTTTCCCTCCACTCTGTCACCACCATTCCCAGCCTTGCGATACTCGTTTGCTTCCTGGTCTCCACCAAGTGTTAAACACTTTACAAGTTGGCAGCAATGAAGCTACGGAGAGTAGCCTGGCCAATGTTGGCATACACACCAGGGGCGTTGGGGGCAGCGCAGCCATCACCCCAAGAAACGGCACCGAGGAGGACCTTGGTGGACTTGTTGACGATAGGACCGCCGGAGTCACCCTGGCAAGAGTCCTTTCCACCCTGGGAGAGACCGGCGCAGAACATCTGGGCGGTAACAGCCGAGGTGCCGTAAGAAGACTGGCAGGAGCTGCGAGAGACGACAGGAACATCAACCTTGAGGAGGTTGACGGGGAGCGACTGGCCGCCGGAAGAGGTAGTACCCCTAATTTGAAAGTTAGCTATGTGTTTCGGACAGATTCTGAACAGATAAGAATGACAAAACTTACCAGCCAGCAACGGTGAGGGTGGTTCCAGCAGCAGGGTCGGATCCGGACGCGGGGAGCGTAGCGTACGAGACGGTGGAGCTGGTAGGGATGGAGGTGGCCAGCTTCATGATGGCGACATCACCGTTGTAGGTGCTCGCTACGTAGCCAGGGTTGACCTTGATGGAGGAAACACGGGCAACAACACCGCCGGAGGTACGGCTCTGGATTCAACTTGTCAGCCTAAACAAATCTCATGGCCAAGGTGGAAACTTACGTTGGAACCAGCGCGAACTGTGAGGCTGGAGGCAGTCTGGCCAACAGCGCAGTGAGCAGCTGTGAGGATGGTGTTGGCGTTCAGAAGGGTGCCACCGCAGAAGTGGGAGCCGGAACGCTGGAGGGAGACGATGAAGGGGAATTCACCCGCGCTAGCGGTTGTTCCACCGACAATGTCCTCCTGGCTGCCGTTGTCCCAGTCGGGGATCTCAGTAGGATCCTGAGGGATGGCGGCGGAGAGCACCACCGCTGGGATGGCGAGGACGGTGAGGAGATCTTTGATCTGCATCTTGAAGGAGGTTGGCCGGAAAGCTGGAGTGGGACTGGAGCTGGAAGCGAAAGACTGCTGGTTCTCTGATGAGGACTGGCCTGAGAATGAGAGGAAGACAGCCTCCTATTTGTACTCGACTGGTCACTCTCTAGTCTTGCGACTTCGATGTGGTGGTATACACCAACCTTGCCACATTGTTGTCGTGTGGTCCAGGTATGCTACTGGTCCCAAGACCGCTAGAACAGGGGATATTCGATGCTCCTTCTGCATGTAGAAGGAGAAAAGCAGTGTACGGCGGTGATTGGTACTGTTGCAGTTATAAGTTCCTTCTACAGCCTAGCATCCTTCATGCAGCCATCCGTCGATGTGGTGCTTATCTACTGCATGACTATCGATACCCCGGAGATCCCGTGCTCGTCGCCAAACGGGAAGCTGTTTTGGCACACTATCGTACAACTGGTTCTGCATAGTAGTGTCTCCGGCCCTAGGGGATATTGTGGTGAGTTCGGCCGGTAGTGGCTGGTTTCACGTGCCAACGTCGGTGAACGCCATGTGCCATCGAGATAGAGGGAAAAGAAATCTGGGAAACATAGGCGGAAGGCCAGTCAGCTGCTGCTGTGGCAGTACAAATCTCCAGCCTCTAGGCTGAGACTACGCCGGTGCCGGTGCCGGGTGATCATCCTTATGGCGTTACATGGATGAAGATCCTAGGTGAAGAGCTACATAGCAGCTATAATTGGCTCATTGGGTGGGAGATCGATGATTGCGATAAGATCTAGCTGATGAGCATTTGCGACTACAAATGACGAGTGGCCTGCAGCGTCCGGCGGTCTCCCCCATGGACTCGTTGCCAAGCCTTACCAAGCTTCCGTTTATATTGCAGTCGTGGGCGCGATATGCGAGATAGCAAATGGTTGGTGTGGGAGCATCGTCTCCCTGAGAGGCCTGTCTCGAAGAGGCAGTTACTGGTGAGGGTGGGGCTTGGCATGCGGGCCGGCCCCTGCACATTCCCTCCGAAACACTCCGCCCTACCTGCTGCGATCGCCACAACACCTGAATCATCTCGTATGGACGCGGACTTCGCGACCTAATCAGACGGAAGAGACCTGTTAACAGTAGGTGGCAAGAACTTTGCCCCCACTGCGTCATTTATCATGGACAGGTATGAGCGAGGTGTGTCCGCCACGGTCTGCGAGAAGTACAGGTTGGTGAAATCTGGAGCAAGCACCGCACCTCTCGCGCCCTCTTGAAACGATACCTTGCAAACTCGCAAAGCCTATACTTCCTTCAATACCGTATATACGTACAGTGATGTCTGCCTAGGTGATAAACGGATGATGTTCTGCGTGCTGCAAGGTACCTAGGTAGTGCTTCGCCGCGCGATAGGTGGAACTGCCACGAATTAATTCAGGCACATGCATAGCACAGCTGTAGGATCTCTCAAGACCTCCTGGCTTCGCATTGAATCCATACGCTAATTGCATGTCCGACTAATGTACACATCAAACCGTTCTTTGTTTACCACAACTCATCCCAGCCACTCATTGCTGTCTTCTAACCTTAACCCGTGCATCGATAAGACCTACTGTTTCAGAGAGCCCTTCTTAGTCTTCATCCTTACTTCGGCATCTCCCAGCAGCCCGCGATAGTCCTCCGGGCCATAGCTACTCACGCACTCCCTCACACCTCCACCCTTCCTCCGCTCCTGCATACCCAGATCTCCGAGCAGCGTGTCAAGGTAAGGCATCGTATCAAAGACAAGATCGGGTAGTGTATGTCCATAACTCATTGCGCCGCGGAGAACACAGTACTGCGTGTTCCGATATGTTTCCTCAAGTGCCTTGGTTGATGAAGAGGGCAGAGATAGGGTACCGTCGAAATAGGCGGCGATCCAGAGACTTTGTATGTATGCGCACGGGAAGGTAAAAAGACAATGGGCTGCACCAGCGAAGGCGATGTTGCGCTCTTCCATGGCTTTTGGCGGGACCATGAAGCGGTATAAGCGGTACGGTTGGGCGTTTGAAGAAGGCTGTTCAGCGTAACGAAGGGAGGGATCGGGATGATGTATACGGCTCGTATCCCTCTCTTTCAGGTAAGGGTACTCGGTGTACAGAGTTTCCTCTGACTTTCGTATAAACGCTGTCTCTTCTAGCGTGAGTGCAAGTGTACTGGGTAAGCCCAATTGTTTCTCCAGCTCTTGAGGTTCGAAGCGGAAGGTGTATCCCTTTTGCCAGCCTGTTGCACAAACGACTGCATCGGCGTCTAAGACCCTCCCTGACTTAAGTACAACCTGTCGCTCTCCGTACAGGCTTTCAATGTCGTCAACGATCACTTTGACTTTTCCGTCTTTGACCAACTCGAAAAAGCTATCCGGATAATTGTGAATCGATAGCGCATTGCCGACTTCGAAAGCACCTCTCCAAGGCCGCAACTTCTTCGTCTCAGGGTGTTTGTCCAACCCGTTTAGCGCGATCGCATCCTCTCCAAGTATGTTCCAGAAAGCACCCACTATTTTCCTGCCGATCCACGTGCGATGGAAAAAGGAGCGCAGCCAGCCTTCAATGCCTGTCGTGGGTGCCCAAGGACAAGGAGACATGAAGCCAAAGAAACGTGTATGTACCAGTTTCTCCAGCCACAATCCCAATGGTGTAACGTGACTAGGCGTCATCCACACAGGTCCGTTGCCATCGGTACGAATGAGTAAAGTCGCTGTAGCAGACGGCTGACTAGCACATGCGTACGCTACATCCCACGCCGACTTTCCAGATCCCACAACGACGGTATGCTTGCTTGGTTTCGCAATGACTTCGTGATGTTCCGGGAAGTCTGCAGCATGGATGACCAATGATCTGAAGTTTGTCGATGTTTGGTAATCCGGTAATAGTGGCTTGTTCGTGGTACCAACTGCAATGACCAGTTTCTTCGCTTTGATCTGGGTGCCCTTCTTGTTCAACGGGGATGCCGCGCAATGCAAAACCCATCCATCCCCATCTTCATCCCTCTCGATGATCTCAACAGTCGTTCGCCCCCTGAAGAATTGCTCTACATTGGCCCATTTCATGAAAGCACAAAGGTAGTCGAACATCTTCGCGGCGGGAATGTGTTCTCCCCTTTTCACCATGAACTTTTCTTCATCCATGGGGAAGTCAGGGTGTTCGTACATGCCCCACAGATTGTTGGTCCGGAGACCGGGAAACACACGATTCGGTGCCCATGGCCCGCCGATGGATGGCGCAGAGTCGAGAATGAGTATTTTGGCTGAAGGATGTAGGCGGTGGTATGTGTGAGCAGTTGTGAGGCCGTAGATGCCTGCACCTATGATCACGAGATCCGCTTCTTCCATTATACAGACAGATGTAAGAAACCACTCGAGGGTTAGAGGAACTTGCGCAGAGTTATGTGCAGCTATATGGACGGGGCTATACGTGTCGAGAGTAGAAGAACTGCGGCAGGTACAGTGGACACCATCCGTTCTATTGGTTCCGACAGCGTGAGATGGAGCAACGGGAGGCCCTATGATTTCGATGCGGTAAAACAAGCGAGATCTGTATCATCCATGTCATCCCTGCAGTAGCAGCTATCAACAGTACGATCGCGATAACTCGAAAGCTTGTCGGAGTTAAGAATTTGTTGTAAACCCTAAGCTTGGTCATTCATGTGTTAGAGACGTGTTCATGCTACAGTCTTGGTCTTCTCTGAAACCTCTGCATTCTCATCAACGCTTGCATTATAACATAGTATCGGGTCGAAATCAGAGCAGGTACGCCCATCAGGAGGGAGGAAATTCGGCAGGAGCATCATAGTTTAGCCTTTACAGAGCCAACCCCAGCCTTGACTTGCACAGCTCCAGCCGAATCGGTATCCACCATTACCACAACCCCCTCGGAAGCGGTTTGGTCTGGCTTCAGCACGATTTCCTGACAGTCTTCGTTGCCTACTTCATTCGCAAACTGTACGACCACAAAGTCGATCGGCCGATCTCCGATCACGATCATCGGCGCATGCCATGTCCCAGCCCCGTATGTCACTGCTTGACTGCCGTTTGCAACGAAGGCGCGAAGGTTCTTGAGGTCTGGCAGGCCAGGTCCCTTGGGTCGCGCTGACGGGTGCAGCCGTGAGAACTGGCTCTGGGTAGGCACAGTCTCGTTCGAGTACGGGCTCGGCCTCGCGCGCGCGAAGATGTCCAAGACACTCCTTTTCCGTTCGATGTGGGGTGTAGGATATGGCGGCGCTCTGCCTGTGTGCCTTCTCGATGCGCTTGCCGGCAGTGTTGGAGCCACTATGACAAGATACTGTGTGTGCCTTTCCTGCTGCGACAGGCCCATGGGTATGAAGGTCTGCGTGGTGAACGGATGTCTTTCGAGGATGCCAACGTCCGATAGCTGCCTCTGGAAGTCCCCGCATCCTTCCTCGTCCTCATCTAGGTCCAGGTCTCCCCACGAGCTGGGCATGCTCATGCTCGGCTCGTGTGGCCGGAGGTTGCGCGGCGAGCAAACAAACATGTTCATTACTGCCTTGGCAGGTTTCTTGCTCGGCGCAAGGCTGTACAAGTTCGACATGTGCGTGACATCGAGATACTTGGTGGCCGAGCCCTGATTGGCGGCGACGGCGTCCGGCGGTGGTACGCGTTGCGGGATGGGCAGCTTCGCGGACGGTGATGTGGTCGGGTTCTCGATGACAGCGCCGAACTGCGCGAAAGCAGTTGGAGTCAGAAGCTCCATCGGGATGCGAATCGAAGGGGCGGGCATCGAGGTCGGCATCTTCGCGGCACGGCGTCCAAAGGGACGTGGACGGAAGCTACGATGGGTCTGTGGAGTTGGGGGAGCTCGGGAGCTTATGGCGCTACCGACGCGATAACGATAGACATGGAGTTCGCCGTTGGTATGTCGCGAACGATTGACTCTGCGCAATGCTTGTGCAAAGTGCGCGATCCTCTACGTATCTAGACAGATGGAGGGAGTACAAAATGATGTATCAGTCGCTGACACTCGAGACGAAGCCGACGAAGCATGCTCGATTCGCGGCTCTTGCTAGGGAAAGCTGGTCGCAGATCATTGAATCTCGAATCCTTCTGTGCAGGCGGCACAAGATCGGTCTAGACTCGGTGACGTCGATGCAATCAGAAAATGTATTCAGAAGAGGAGTTTCGAGCGCCAATACGTGCACAGCCGCTCCCATTCACTCTTCCGTCTCCAGCATGTGCTGGCGAGGCTGATGTCACAGTCCCAACGCCAGCGGCCCGCATTTTCCCCGAGCACTAGCGCGCGTGCCCACGGATTTCTTTCTCGACGGCCGCCATCGCCTTCACTACGCTGTCACACGGTCACCCTTCAATTCCCTGACGCGTGTTCCTCCTTCCCTCCACGATCCACCCGTTGCCGCTGCGTGCGCCCAAAGTCTGCCCTTGGCCTATAAAGTCCCGGAACTACGTCACACTCGAATCCATACCCACACCCCCGACGTGTTCCTGTCTTAGCCTTACTCATCGCCAACCCACAAAACCGAGCTCAGCAGTGAGCCAGACTTCGCGACCACCAGCACCTTGCCCCACGCCCACTTGTACAACTTCCTGTGACTTTTACTAGTTATCATGGCTGTTCCCACACAGTTGGCTTGTACGCACCCTCCGCACAGTCGGGGTGAGACACGCTAACAAGAGTCGCAGACCGCTCCGCCAAGGGCATCGGGATCTTCAACGCTGCTCCAGTGTATGAGGCTCTTCCAGGATTCGTACGGTAAGTGTCTAGACTACGCCACAAGTCCTCGCGCACATCCGCGTCCAGTTCTGACGCTGACTTGCACAACAGACCCGAAGGCAACCTTCGCTGCTGCTGCTACTCGCCCGATAGCAAGTACTTCGCATGGGCGACACCTGAACAGGTTTCGGTGATTGACGCCTCAGTCGGCAACGTCATTACCACACTCCCCACACCGAACGTTTACGAGCTCGGCTTCTCCCCGCTCGGCACATACCTCATCACATGGCAGCGCCCATCCAAGGACGAAGACGGCAACGCGGCGAAGAACCTCCGGGTCTGGAAGACGCTCTCCGACGAAGCTGAAGATGACGGATCACGGGCAGTCATCGGCGAATACGTTCAGAAGAACCAGAGTGGCTGGAACTTGCAGTACACGTCCGACGAGAAGTACTGTGCGCGCGTTGTAACAAACGAGGTGCAGTTCTTCCAGTCGAGCGATTTGCGCAACCCTTGGAACAAGCTCCGCGTCGAGGGAGTGACCGACATGGCGCTCGCCCCAGGCAAGAACCATTCAGTTGCCGTTTTTGTTCCGGAGCGCAAGGGTATGCCCGCTGCTGTCAAGGTCTTCCAGGTCCCTCAATTCAGCCAGCCGGTATCCCAGAAGACTTTCTTCAAGGGCGACAAGGTCCAGCTGAAGTGGAACGATCTCGGTACCAGCTTGATTGTCCTAGCCCAAACTGAGGTCGACAAGACGAACAAGAGCTACTACGGCGAGACCAACATGTACATTCTCAGCGCCAACGGCACCTTCGATTCGCGCATCCAGCTAGACAAGGAGGGTCCTATTCACGACGTCTCCTGGTCGCCAAACTCGAAGGAGTTCGGTGTCACCTATGGCTACATGCCCGCAAAGACTACCATCTTCAACCAGCGCGCGGTCGCACAACACAGTTTCGACCTAGGCCCACGCAACACTATCCTTTTCAGTCCCCACGGTCGCTTCGTCATCGTCGCCGGTTTTGGTAATCTAGCTGGAGATATGGACATCTACGATCTTGAGAAGAACTTTGCCAAGGTCTGCCACGTCAAGACCTCCAACTCGACCTATTGCGCGTGGAGTCCGGATGGGCAGCATATTCTTACGGCTACTACTAGCCCGCGTCTTCGTGTTGACAACGGTGTTCGCATCTACCATGTCAGCGGAGGCCTCATGTACAACGAGGACATGGCCGAACTCTACCACGTCGTTTGGCGCCCTCAGCCAACCTCGATGTACCCTCTGACCGACCCCTTGACCAACGTACCGGCACCGCATCCGTCTGCGCTCGCCTACCTCAGCACCCAGAAGACACCGTCCAAGCCTGCGGGTGCCTACCGTCCCCCCGGAGCGCGTGGAACCGCTACACCCCTACACTTTAAGCGTGAAGATGAAGGAGGCGCAGCTTATGCCAACACCGGTATCTCTTCCACGAACGTTGGCTTCGCCAATGGATTTGGCAAGCCGCGTCGCCGTGAGGTACCAGGAGCAGAAGCTGCTGAGACCCTTCCACCGGGCGCTGCTCCCGGCGGCGGTGTTAGTCTTACCGGCGCTCAAGATGGCGATGGAGAGCTCTCGAAGGCGGCTTTGAAGAACAAGAAGAAGCGAGAGGCCAAGAAGGCTCGCGAGGCCGCTGACAAGGCTGCTGGACTCGGCGCTGACGGTGCCAATGCACCCAACGGAGCTGGACGTAGCCCAGAACGTCGCCAGCGCAGTCGCAGCAAGAGCGGATATGAGCAGCAAGGACGAAGCGCCAGCCAGCACCGCAACTTTGGCAACAGCCCAAACCGTCAAGCCCGCCCGGACGGTAACCAGCGCCAGAACCCTGCGCAGCAGCGTCAGCAAGCTCCAGCTCAGGCTCAGGCCCCTCCTCCGATCCAGACTGAGAGCCAGGGTCCTCCCCCTGACCTCACCGTCACCAGCCCTGGCGACGGCGGCAACCCTCAGGACAAGAAGATCAGGGGTTTGCTGAAGAAGATGCGCGCCATCGATGAGCTGAAGATGCGTCAAGCCGGCGGAGAGAAACTAGAGGACACCCAGGTCAAGAAGATCAGCACCGAGAAGCAGATCAAAAAGGAACTAGACGCCTTGGGCTATAGCGGTTAGAAAACACTGTAGATGCATGTGAGTCCCTCGAGGCTTAAGCATCACAACATGTAGTACGTTACGGGATCAACAACTGAGTCATGTATTGCTCTCTGTATTCATTCGTGATCTCGTGATTAGGCTATGACCCTGCATGATAGTACCTAGGCACCCTAATGTCCAGGTATCTTCCTTCACGCTGGGCCGTCATTCATGGACATATGATGAAGGTCGGACTGAAGGATCGGTAGGCACATCATCTGTGTTGCTTCTAGTGGGAGGCATGTCCGCCCTGTGTGCCTAGCTCGGAAGCGAGTTCACTGCCCTTTTTAAAAGTGCCGTCAGGGTTGCGCTACGTGGAATATGTTAGCCACGAACTCATCGACCGTACTTCAAAACAACTTACGCCGCTCTCGTTGCTGGAAGTCTGAGCACTAGAGTCGTTGGAAGAACCGTGGGATGCGTGGCCGCCCTCAGCACCAAGCTTGCTGGCGACCTCTGAGCCCTTGGTGAAGGTGCCATCTGGGTTACGGCCTGGCTCGCTGCTGTTGGACGTGGAGTCTGTAGCACCGTGGGAAGCATGACCACCTTGAGCGCCTAGTTCCTTTGCGAGGTCTGAGCCCTTGGTGAAGGTACCGTCAGGGTTACGGTCAGCATTGCCGCTGCTGCCGGTGGATGTGGACTTCACAAAAGGTCAGTCACTGCACATTAGAGGGAGGGTATCCGGCACAACCTACTTCGCTGTTGCCAGAGCCGTGAGAGGCATGGCCACCCTTGGCGGCAATCTCACTGAGCTTGTCCTTGGGGAGGTTGGCGAAGTTGGAAGGGTTGGAAGAAGCCATTGTCCTTGATGTTGTTTGAGAGAGGTCTGATTGAGTGTTGCAGTTTGAGAAGATGGGTTAGATTGGTTGTAAGATGAGAGAAGAAGCAAAGACGAAGTAGGTCTGTTTATATCCCCTCACCTGTACGCGCTCCTGTTTGCTTCCCCTAGGCAACACGTCACAAATGCGGGCAGCACGCCTGCAGGTGAGCCTGCATCAGGCTTCAGTCTCCACCTCGAGGCATGTTAGTGTCGATCAAACGTCCGCTCACGTCTGATTTGCCGGAAAAACGGTCATCTTGATGGGGAAGCCACTGCAGCCTGCTTGCATCCTTGTGCAATGTTGCGGACTGTGTCAAGCCAGGGTGTGATGTCATGTCACGTGATTTGGACGCGTCGCGCGTACTCACGTGTTGCTGTGCCACGCGGCGGCCAATCAACGTGCTCGGGCGGAAATGACAGGTCGTGTCCGACGTCACGTCCCCGACGCGAATCTCTGGGGCTGGGAGATGCTTGCATTCGTCGCGATACTCTTACGACTCGTCATAGTTTCCTTACTATTATCTTCGTTGCTCCACGCGTCTCCGCTTTCCCCATATTCTACATCAATTGACAGTGCCACCATGAGTCTAAAGCGTAAAGCAGCGGCAGCGGCCACGGACGCGTCCAAAAAGCCCAAGCAGAACGGCAGCATTACCGCCTTCTTTGGCGCCCCGAAACCCAATCCCAATGCGCCGCCCAAGCAATCTGCTGCAGCCGCAAAGTTCGATAGAGATGCATGGGTTGCCACACTCACAGACGAGCAGAAAGAGCTGCTACAACTTGAGCTCGACACTCTGCATGAGAGCTGGCTGCCGCATGTCAAGGATGTGCTGCTGACACCCCAGTTCCTCGAGTTGAAGAGGTTCCTGAAGAAGGAGTTGGATAGCGGGAAGACTGTATACCCGCCGATGAAGGATGTGTACTCCTGGTGCGATCTTCCATATCTTCCGGGTGGCAGCTTGAGTAACGAAGACTAATACTCGTTAGGTCGCGACACACACCCCTCAACACCGTCAAGGTCGTCATCACAGGCCAAGATCCATACCACGGCCCCAACCAAGCCCACGGCCTCTGCTTCTCCATCCGTCCACCGAACCCTGCGCCTCCTTCGCTCATGAACATCTACAAGGCCCTCGAGAAGGAGTACCCAGACTACAAGCGACCCCCGAACAAGGGTGGTCTTCTGACGCCATGGGCTGATCGCGGTGTTTTGCTCATCAACACCTGCTTGACCGTCCGTCGCGGTGAAGCAAACTCACATTCGGGCAAGGGCTGGGAGCTGCTCATGCAAAAGGTCATTGATACTGTGGCTAAGGTGCGGACAAATGGTGTTGTCTTCCTGGCCTGGGGCAGTCCGGCGCAGCAGAGGACTAAGGGCATCCCGGTGGACAAGCATCTTGTGCTGAAGAGCGTACATCCTAGCCCACTAAGTGCGGCGAGAGGCTTCGTAAGTACCGCGTCCCGACATGTCATGATCCGAGTGCTAACGATGTGTAGTTTGACAACGGTCACTTTAGGAAGTGCAACGAATGGCTGGAGCAGCGTTATGGCAAAGATGGTGGCATCAATTGGGACTTGAATGTTGATGCTGAGAAGACTGAGTTGTAGTCGTATATTGTTCCAGTCCAGCCTTTCGGAGTGCTGAAGGCTACAATGAGAAGCTGAAGTTACTAGGTGCTAACCGTAGGTGGGTTTGAGGTATGCATTGCGCTAAATGTAGTACATTAGTGACAAGTAGAGGTGCGTTCTATGTATACATTATTCTAGTAATTAGACGTAAAAACATCAAAAAAGAACTGACGTCTTCCAGCCCCTGCTACATCAGGACGCCATACTTCTCCTGGAGTCTCCGCATAACCATCCAGTGAACTAGATCGCGCGCCGCAGTTGCATCTTCCAAGCTATCATGACCTTTATTGCCTTTGGTCTGAATGTCCGTGTCCAGGTATTTCTTCAGCAGTGTCTTCAACGCCAGATCACCCGTGCCCTTTTTCTTCTTCTTCTTTGGCTCACCCTCAGTAGGGTTGGTCGAGTCGCCTATTGTCTGGGAATCGGTCGATGGGCTGAGCATGCTACTCGTCGCTAGTCCTGTGACCTCCAGAAGGCACTCCTCCACCCTTCTTGCCGCCTCTTCACTAAGCTCTTTTTCTCTGGCTTCGATTGCCTTCTTCTCCTGAATGATCTTATGCTCTACGACGTAAGAGTCTACCACCTTTGTGTGTATCCACTTCAGTGCCTTAAGGTCATTATGAACGCTATGTCCGACGAGAATAGTGTCTGGACCGACGAATTTCCACAGCAGTTTTCTCGCCCCAATCTAGAATTAGTGTACAAAGTCAGTACATGTCTTTCTTCAGCTTGCTTACGGAGTGACTTGCCTTCCCCTTCAGCGTGGTCTTCTCTCTAACAGCTTCATTCATTTGATCCCAAGTAACGCCTGACCACTTTGTGTTGAGATGTTGCATTGGTTGATCAGGCTTGACAAGGTTGTTGATGAGCACTTCGCCGGTCAAGTAATCGATGGCGCTCAGGCGAATGAGTTCAGAATCGCCGCTCCGAGCTGTTCCCATCTTCAGAATGGGAGTGAAATGTCAGTATGTTTTACAAAAATTCTGTAGCGCTAGAACATACCTCGCAATCGATCGCTACGGCAAATTTGGCGTTCATCCTGCGGTCCGCATCCCAATGACGGAAAGATGGAGTCGGTTGGAATTGATGTAGGCGTTCGAGCTCACCTGGTCGATATTCGCGTATCCTGTGCTTGTCGGAAGTCCTACATGGCTGGGCCTCCGAGACGTGCTTTCCGCAACACAACCAGCACTAACAAGATTAGTTGGGTTAGGCAGAGTAGGGCCAGACTGCGCTCACTTTTGTAGCACGGTCAACTGGTGCCGAGTGGTAGTGACACTCTATTGTGCAATACTGAAATCCAGAGGTACCGTTCTCGTATGGTACGATCATACTTGGCAATGTCTTGTAGGGTGTGTCCGGTGGATGTAAGAGAAGTTGTTGACTACGGCGCGTTATGGCTTGTTGCAGGCCCTTGCTAAGCTGTTGGATAGCTACCAGGAGTTTAGCAATACTCTCAGAATCAATGTGCACAATCCAGGCACTGAGCATGTACTTACTTTGATTGCATTTACTGCATCTTCGTTTCAGATGAATCTCCTCGTCTGTCAACTGTGCAAAGTTGTAGCCATGTTTTCGCAGAGCATGTGTGGGTTCTAGCAGGCTTAGAAACTCTCGGATGTAGTAATCTCCAGGCGGCAGTTCGAGTATTGAAGGTGCTTCGCCCTCGCATGCTTCGGGTGGAGGGGGATATGGGACGTCGCCGAGGTGGGTTGATCCCGTTGCTCCGGTGTTCATGATCCAAGATAATCTATAAATCGGCTTCTTGTGAAAGTGTTTGACTCTGCCTGATGTGAAGGGTGCTGAAATGGGAGTAGTCCAGGTTTTGATATTAGGATGCGGTGTTTGTCTGCTCAGATGAACCTAACGCTTTCCTCTAAAGCTACAGTCTAAGTGACATGCAGGGTAGCTACCGGTGTTTGAATATATTGTCTGCGAGTCCTGCGAGGAGTGGCAGACGAGAATGGTGACAACGGTGGTGATGCCGAAGGGTCTACGTGATGGAAAAGTGGGGGAAGCGGAACCGGGATGGCGCGTCGACAAGGGTAAGTGCGCTAGCATCGTGTCGCGTCTTCCAACATTTCCGCCAGCTGGGAGGTGCCTTCTCCCAAAGGGTCATAAGTACATCTCCATGCACTGTGTGCTACATTCTACAGATCATTGAGGGAATGAGTGAACAAAGGCGCCAATATTGTGCAAGATGTTGGACCCTGCGCCGTATTTTACCCCAAAACTGCACGTAGGGCCTCCGCCACCTGGGCAGCCACCTGGATCCAGCTCCTCACTGTACCTCCAGTGCTAGTCTCCAGCCCGCGCTGATATGCATGACGTCATGTGCCGCCGGTAGATGATAAATCAGCCTAATTCAGTTGATATTCCATGAGCCACATATCCTCGGTAGCGCTATACAACAGTATAACTTCCCAGGTCATGCAGAAGCGTCGAAGCCTCATAGACAACCGCCCAGACAGTGCGCAAACATGTCCAAAACTACAGCATTTAACGTCCTCGTTTTCAGCAAGACCACAGGCTACCGTCATGACTCTATCCCAGCTGGTATCCGCATGTTCCACAAGTTAGCCAGCGACACGAACCTCTTTAAAGTCACAGCTAGTGAAGACGTTTCGCTGTTCACCTCGTCTTCTCTCGCACAATATCAAGTCATCGTACTCCTGCAAAACATCGGCGACGACATCTTCACCCCATCCGAACTAGAAGCTTTGAGGACCTGGGTGAAGAATGGCGGCGGTATCGTAGCTATCCACGGCGCAGCTGCAGCTATGCAAGGCAACGAATACTACACAAACTTGGTCGGAGCAAGTTTCGACATGCATCCCGATCCTGAGCCTGGTACCGTCGTTCCTGAAGAGTCTGGGCAGAAACACCAGATCATGAACTGCTGTGGTGGGCGTGAGGACTGGAAGGACGAATGGTATAACTTCCACACTCATCCAAGAGAGAATAAGAACCTCCAGATCTTGCTCAAAGGTGACCCGAAGACGTTTCAAGGAGGCAAACACGGAGATGATCATCCGTTGGTATGGTGTCAAGAGTTCGAGGGTGGAAGGATATTCTTTACGTCTTTGGGTCATTTTGATGAAGCGTACGAGGATCCATGGTTTGTAGGACAGGTCGAGAGAGGGTTGCTGTGGGTATCTAGGAGAACGGGGGCTTGAAGTAAGGGCTCTGGAATTGCTCGTGTCTTTCTCGAGGTGAAAGAGACATTGCACGGTGACGCGTTGCGGTGAGGAGGCGCTCCTCACCGTGAGTGACAGTGGAATAGTGTCAACACACAACAAACGCTCACCTCAAAAAATCTTCAGCGTCGCATGCTCCATACTTTGCTCCAATCTCTCTTCCCATCACACGCTTTTAATTCCGTTTCCCATCACACACAAACCACAATGCCTGCCGCGAACGAAACCCCTGCGCCGTCGGCACCTGCCGCAAAGCCGTCATACTTTGAGACGATGCTGGACAAGGCGAAAAAGTTGCCTCCGGGCAAAGCGAAGGAGGCCGATAGAGAAGAGCGCGAGATGCGCGAAAGGGCGGCGGCTGATCCAGAAGTGGCGGCCTACCTTGACTACCTTTGCCGCAAATTCTTGGGCACTAAAGCGGGTTCGGTGAGACTGACTGCCAGTTTCGAAGATTGGCAGAAGCAGCAGCAGCAACAGCAAGAGGAAGAGGAGAGGAAGAAGAAAGAGGAGGAGGAGGAGAAGGCGAGGAGTGAGCGGAAGAGGAAAGCGGAGGAAGACACCTCCCAGCTTGGTACGTTTCTCTGATCAATGGTCTTATTGATAGACATGGTGAACTAATATATCTATAGACCAATCCGCCACCCGCCGTAAGGTACCCCGAGTCGTACCAACTGCAGTTCCGACTGCACCCACCTTGCCAGGTCCCGTCACAGCCTACCTCAACCCGAACCCCGATCCGGGGTGCCACGTATCGTGTGCGAGTAGCGACTACCACCCCAGAAAGCCCTGTCCTGCCGCTGTAGCGGAGGAAAAGCTCGCTGCTAATGCAGCACGGGAAGAAAAGCGCGCCGCCAAGAAAGCAGGCCGCCTTCCCGGCCCATACAAACCTCGAGCAGAAGACTGGCTCTGCCATTGCGGCTTTTGGAACGGCAAGTATACGGATGTCTGCCGAGGCAACGTGGGAGGAGTAGGTGGCGTTCCGTGTGACGGTGTCCGAAAGGACAATGTCTACGTGCAAGAACCCGGCCCGGGTGTAGAGGAAGCGTGGCCGTGTCGGGCCAAGTACGACGGGGACTGGTGCTGTGCGTGTGGGCGATGGAACCGGCCGTATATGAAGTTCTGTGGAAAGTGCCCTGGGCATATAGATGAGACCTGGGTGTATACAGCGGTAGATGGGGTTGATGGCGAGTTGCCAGATGCTCCTGAGAAGGAAGGATATGAGCCGACAGAGGCTCAGAAGAAGGGTCGGTTTCTCGCTACCCATCAGGGGTATTGGAGGCCTAAGTCGAGGCGCTATAAGTCTAGGTAGAGTGTGGTGAGGACCTATTGGCCTCACTTTGGTCTGTTGGAGTGGAGGTTGCTGTAGTGGGCTGGAGGATGTTAGTTCTTATTCGATGTTTTAAAGTTAAGTTACTAGAATAATGTATACATACAACGCACCTCTACTTGTTACTAATGTACCACATCTAGTCTAATGTAAATCTTAAACTTATCTAACACTTATTAACTTCAGCTTCAGATGCAGTCAAGTAGAGCTGTACGCCCGATCTAAGATTTGTTCACTCCGCACGCACTTCCCATCGCCGGCTTCACCTTCACTTCTCCACCCCATACAAACTGATGAACATCGCCTCGCATTCACTATTTGATCAGCGCTGCAGCATCCCCATATCCAATTTTGTATTTTGATCTGAATCAACTATATGTAATGTTTAATTCTCAAATTCTCCATCAAGCAGTCTGCTATGGTTGTTCACAGCGTAACCATCCTACTCGCTGTGAGCGAGTGTAAAGGCCATTGCCCCGAGTTCGAATCTCGGTAGCAGACATCTGCAGGGAGCCCTTCGTGGCCGTATTACGACCCTGTGGAGCTTG
The DNA here is from genome assembly GCA_023758005.1 of Alternaria sp. BMP 0032. Classification (NCBI taxonomy): domain Eukaryota; kingdom Fungi; phylum Ascomycota; class Dothideomycetes; order Pleosporales; family Pleosporaceae; genus Alternaria; species Alternaria sp. BMP 0032. Next base: position 17,501 of record JAFVMD010000023.1, on the reverse strand, counting down.
AGCGTAGGAGCCTTAGAGAGCCCGTATACAACCTACATCTTTTTTTGCCTTAGCAAAACATCATCTTTTTGCATCCCTCTTTTCACTTTTCCACAACACTCTTAAGCGACTTGCGTTTTTGCTAGGCAGCCCAACACGAAAGAACACAAAGACGCACGACCCACAAGCTTAGAGATGTTCATGCACTTCATTCGTTAACTGTTAGATCTAGATCTTCATATCATCCAGAGCAGCCTCTAGATCAATGATCTCCTTCGCCTTACTACTACCCGCACCCTTCCTCTCTCTATACTGCTTGGCCACAGCCTCCATCACCTTGCCCATCTGCGCGTCCTTGCCCTCCGCCTCAAGTTCCTTTTTCACACGCGCAAAGTTGGCTTTGACAAAGACCTGGTACTCGCTCTTCTCCCTCTTGCCATCCTTGCCTACAGCAGCACTAGCGCCAACGCCCCTAGGGGTGGGCTTGGTCTGCGCGAGCTTGCCCTTGCACTTGCCACATGAGTGGCGCGCCGGATCGACGGACTTGGAGTGACGCTTGAACTCGTAGCCGCAGGAGATGCATTCCCAAACGTACTTATATTCGATCTGGTAGGAGTGTTTCGTGGTGACCTCGACGCCTTTGCTGGCGAACGCGACGGTAGCTTTGCGACCCCAGGACTTGAACTCTGCTCCGTGGGGGTTGTTGCGCACTTCGCTTATCATGAACGTGGTCAGGTGGCAGAACTCGTGCGCAAGTACGTTGTAAAGCCTCTCCTCGTCGTCAATGACCTTCTCGGCGAGTTCGATGGAGCAGTGGTGTCGGATCTCGACGCGCGTGTCGGTGGGAAGGGGACCGGTTCGTATGCGAATCTGCTCTCTACGCCAATTCGCGCGACCGGCTGTTGTCTTGAGGGTCTTAGACCAGACGAGCTTGATACCACCTGTGGGTTTCGAGAGCTCGTGGATGCGACCTGATGAGATTGTGGTGTCGAGCTCGATGAGGAAGGCTTCGGCTATGGCGTGCTTGCGTTCGGCGAAGGCTTTGCGTTGCTCACGGATCTGCTTGACATTCGGGACCTGCTCAGTCTCTGGTGTCTTTTCCTTAGCTGGTTTCCGAATTGTGGGCTTCTTCTTGGGGCTCTCGCTGGGGCTTTCGTAACCCTCGTCACTGCTGTCTTCTAGAGCAACACCTTCCATCATCTTGACTATGTCGTCCCTCCATTTCTGCTTCTTGGGCGACACGAGCTGCTTAGCTGGCGAGTGGCGGTCAGTCCAGTCGTTCACAGCTGCAGGATTCCAGAACGCGTCAAGGCTTGGTCTTCCGTCTAGATCGGCCGCCTTGGGGATCACGGGCTTCTTTTTGGAGGGCGAGACGAGCTTGGTGGGACTGTGAGGTGCCAGAGGAGGAGTGGCTGGTCGCGAGATGGGCGGAGCTTTGCGGGGCGAGCGTTGCTTGGTAGGTGTGGGCGAATACGTAAGAATCGCAAGTGGACCATTCGATGCTGAGCTAGTAGGCCGAGAAGATGCTGCGAAAGAGCTTGATCGGGCGTGGGTGCGTTCAGGAAGCACGAAAGATTCCGGGGCCTCCGGTGAGTCGGTGAGGTCGACGACCTCCTGCGCCCAATTCGATATCGTACTATGACCCTTTCGATGTGGCGGTCGCATGGAAGTCAGATCAGTCGGCGGTTTGAGTTCGGGAATCTTGAAGATTGGTTGCGGAGGCTGCTTGGTAGGCTGTGGTGCGCTTAGCTCACTCTCGTCCTCCTCGCTGTCAGATACGACGCGCCGTGCGCGCGGTTGTCGCTGGTTTGTTCCCGACTTTACAACAGGCTCGTCCTCTTCATCGTCCTCGCTGATCTCGATGACTGGTTCAGCGACCTCTTCTTGTGTCTCTGCTTCCTCATCGCCACACCACAGACTTGTTTCGGCCTCGGCGTCCTCGTCGTCTTGCGCGACTGCCTCCTCTGTGCTCTCGTGTTCCCTACTTCGTGACCGTTGGGCGGCCTCTTGTGCCTCGACTTCCCCTACGACATTGATCTTGCCTTTCTTATTCCGCTTGTTCACCACGCTTCTAGCCAGGCTTTTGGCATACATAAGCCCATTCCTATTCCCCACATCCGTATCTGTTGTTCCACTGCGCACCCTCCTCTCTCTTTGTTTCTTCTCTGGGCTTGCCAGGCTTTCGTCACTCAATTTTCGAAGGAGTCGGCTGTTGCTCTCGACCGGTCGCAACACTCGTTGTTTGCGGGGGCTGATCGTATCCTTTGGCGTTGCTATCGAAGGTATGCGGAAGGACTGCTCTTCGTCTTGCGATATGCTAATGTCTGGCGCGGTGCGCCTCGACCTCTTTGGCACAAGTATCGAGCTGTCATCTTCTTGCGATGATGCGTATCGCAGTGTGGCTTTTCGAGGACTGGATCGGCTTGCTCTCGTCTCGGACGGCGGCATAAAGATACTGGGTTCGTTCGGGCTTGGTTTGCGTAGACGCGCCATGATGAGGTGATGTGATATGCAATCTTGTAATATGTAAGGATATTCAAGCCGTTGTGTGTGCGATTGGTTCCAATAATGTTGCTGGCGCAAGGATATCCAGACGTTGGAAGAACTGCCGAGCGTGTTTGTTGTCGGCCGTTGTCCCGGCGACTAGCGGGAACGGGTCCAGGATCCACTCGCACGTTTGCGACGGTATCGTGCACCGTGCCTCAGCCTGTGCGCGTCATCCTCAGTCGCGCACCGTGTGCAATGTCATAGCATGTATACTCGAGTTCTAGGAGTAGCCGGGGCGAATACATGCAAGTTTTGTTAGTTGTACAAAACGATAAGACGTACCCTGGAGGTATTTGCAGCAGTTGCCGATTACAGCACACCGGCAAAAATCGCAATGTATACTTCATTGTGCCTCGTGTCTTTGCGTACGCAAACAAAAGAACCACACGTCTTCGCCAGCCACATCTCAGATCGTCACTCACATCACAGCAGATACAGATTGTAACAAGAAAAAATCAGTCATACATTGCATGCTAATCATCACAAATACAAGCAAACCCAACTACTTTGAGCCCGAAAGATCGACCCAGGAGCCGTTACTGCTGCGCCCGTCTGCGGAAGCCCAGCTCTCTCTTCATATTCCTGCTCCACCCCTGATTTGACTTTCATCCCCAATCGTGAAGCATTTGCGGGGTATTCCATCCTCCGTATTTACATCCCCGGTGGTGATTGTTTTCATTCGTTTTCTCTTCTACGCATTTACTGCTTAGCATTCTTGGCCATGGTGTTAAGAGCGCTGCCGTTCTTGAACCACTCGATCTGGCCCTCGTTGAAGGTGTGCGAGAGCTTGACCTGGAATTCTTTGGATCCGTCGGCGGGGTGGACGGTCATGGTCAGGGGCTTGCCGGGGGCGAGCTCGGTGGAAGCCAAGGTCACACGGTCATTGGGACCGATCTTGTCGTAGTCGGCAGGGTCGGAGAAGGTAAGGGGAAGCATACCCTGCTTCTTCAAGTTGGTCTCGTGGATACGAGCGAAGGAGCGGGTGATGATGGCAGCGCCACCCAAGTGCCTGGGCTCAAGCGCAGCGTGCTCACGGGAAGAGCCTTCTCCGTAGTTCCAGTCTCCACTGCGATCGAAGTTAGTAAGAGGCTGATAAGCGTGTATAGGAAAGGTACTTACATGACAACCCATGGGACGCCGTTCTTCTTGTAGTTGCGGGCGACATCAGGAACGGCACCGTAAGATCCGTCGAGAAGGTTCTTGACCTTGTTGGCCTCGCCGTTCTCAGCGTTGATGGCACCGATCAACATGTTGTTGGAGATGTTGTCCAAGTGTCCACGGTACTTCAACCAGGGACCGGCCATAGAGATGTGGTCGGTAGTGGTCTTGCCTTGGCACTTGATGAGAATAGGAAGGTTCTTCGCATCCTTTCCATCCCAGGCACCTTGAAAAGTCAGTATGCGTTATGCATTTGTACATGGAGTTTGCTTACTGAAAGGCTCGAGAAGCTGGAGACGGTCGGAGGTGGGCGAGACAGCGACGGAGACGGATGAGCGATCAGATGGAGGCGCTTGGTAAGTGTCCTGGCCTGGGTCGTAGCCGTTGGCGGGGAGACCCATGCCGGAGGGCTCCTTAAGCTTGAACTTCTTGCCGTCGGCTCCAGTCAGCTCATCGACAAGGGGGTTAAAGTCGAGCGTTCCAGCAATAGTCATAGCAACGACAAGGTCGGGGGAGGTGACGAAAGAGTGGGTGGCGGGGTTTGCGTCGTTACGGCCAGTGAAGTTACGGTTGTACGATGAGATGATCGAGTTGGCCTCGCCCTTCTTTACATCTTTTCTGTCCCACCGTTGGGTCGTCAGCATTCGAGCTCTGAGAAGTAGAGGATGATAGGTAGCCTTGAAGCATACGAGGGCGTTTAACTTGTCAAGAGACAAGACAAAACGTATCGAATGCCTCCAGGCTACCTTGAAATAAAGCAAAATACAACAACCCTGAAGCATACGACCACGTTTATTTTGTCAAGAGACAAGACAAAACGTATCGAATACCTCCAGGCTACGCTGAAATAGGGAGGGAAAAGGTAGCCTTGAAGCATACGAGAGCGTTTGTTTTATCAAGAGACAAGACAAAACGTATCGGATACCTCCAGGCTACCATGACTGGGATACAACATACCTGTCCAATGCACGGACCGCAAGCATTCGCGAGGACCATGCCGCCGAACTCCTCGAAGGTCTTGAGCTGACCGTCACGCTCAATAGTGGCGCGAATCTGCTCGGATCCAGGGGTGACAGTGAAGAGAGACTTGGCCTTGACACCGTGGGACATGGCGTCCTCAGCAATCGAGGCAGCACGGCTCATATCCTCGTAGGAAGAGTTGGTGCAGGAACCGATGAGACCGACCTTAAGCTCCTCAGGCCACTTGTTGGCCTTGACAGCCTCCTTGAACTTGCTGATGGGTGTAGCTAGATCGGGAGTGAAGGGACCGTTGATGTGGGGCTCGAGCTCGTCAAGGTTGATCTCGATGAGCTCGTCGTATTCGGCACCCTCATCCTCGCGGAGCTGGGCGGCGTACTCGCGGGAGAAGTCACCAATGTCGCGGCGCTTGGTGGCGGCAAGGTAGTCGTACATGCGGTCGTTGAAGGGGAAGAGCGAGGTGGTGGCACCAATCTCAGCACCCATGTTGCAAATAGTCGCCATGCCGGTGCAGCTGAGACTTTCGGTACCGGGTCCGTGGTATTCGACGATAGCACCAGTTCCACCCTTGACGGTGAGGATACCAGCGACCTTGAGGATAATGTCTATAGACTTCGTTAGCGTGATTGCCCCGCTTCGAAACCCAATATTGCAAATACGTACCCTTGGGAGCAGTCCAGCCGGAGAGCTTGCCAGTAAGCTTAACACCAATGACCTTGGGGGCCTTCAGTTCCCAGGGGAGACCAGCCATGACATCGACAGCGTCGGCACCACCGACACCAATGGCGGCCATACCGAGACCACCGGCGTTGGGAGTGTGCGAGTCGGTACCAATGAGGAGAGCACCAGGGAAAGCGTAGTTCTCAAGCACGATCTGGTGAATGATACCAGAGCCGGGCTTCCAGAAACCAATGTTGTACTTTGCGCAAGAGGTGGACAAGAAGTTGTAGACCTCCTTGTTGATCTCGTTGGCGCGCTCCAAATCCTTCTCACCACCAACCTGGGCCTCGATAAGATGGTCGCAGTGGACGGTAGTGGGTGTGGCAACGGAGGGCAGACCGGCTGACATGAACTGAAGAATGGCCATCTGGGCGGTGGCATCCTGGCAAGCTACACGGTCGGGGCGGAGCTTGAGGTAGCTGGAGCCGCGCTCAATCTCTTGACCGTGGGGGTCGTCCAAGTGGGAGTAGAGAATCTTCTCGGCAAAGGTGAGCGGGCGGTTCAAGCGGGCACGAACAATCTCGAGGTTCTCGTTCATCTTCTGGTAGTTGATGTAGTGGCCCTTCTCCCAGTTGGTCATCTCGACCTTGCGAGAGAGGGGAGCATCGCTGACGGTGGCCAATTGCCTGCGCGAAGCAAGGCTCTGGCCCAGGCGGCCGAGCCTCGAGAACTTCTGCATGGTGAAGTTTGAGGAGGGGAGTGGTGTGGAGAGAAGAGTGATGGAGGAAGCGGAGGAAAAGAACGTCAGAAGCTGCCTCAAGTTGGGCGATAACTAATGAGGATCACGAGGGGCGTGATTGGTTCGTCTAGCCCCAGCTGCGTGCGGAATACCTCGGCGCCAGAACCAGAAACAGGTCGGCAGCGCAGTCCCGTTGGCCCGCTTCACGTGCAAGGGCGATGTAATGGAGACGCAATTATGGAGAGAGTAATTGCGCTGTGTGCGACTGGCTGCCCGCTGCTATTTCACGTACTGGAGGCCGCGCAGCCATGTGTCGGGAAGCTATAGGTGTTCACCCAGACGTCATACCCGGCAGCGGTTCACCAACCCCGCGCTCGTTCCTTTTGCAGGTGATTGGCGTTCTGCGATAGCACATTCACGCGCGCGCTGCTGCCGGCGGCCTGCGCGTCCTTTTCCGACTCAACAATTGTGTGCCGAGTCAGCGTGCAGGCCTGCAGACATGGCAAATTTCGGGTCTGGAGCGACAGTAGCATCTACCAGCACCTGATTCGACCTAGCTCCACAAGTCTTTCTGACCTGCAGACCGGGCACGGGCCCCCGTCGGCAGGTGTCCCCACACTGCAACTTTCTCTATAGCCGACCATCACGATTCCACACGGATAACCGACGGCCGCGGATACTGCCCACCATGCCAGCCATACGCGGACAAGACTCCAAGAAGAAGACACGTCGACACACGCGCGACCTCGACCAGATCCACGCCGACCTGCGCGACGAGAAGCACCTCGCAGAATTCAAGGATGCGAAGCCCATAGAAGATTTGCCCGGCCTGGGCGAATTCTACTGCAAGGAATGCGCAAAGTTTTTTGAGAGCGACGCCAACTTTGTCGCACACCAGAAGGGCAAGGTCCACAAGCGCAGGTAGGAATCGCAGTGTTTACGATCATGATTATTCTTTCTAATCAATCTGCAGAGTCAAGCAACTTCGCGAAGAGCCCTACTCGCAGAAAGAAGCAGAGGCAGCGATAGGCCTTACGACCAACAACGGAACGCGCACGACCACCGCGACAGCCCCGATGGAGGTTGACCAGGTCGCAGCATCAGGTTGAGGTCACGGCAACGGCCAAGACTATCCGATGTGCAGTCCACGGCAGATGGACGGCAGGATTAGGAGTGCAGGACGACCACTGAAATGCTTTGGGGGATCAGACATCACTCCTGTGGCAATACGATAGCTGCGGTTAGGACGCCCTCGGGCTCGTAGAAGAACATGCATTGCACGGCGTTCAAAACTGGCATTTGGGACATATAGAAGGACAAAAAGTTCAGACGATACCCTACATTTCAAATCGAAAACATGTGTTTCCAAGATCTCATGACCTTATCACAGTGACTTCATGTCTTGTCAGCAAAATTAACGGTATTATCTGGCCGCTGTGTTAGATCTATGCTGTAAAAAGAATGACTTTAACCAGTATTGACAGACTGCACATTGAACTATGCCTACGCGAATAATTCACAGCAATCTGTTTGAACTACTGCGCTGTCACTGCGGTGTCAAGAAAATTCGATGTAGGTTGCCATTTTCCATGCTGCCTGATGTTGCCTGGTGGCTACCTACGCTTTCGCCATCACCAACATCAAAGACACAACATAAGAACGACATCAACCCCAGCGGAGAGTGCAACAAGTCGAGCTTGAGACACAGTACAACATGGCATTTACAAATACCTCCCTCTATGGCGGCGCAATAACCCTCGACCTGCCCTCAAACTTCGCCGACGCCTCGTAAGTTCTCTCATCCTGTGCGCCCCCACATCCCGCGCCTTCCCTTTGCATGCGTTCCATCAACACCACTACTCCAAATGCCTAATTTGGCAGGCACTTATCTTTCCCAATCCAAAATACAGCATACTGATATAGATAACTCGACAGTCAAATCCGCCAAATCCCCGACCACCAGGAAGTCTACCTCGACAACAACGGCTACTCCAGCATCGTCGTTGAGATCCTGGAGTATGTCGAGAAGAACAGCGACGAAGAAGCGCTGCAGTATCATTTTGGAGATCTAGTCGAGGGGACGGGTGATCAGAGTACGATCATCTCGCAAGAACGCGCTGTGATGAAGAGTTTGCCGTGAGTATTCCACTCCATCATTCTGGAAAGACGAAGTAGGATCGAAAACGAAGAGGATCAATTTTTGTATACAGAAGTGTGGATGAATAGCTGACCACGACGACAGAGACAAGCCAGTCCTAGCACTATCATTCATCCAAACACCACCAACACCTAACCCTCACCCCAACCGCAAGACTCCAGAATTCACGTATATTCATCTCCTCCTTCTCCGTCTCAAGGAGCAAGGTACTGATGTACGTATCTATCCCCTCTACCGTCATATACATTTCCTTCCTCTGTCAACTAACACATCGCGCAGATTATGGTATCAGTCAACATCCCACACTACCCAGGCGAATACACGCCAGCAGAACAGCAGGGTGGAGAAACGCAGTTGATGAAGGATAGCAAGGCGGTCAAGGATCAGGTTTTGGAGAGCTTTCAGGTGAAGGAGTGGGGGCTGTTTGAGGGTTGAATGGAAAGAGGAAGAGGTTACCTAAAGATGTTTGATTGGGGGCGAAAGGAACGGAATGGAAGGAAAAGATTAGGTCGAGATATGTAGGAGGGGAACTGGCGAAACAGATAAAGTGAGAGGGGTAGGATGTGAGCCGGCGGTTTTGATGGGAGAGCCATAAACATGTAGCTATTAGCTTAAATACTGTCAAATAGCAATAAATGCCAAATCAAGCAGACAACATCACAAGTATGATTCAGATCAACCAGAATTTTGCAATGAGTTCATCGTTGTGCTACTTGCATCATCGGAGACACCGCTGTATCCTGGGTATGATCCTCCACGTATTCTCCTGAGGCTTCTTCATACACATTTCCCATCGCCTACATGTCTGGTATCACTGGTTTACTCACCTTCGCCATACGCTGGTGAGTTCAACACTTCACTCAACAACACTACATCTACTCACTCATACTGACTCACACGGTTCAACCTCCTACGCATCTCCTCCCCTGCAGTGGGTGCCCGCTCATCTAGACTTGGGTCAAGACTCATACGCTGATGATCAAGCTCCCCCGGATGAGGTACGCCGTTCGCCTGAGCTGCAAGGAACGGCGATGGCGGAAGATCGGCGAGGTTGGTGTTGGCTTGTAAACCATGCATGAGTGCGGGATCGACTGGAAGGTCGTAACCGTTATCTTGGGTGTACTGTGGATAGATTGCGCTTTGGTGCTGTGCGGCTTCCAGCTGTAGCTGGCCACCCGGTGAGTCTGAACGAGGCGGTGGTTGTGTTGGTGAGAATAAGCTCGGCGGTGTTGGTGTCAGAGTTGGCTGCGTAGCGGTTGATGACAGGAAACTGGATCCTGACCTCGCCTCTGCCCGTGCTTGATTCTGACCCTGGCGCATAGCCGACAGGCCCTTGTTCATCTCGCTACATTCTGGACAGTTGCGAATGACCTGGCTGACAGTCTCCTTTATGCGAACCCAATGGTAGAGCTCCGCAATCGCTGCCGTAGTCTTGTTGATGCCCCCATGCGACTTGTGATGTATCTCGCGAGCGATCTCATACTGCTGCTTGGGATCCGCAATAACCTCCTTGCCCTTGAGCCACAGCTTCTCAGGGCCGTCGCCCTCTCCGGGTGTGAGCTTGTAGTGCGTCGCCGCGCTACGGAGACGGCTCTTTTCTGCTCGATCAGCACCGTTGGGGTATTTTCCATTCTTGAGATAGAAGCGGATCTTGTCGAAGCGCTCCTCAGACACAAACTCGTCGTCCTGACCCAGATCCCTTCCGTATATGATGGCATCGACTAGCTCGCCGGGATATGACTTCAGGTTACCGCAACCCTTCACGCGACCGATCCGCTTGAAGCCGAGGGCGTCCCATATGCGACAGGAAGCGACATTGGTTTCGTACACGAGGTTGAAGACGGAGTAGGTATAGCCCTGAGCGTGTTAGCGCATGTGATGTAACCCTCACGGCGAGTCTCACAAGCTTCGGAGCCCAGTCCAGATAAGTCTCGCCCATCAAGCGACCGACACCCCGATTGCGCGACGCATCCGTGACTAGAAATCCGCCGTTGCAGACATGACTCGACCGTCCTGGGTAGTTGGGCTTGATGTAGAAGCTACCCAGACATTCCCTCTCCCAGTCGCAACCCCTCCGCGCCATCTCATGTAGTTCGCGACCGTCCTGGATCTCACCCAGCAACATGATCGCACCAAAGACACCGAACCAGTACGGACCGAAAGCCTCCAGAGCGAGCGGATCAACCATGGGGTACGTATCTCCCTTTTCTATCTCGCGACCCAGTTGGTCGCATAGGTATGCCAGTAGTGTGAGGGGTACTTGATTCGGCGCAGAGAAAGGTATAATCGTTGCGGTAGTCACGCGATCGCGCAGGATGACTTGACATGGTGCAATGCCTACAGGTAGCGGGCCGCCGGGAGGAGGGTACGGTACGTCGCCAGAGGTCCTATATATCACCGGCGCGGTGGGGTCATCTAGCATGGCGGGCATGGTGGGCGGACTGGTCTACGAGATATTAGCATGGCAATCACAAAATGTTAGCACCCGCATTGGGACCGGGAAGCTGTCGCGACTGCGCGACTCAGCCGCCATGCTGAAGAAGCACAAGGTGTAGACGCGGTATGCGATGACGACGATGGTGTAGGACTTACGCAGGAATGCCTGAGGGACCCTAGGAATGGTCAAGCAGGATGAGAGATACTGCCGTGATGTGGTGCTCGCGGTGCGTGCCCAGAGACATCGGCCGAAAAGTCACTAGCGCCTTTTGGTCCCAGCGGGGCACAGCGCCTTCGTCCATACAGGCCGGAGCTCGTCATGCCTGCAGCTTGCCTTCGCTGAACGATTCCTATGTGATGTCCGACATGCGTGCACAGTTGCGCATGTCGGCTTCACAACAGACACAGCAGGCATTCCAGATTTGGCAGGTCTCGCATCATGAAACCACACCAGCATTCATAATTTCATGTCATAAAGCAGCACATGCACGGCATCGGAACGGAAGTATGTTTATGGTCATATTGTAAAGCGCAATGGACGCCTACGCTATGGACAGGGACATCAAGGAGACGATGACGTTAGGAAAAACTATACGAGAACCACTGCTGGATATCAATTGACATTTTGTAAGGAAAAAAAAGCTCTCATGTCCAATGTACATCGAAAGGTATTATGTAAAGGTTCCTTCATACGCAAGCATACACATGCTACTCCACCACATCGCTCTTCTTCTATAACCGAAATCTACCAGCTTACATCTCCGAGTACAAGAAGTTACCTTGCTCGTCAACGTACTCAATGGTCTGCTTGGTGATGCAGTAACCCTCCTCCTCCCAGGGCATGGATGGGTAAGGGAAGACACCGTTGCTGGGGCTCTGGGGCTTAGAGCCATCGCTGCTGGGCTCGAGGTACTCTGGGCCATCGGGCAGAGGAATGTCGATAGCAGTGGGGATGTACTTGAAGGGCTTTCCAGCGGGGAGGTGGGCAGTGACGCTCTCAAGGACCTCGTAAGGAGCGCTCAAGTCGGGAAGCTCGTCGTCAGAGGCAGCGGGCTTGGCCTTGTTGCACTTGACGCTGATGTGGAAGTCGGGGATGGTGTCAGCGTCGATCTCGCCCTTGACACCAACAACCTTGTAGTAGAGGTTCTCCTTGAGGTAGGGCTCAACGTGTTCAGGACGGAGCGACTCAAGCTCGCCAGCGGCTTCCTTACCCTGGAGGCAGGTGGTCAAGGGAAGAGCACCCTCAGTCATGAGAGCCTGGGAAGCGTTGGCACCACCTTGCATCATAGCACCAAGGATACCGTAGGAACCGACGTAGTTGGGGTCCTGGGTGTAGTCGGTGGATGGGTCGTAGGCGGCGTCGGTCTCGTTGCTGGGAACCTCGGTGCTGGGAGCGGAGCCACCACCAATGGTGATGGAAAGAAGAGGAGTGGTGATGTTCAGAAGCGGGTAAGTCGACTCGGTCGCGGGCGCGGGCGCAGTGGAGTTCTTGGTGGAGTTGCTGCTAGGCTTTCCAACGAAGCAGTGAACAGTGTAGGATCCCTCAAGCGCGTACTTGTTGGCAATGACGGAAAGAACAGTGTGGTAGTCACCCTCCTTGATGGGACGTCCGAGGTACTGGCCAGTTGCGGATTCGTCGCCGTCACGCTTGGTAAGAGTCCTCTGGCCGGCACCGTAAAGCTGAGTAACAGCGCGAGCGACCTGCTGGTAAGAACGGTCGCTAGTCTCAGGGTAGTAGTATCCGAGAGTGCGGGTCTCCTTGACATCGACAGAGGTGAAGTAGTTGCCAGCGGTGTCCTTGGTGAAGGGCTTGAGAGGAGAGTACTGGTTCTTGGGCTCACCCTGGTTCCACTGAGCCATAGGGCGGGGGATGTTACCGTTGGAGATGTAGGTGTTGGGGGTGATGAGCTGGTACATGGCGAGGAGACGGTCGACGTTGGTGTGGTGGAGCCAGAAGAGGGGGTCGAAAGCCGAGACATCGAGGTAGTACATGTGGCCACCAGACTCACCACCAGCAGTGTTGTGGATGGCATCGTGGACGGACTCGAAGCTGTCAACGCCACCGCCGCTCAGGTCAGTGCGGACACCAATGGCAGAAGTGCTGGCAGCGCCCCAGTTAGCCTTGCTGGAGAACAGGGCAAAGACACGGTCACGGAGAGAGACGCGGATGGAGTTGAAGCGGGCGTTCATCTCGTTGTTGTTGCTGCGGGTAGGGTTGGCGACCGGGCGACGGAGAGTCTCAGGGAAGCTGTTCCATGGGCCTCCACCCATCTCAGAGGGAAGCGAGCTGCCGAAGCTGTACTTGTACAGCGGGTTGGGGATAGTGACGGTTCCCTGGGGCTTGGTAACAGTAACGGTCGAGTCGCGCATCTGAGTGGGGACGGTAGGGCCGCCGTTGGTGTCCATAGCCCAGTCCCAGTATGGCATACGGAGAGTGGACGCGGCGTTCCTCCATCGCTGCTGCTGGTTGGAGGGGAACTGAGCAATCACCTCCATAACGCTCTGGTACCATGCTTGCTGCGAACTGTTAGCGTACGATCAAACGGCTTATCAAGATACACACCTCGTAAATGGCAAGGTAAGGCCTGTGCCAGGAACCGAAGAGCGAGCCTCCGTGAGGGCAGAAACCTTGCTGGTTAAGCAGAGGTGCGGGGAAGTTGTTCCAGGTCTGGAAAGGACGACCGTGGACACCAGAGACCTGGTAGTACGAAAGCATGTCGTCCTTGTCCTTGCCCATGAACCTCTCCATACCGAGGAGGTACAGGTTCCACTGGTCGGCGTTGCGCGCCAAGGTACGGATCTCAAGACGGGGAGCAGAAGTCCTGCCGCCATTGCACTGGCCGTTAGAGGCGGTGCCAGAGCTGCAGACACCGGTGATGGCGATGGGGCCGCGCGACTGGCGCTTGGTGAGCTCGCCCTCGATCTCGTTGATGTGGGCCGCAATGGAAGCGTCGCTGGCGGCGCGAGCAGGGTGTGCGTGGTGGTGGGAGCCATGCTGGAAAGCAACGGTGAACTGGAGAAGCGACAACAGGCCGAAGACCATGGTCATCATGCTGGCGGGCTTGCTGAAGTTGGCCATGGTGAAGAAGGTAAGTGGGTGCTTTTTGTTTTTGGTTGAAGGACCGGGACGGCCAAGAGTCGAAAGTGAAGGTGACTCGAGAACCTAAAGAAGGAAGGACTATTAAAACCGATGCTAAAGAGCGTAACGACCTTTGGAGCAAGCCTGAAGGTCTGGAAAGAAAAGGTGTGCGGTAGAGACCTCGACGTCAAAGAACGAGGAATCAGAGTTGCGGCGTAAACGGAGCAGGGGCGGGTCAGCAGCAGGGTCATATATCGAGGCATGCTATTCCCAGTCCATGCTCAACTCGGCCTACGGCGGTGCGGTTGGTCGCCATTTTGGACACGAGGCGGTTGAGCCTGGACCGGGGGTGTAGTCGTATTCGTGGCGGCATCGGTAGTGACGGGCGACGATTGGTCCCCTGGTGGTCCCGAAACGTCTAAAGACGAGTGATCCGCGCCGCCTTCCCCTGACTTGGCTCGATGCGGGCAAGACGTCGCACGCCGGGGCCGTTGCAGGCTGGTGATTTGGGAGCCCTCTGCCGCCGGCGTGCGCCTCGCTGCCTGCCCACGCTGTCGTCGCGACGTGATGTATCGCTACCGTGGGAGATGGCACGACGGACTGCGCTCCCTATCATCGTGCGACCTGTCCGCCTGAACGTGGGCCCGAGCAGCGAGTCGTTCATCCATGGCAAAAGGAAAAAGACGCACATCGGCTGCAAACCCTCCATGCGGGCCCAGCACAGCCACGCAGACGCCTCAGGCACGCTCCGGCTGCAGAACCATTCGCGGTCCACAAGAGGACCGGTACTTTCGCCTTCTGCATCCACTTCTCGCATCTTTTGATTGCGGCGTGTCCTGCGCATGCTGCTTACCGTTACGCCCACGCCCCCATGCAAGCTCACGCACCACGAGGGTGTAGCAGAACTCACCACGGCCTTATCAATGCACATCCTCATCTTGCAGCTCTGCTCCCCGTCCGCATGGGGATGGCCTCTACTATGCACGTTATGCGCACCTGGCCCGGCAAAAGCGCATCCTCAGGCATCTTGCTGACTGCCTTCCTCGGCAGCTCGCTTGTTGGCCGATCTTATGCAGGAACACGCCAGGCCCTGTTTCACCAGTCATGGATCACCGTCCATATGTCAAGGCCGTCCACATCGCTGTTTCAACCCTCCTATTTTCCGCATATTGCAGTGCTTGAATCGGATCAAGCTTTTGCTCTGTGGAGATGTTTTATCGATATCGCCGCTCAACAAGTGCTTTTGCCGTGGAGTGACGTCCGCGAACCCAGACGGCGGATCTTCCAAAATCTAGAAGTATCGTTAGCTGGCGTCGTTGTTCGGTTCGGTCGGTGCGCTGCATGCCCAGCACCTGCGGCGGCGCGGCAATAACGCCTGTGTTCAGACCCACGGCACTCCGAGTAAGATGCGAGGATGGGTCCTCTCCACAGGCGAGTGTCAGATCCGCCACGAGGGTCGCCGAGCGTAAGCGGCTGAAGGTAACGCGCAACTCAGTCCACTTTGTCTTTATGACATCGTTTCCCTTGTTCAGTTCACAAAATCGCCTTCTATTTTCAGTTCCCGTCCGTATACTCGCACACTAAGAGACAACTGCCGCCTTCGATTGATTGCAGTACTATCGCGAAACGTTTCACTCGCCTTGGACTGATACCTCACATCATCTGACTTTGGGGCTGTCATCTTTCCTCGCCGTATACAAACATAATGTCCGTATGTTTCCCAATGTCTCGGACCGTGACCTGCGTCGCGATGGACGAAGTATGAGGACGGCGCGGCTCGCGTTGCGAAATGGGGCAGTGTCTCGATGATGATGAATGCGCAACTAGAGTGAACGGCACAGCAGTACGGCAATGTCTCTGGCCTTACCAGAAAGCTTGATCAAACTCTCTCCTCACGGTGGTGCAACAGCAGAAGAAGAGGCGAAGACCCCAATAAACTATTGAACCGACGAGACACCAGTATGTGCTCGGCTGAAGCTACCCTATTGAGTACCAAGAAAGCGCCGAAAGGACGTACAGCATCTAAGTTTCGGCAGTCGGGACATACCGCCGCCCCAATCCGAAGTAGCTCAAAAGGTTGATCGCCATCATAAGCTGACGAAGAGGATGATGGGATTCCTGCCCGTTGAACACGCAATCGCTGACGGCAGATAATGGCGAACCTTGTATATATCATCCAACGCTGATCCAGTCGCCTTGTGCGCGATCGAAGATGGATAAAGAAGACACATTGTGCGATCTATCTAGAGGAGAGCGCAGCTCATCCGACCATCAAAAAAACTAGCCCGACCATTGCCAAGACTTCTTTTAGGCTAGCGCTTACTAGCATAAATACTGCACAACATGTTTACAAGACATTACAGTAGGAATAGAAAAGAGCAAGCAAAGAAGACACATTAGAGTATTAAAGTTCTATTGTTGCTAATTAAATTGTGTACTAAACACGATATAAACGTGTTACTGCAGAGCAGTATATTAGTGTAAGTGTTAGTAGAGATGCCCTAGGGGCCTACAGCCTAGTTAAAGTAAGCACAGAAGAAATAGAAATTCTTATTATTATCTTTATCCTCTTAGAAGTTGCACGCTGTAACGTATTAGTAGAGCGTATTAAACATGTTTTAAGGAAGCTTACTATAGCTAACAACGCGGCAGTTAGCGCAGAGGTTAAGAAAGGCATAGGTATTAAGAATACCCCTTATAGTAGTAAGATAAAGCTAAGAATTATAAGTATAGAAACGCGTAGTAAACATATAAGGAACACGTTACCTATTCTTAAAGACGACTATTTTAATAGTAGACTAGGTTTATAAGGTGCTAGACCTAGGCTAGGACATTCTGTTAAACTAAGGCGTTGTCTTGTGCTTATTTAAGCAGGTAGTTATGCTTAAAGTTATAGTCGTCTATTAAGATCTAATAGAACTCTAAAACATGTTAGAATTGTAATTATATTGCGTTTCGCTAATAAAGAAAAAAGGTAAAAAAAGAAAGAGAAAAACTTTAAGAATAAAAAAAAAGAAAAAAGCAGAAAGAGAAAAAGACTTAGAAGAGAAGAGGTACATGTCGCAAACATGTAGATAACATGTTTACGTACTCTTTTTGCTATAGATAAAGGCAGCGCTAGGCCTCCTACCTAGAGGGCGAGCATTGCCCTAGATAATAGAGCTATGCTAGTTAATACAGTAGGTTACAAGAGAGCTATAAGAACCTACAACAGCCTAAACATGTTAGCGATATATAGAAGACATGTTTTAAAGACTTATACTGCAGAGAGTCCTATCCTCTAGAGCGTGCCTGCAGCGCTGCTTAGCGTATTAAATTAAGATCTCGCTATTAGCGTTTTCCTTAAAGGGCAGGCACAGAAGAGGCAGGGTAGGCAAGGCGAGGTAGGCGCAATAGGCGGGCTAAAACATGTTAGATACGTCTTCTAGTTATGTTTGTATAAAACTTACATAGTTTGCTACAGCGCTAGAGCCTAGGGAGAGCAGATAACTGTAATTAGCTATCTTGTTAAGAAACGTGTTGCTATCTTGTTAATAACGTGTTACAGAGAGCAGTAGTGATTTAAGGTAGTAGTTAGTAGGTAATAGAGTTAGTAGTAGCTAAAAAAAAGCTATTACGTTATAATCGCGATATTATTGTATTTCGCTTAAACTCGCTTAATCTATAACTAATGTGCTTGGCGTTATGTAACCTAGGTAGCTGTAGAGCACATGCGCAGCTTGCGCGCAGCTGCGCACAGACAGAAACACTAAAACTTGTGCCTATTA